>CM039317.1:149940347-150454763 GCA_022316695.1 Camellia oleifera | reverse complement strand
CTTGTTTACTGGCTTGCTCCAATGGAGGCAACTCTACTGGCAGTATGGACGTTCAAGTTGCTAGTCCAACCACCCAAAGAAGAGAAGACAAACACGAAGATTAAAAAATCAGAATAAAGGTGATACCTCTCAATCTGCATTTGAGTCTGTTGTAATTTTAAATCTGTAAGTATTGGAGGAGGTGAGCATGCATACGCTAAGCCCACCAGGAGATTGGACGGAAGGAATTCACTCTGTTTTCTGCATTTGAATTCCTTTTGGCCATCCAATTTGTAAGTATTGATTTGCATTGTTGATTCAAGCAACTGGTTCTCTCTGATCCTCTCTCTCTCTCTCTTTCTCCCCACATGCACACCAAGAACAGCATAAATATCAGGTTCAAAAGTTTTCTGCAGGCTGTGTCGGAAACTTGGAATGGATATATGATAAGAAAATCAGTGAAAACACTTGAAACTTGATAGATTAATTCGTCTGATACCCAGTTCAGTCATATACTTTGGCCAATCAAAGGGCCAGTTGTTCTTGATTAATTTAAATAAGCCCTAATGAAAATATATAAATAGAAGAGGAACGAAAGTGATTGATTGATAAGAAATCTTTGGTTAGCGTAGGAAATGGAGCCTGAAATTGATATCGAGTTTATATTGAGTTGTTAGGGAAGTTGCTAGTTGTTCCCTTATTTTAGAAGATGCAGTATATGTACTGATTATGAGATGGAATTTTATTTTTATGTTGGAACTTGATAAATTATCCTTTAATTTCGGTAGTTGGAATATTCAAATAATGTATAATTCTCACATGGTTGGCAATGATTATCTAGATAATGGTTTATGCAAATAAAATTTAGTCCTTGTGTTGAGAATGTTGGAAAGAAAATTCTTGATCCAAAAAATAAAATAAAATAGAAAGATTGATTAGAATGATATCCTTCCTTCACTGGATTTTGGATGTTTTAATACAGGTGTGAATTGCTCAAAGGATTATTACCTTCATTGATGACTTTTCCCTTTATGATTATCTTTATGTCGGTTTTTTTTTTTTTGGAGGAATGATAAACTGCATTAATAAGGCAACATGAATCAAAGTTTCCAACATACAAACAGTTAGCAGACTCTAAAAAAGAAAAAGAGGGTTAAGACAACCAAACATAAAAGACATCAAGGAACCAAATCCTAAGCAAATCATAGTCCAAACAAAAATGAAGAAACTCCAGAAATGCCACCTGAAAAACATCGAACTCCTGCATAGAAACCAGAAATCTATAAAAGCAACAGCACAAACAACTAATTATTGGAGTAGAAGAGCCTGTCGTTGAGGAGATCGAAAAATGCTGGAATCACAGAAGGTGGAGGTGTCTTCGATACATGGTTCCCTCTTTTGCTTATTATGGTCGTGGACATGGGAATGAATGGATTCAATGCTAATTTTACCTCGAGGGCCCTTAGAATAGTGTTTTGGGTGCTAAGATGCGCTTAGAGCCTCCTCCTACGAGATATTACCATTGTCTATGAATCCAACATCTTAATGTCGTTAACTTTGGTAAATTCAAAATTTTCCAAATGGAAGTTAAAAAAGCAATGTGGGAATGTAATTAAGCTGTGCTATGTTTGATTGAGAGATTTAGAAAGGGATTTGGAAAAGAGAGAGAGAAATAAAAATGTATAAAATTATGTGAAATGTATGTATATTTTATTCATATTTCACTTATCTTTTTCTTGTTCTTTTCAAATTCCTTTTCAAAATTTTCAACAAAACACAGCATTAAGGTGGTGATGTTTAATAGAGGTAGCGATTATTATAGTAAATATTATAAATTTGGTCAAAATAAAACAAAATGGTGTTTTTGAAAGATAGAATCGTATCCTTAAAGATCTGAGTAGGTACAACTCTTTGATTTATTTTGAAGTAATAAAATTTTGATTTCATGAGATTCACTCAATATTATAGATTGATTCCTCATATCAATTATTAAAAAACTGTAAAAATTATTAATTATATGGCATTAGATAATATGATCGAAATTTCTATCACAATATACTAACAAAAGTAGGGGTTGCCCTCTTTACAACATTGTTTCCTCAATTTAATTATCCAATAATGCAGTACAGAGTTTGTGGTGATTACAAACAGTAAACTACAGACTCATACAACAATCTGAAGAAAAGAGACTAATTGAAACAAATTTTCTTCCAAAAAGTGTTGTTCAGTAAACAAGTTGAGGTTCGAACTCTGCAAAATCAACCGATCCTGATTCAATGGGTGGCATTGTATACGCGGCCAAGAGTTCAGAAGCAAGTGCAGCAATCAGAGGAATCCTCTTCAAGTTCTTCACCAAACCAATGTCTTCGCTATCCCCAACTGCTATCAGCTTCTGGTTGATCTCCACCATCCGATCTAGCTTTCTCTTGAACTCTGGATTCTCAACATCTGGCACAGCCGGAAATATCCTTGCCGTTGTCCGGTTCGTCTGCAAAAAAAAAAATAAAAAATTAGCACAGTTGTGAAAACTCAACTTGATGAAATGTGTGTTGTGATGGTTTGAATTTGAAAGAACAAATTGTGGTTATTGAAATTCGAATTTAAAAGGAGATAATAACCTCGATGATTACATGCATGTCGAATTCTTTGGTGTTGAGGCCAATGCCTTCGTAGAAAGCTGTGCGTTGGCAATCGTTGAGGTACATTGTCACATATACCTGCACACCACAAACATATTTTGCTATACTCAAACTGTCCATTTTGTAGAGTCCATCAAGCAAATTATTCATGGAAAATTCATATTAATGTAAAAGTACAAATTGCTCAAACAGCATAAACTCTTATGACTAAATCGTGATTCAATTATGTAGGCCATCAATAATGTCTAATTACTCCAATTTTTTTGCATGAATACTACGCTCAACAAACTCTACAAGCTAAACAATTCAGGATCCAAAGTAAGCCCACAAACCCTCATCTAGAACTTCGTATATTGAAAAAAGTGCGACATATAATTGTTTTTTAATAAAAGTAAAAGTTAAAATTATAGGTTATAGTTAGTTGAGGATGAAAGAATGATACCGAGAGGCAGAAGAAGCGAGCCCACAACTTAGCCTTCCAGTCATTGAGGAACTGGGGCTGAGCCTTCATCAGAGCAGAGAAGAAATCGCCATGGCGGTTCTCATCCTGGCACCAGTTCTCGAAATACTTGAAAATGGGGTAACATTGGTACTCTGGATTCGCCTTGAGATGCCTGTATATGGTTATGTACCTCCAGTATCCAATTTTCTCACTTAGATATGTTGCATAGAATATGAACTTTGGCTTGAAGAATGTGTACTTTCTTGCCTTTGTCAAGAATCCCAAGTCAAGTGCCAAATTGAAATCAGATAATCCCTTGTTCAAGAACCTGCAAGAAAAAAATTTCATTTCAACAATAATGCATTTTTATTTTTCTCTTTTAAAATTAGTAGCTGCAAGCTATAACTTCACCAATATGGCCGAGAGAACAAAGATCTTCTGTCCACAAATCATTATGAAAATTAAGGTACCAGAATTTTGAAACATGACTCTATGGTTAGAAGTGCATTGGTGGAGACAAAAAAAATTAGAAACAAAGGATCCATTGCCAACGAATATGGCGAGACTCCTATATATCCAAATTCATTGCCAAATCCACTCTTAACCGTTGGGAATTTTGAAAATAATTTAACGATTAGGAGTATAATGAGACAAGCAGCATAGAAATTTGAGAATAGAGAATCTCTAGAGTTAAAGAAAAGGGGCAAAAATTCTCTATCTTCAAATCTTTCTATTCATCTATTTCAATACACTTCTAACAGTAAAATTGTGGGAATTTCATATATTGAAGTTGGTGGTATGCGTACCCAGCATGCCTGGCTTCATCTCTAGACATGAGAGAGAAAATCTCGGCCACCACAGGGTTGGTTTTCTGCATAATCCAATTCAATGTTAGTCACTCAAAACAAAAAAAGTCTACGAAGATTGATATAACTCAAAATGAACTACGAAATTGATACTTTATAGGTGAAATACAAAGGAAAAAAAGAAAAAGAAAAAGAAGAAGTTAAATTACACTTTTTTAAATTAAAATAAAAAATGCAGAAAGTTCTATACTTCTAACATAATTACATAGGAAAGACAATGATATATCTTCAGTTTGTACTACATGCACCTTATAATTAAAAAAAAAGTTGCATAAACATAACTCTCCATTTAAAGTAAAGTTAGATGGTATGAAATCATAAAATAAATAAATAAAATATATATGTCAATTTAAAAGTGATGATAATATTATTATTATTTTTATTTATATAATTAAAAGAATATTAAGTATTACGTGACTTTAGATTACAAGAGAGCCCAATAAAATTATGCTAATTATTTTTCAAATCACATGAGAAGTGAATGTAATTTACTCAAAAGTAAAAAAAATTAAGAAAAAAAAGTAAAATTGACCCATAAATTAACTGAAAAACCACAGTTAGTCATAATTTCCAGAAATCAAAGAGAGAGAGAGAGAGAGAGAGAGAGAGAGAGAGAGAGAGAAAATGGAGCTAGGAGTGAGTGAGTGAGTGACTCACCTTGAGTCTTCTTCCGAGTTCTTTGTAGAGAAGAAAACCAGAGAACTCAGCAGTACAAGACCTCTCCAAAAACTCAACAAAGATCTGGCGAAGAGGTCCCTGCATCTGATCAGCAGCCTCCTTGAACTCCTTGTTCCTCACAAAATGCGTCTGATTGTAATCCGTCTTGAATTCCTGCAACAAAGCTTCAAACTCCTCCTGATTCAGCTTCTTATTAATCTCCGTGTTAAACAGCATCTCCATTTCATCAAAATCCGTGGTGTAAAACCTCGGCGTCAGTAGACTCTCCTTTATCCCCTTCTTCGCCGCCTTTGCCCTAATTGGCCCCGTCGTGGTGGTGGTGGTGGCGGCGGACATGGCGGTGGTGGTGGAGAATTTGGTGGTGGTGGTGGGGGTTCTGGTTAGGTTGAATTTGGAGATGGAGATGGGTTTTACTAAGGCCATCTCTGCTGCCATTGTTGGAGCTCTGTGAAGGTTGCAATTTAGGTGGGGTGGGAAGGGATTGAATTTTATAAGAATACTGGTGAGGTGATGATATGGTCTCATCCAATGAAATCTGTGAGTTTAAATGGGTAATTGACACGTGGAAGATGGTGATGGGCTAGCTTGATTCTCATGGTTAGGTTTGTGAGATATATGGTGCTCCACTTGGACTAAAATGGACTTGTGGTCTTCATTTGCTTGCACTTTGATTCTCTTATTCAACAATTTATATTCACGACCGTTACATTTATCGAATTATTTTTATTTAAATTTATTCAAATAATTTTTTTTTGATCAGAATCTCTCAATTTAAAGATTCAAAACTCATATGAACGAATTTGAATAGAATAAATTTGGTGAATGAATTATTAATCATTCATATTACAAGTTTAATACATAATTTATCAAATCAGATAAAATGTTTGCTTCCTATCAAAAAAAAAAAAAATCAAATTTTATTTTCATTTTTATTTATGGTCAATAGTTGTTTAATAATGTTAAAAAACACTAGTAAATATTTCAAGTGAATCTCACGTCAAGTAGTGAAACTCACGTATAAACCTTGTGTTTTAGTTAATACTAAAGGTGTATGCACACTTGATAAGAGTATCCACAATAGAGCTATTAAGGAGTGTGTTAACGCCAGCTGTTAATATTTTGGCTAGTGAAATGCTCAAATAATGCTTCAATAGAGCTATTAAGGGGTGTGTTAGTATCAGTCATTAGTGTCAGTCATTAATTTGTTTGTTAATTGTAGTGAGCTTTCTAGCTACTGAGAGAGAGAAAAAAGAGAAAGAGAGCGAGAGAGAGGGGGAAACTAAGAAGTGTAATGGGATCGTCCGGCCAGAAGTTTGGATGCTTGTTGTTAGCCTCTGAATGCATTTGGCCAACCGACTGTTTTTTTGGCGGGCCGACCTTTTTTTAGTGTCAGATGCTAAGTTAACTAGCAAAGGAGAGAGAGAGAGAGAGTGTGTGTCACGCCCCAAAATTTGGACAATTAAATATCAAATTAGGGCTAAACCCCAATCAATATTCCATCATCCAAATCCTAGAGGTAAAACAAGAAAAAACTAAACTCCAACAAAACCATCCACCACAATTAATAACTAACTAATATATCAAACATTAAAGTAACAATACATAATCAAAGTAACTTAAATAATGTACGATTACAAACCATACCAAATTATTCCAATACTAAAGTCATAAAAAAAATAATAAATACATGAACTACTAACAACCCTAAGCTCAAGAAAACAAAAGAAATCCAAGATGTATGCCCAAAAACTATAGTTACTTCTCGTCACCACCGTAGCCTCTACTAATCCTGCAAAGAAAGCTCGGCTGCACTCAAACAGAACGCACCCGAGTTGTTAAGAGACAAAACGGGTCAGTATACAGGTATACTGGTATGAGTACAAGATTTAATACCCACGTGTCCATCAGACACAGACAAAAAATACATTTAATTCTTATCACAAGACAAGACAAGTAGTTCCAACCGCATCGAGACGAATGGGTAGTTTCCCGAGATACAGCGGCATTTAGTTTCTTGTCCGTACACAACGAAATATATATTTATTATAACATAAACAAAATAGAAATAGAACTATGGTGGGTCAGCTCTGCATAAAAAGTTAGTAAGACCCACCATCCTGCAAAAGAAAAATAATGTTAGTATAAATTAATCATAAGTAAATTGCTGAATACGTATAAAAATGCACCGTTTCCTGCTTAAGTAATTTGAATTGACCAAAACTCAAAGAACGAAAGTTGTACAGAATCAAATTTCCTAAAAGACATTGCGAACGAATTTAACAGAAACTGAACAGGTTAAGAGAAAAACTTGATATAAAAATCTAGACAGAATTCAATCGAAAAAATCTGAAGCTGAAAACGAACCAAAACTGTCCTAAGATGATTTTTTTCGAAAAATTTCAAAACACGAAAAGTATGCAGAATAATGTTTTACTTCAGTTTACGCGAAACCAATAAAAATGAGCTCGTTTCGTGGGTTAAAACAGCCTCTAAAATCTGCCTTGCTAAAATGAATCAAATCGACAATAATCAAGATTATCCGATTATAAGTTCTAATCGATTTTTTTAATAAAAAGATAAAACACAAAAGTTGTCTAGAATCACGTCTACATGCTTCTGCTTAAATTTAATAATTTATCAAGATCGTTTACTATTTTTTTTATCATGTACATATCAATACCATTCACACTATACTAATAAATTCATAATTAAATTCTTTGTTCCTTAACTCCACCACTTCAGCCCTCTCCTTCCGACCTACACATATATCTCATGTGCCTCCCGTATACCTAATACTGCTCTGAAGCCAAACTTGCACGGGGATATCGTCCTGAGTTTGACTCACACTCCCCAGATGGTTAACATATACGTACGCGCGCAAATCAAAGCACTCGTCTACTCATGAGAACGAGACAACAATATATATACACACAACATCTCACACATGAGAATAAACATAACAATGCCGAGCCTAAGGCATTCAAATAAATATCATAATCCTCACTTTTTTTTATACACTCTTTCTCACCATCACTCAAATAAAACAACAACCCATGGAGTCATAGTGGAGTGTAAGGAATTTATCTATGGGTTCTTAATAAATTTTAATTTCGTACAACCATAAGTGTGATTACAACCATAAAATAAATCCATATAAAAACATAAACCTGACATACATAACTAATCAAAATAATTAAAATCAATCTATCATCGTTATGTAAATACAAAATCAAACTAGCATCAAATAAATAAAAATAAATAAATAAAAATAACGAATTAAATATAAATCAAGGGAAGTGGATTTTGTACTTACAATATTTTTTTAAAGATCAAAAAATTATTTGAAGAACTGATAGAACCGCCAAAACAAAACCCTAATCTTTTTTTTTTCCTCTCCCTTTTTCCCGGTGTTCCTCTTTCTCTCGGATTTCTTGGTTTTTTTTTTCTTTTCTTGATCTTGGTTTTCTTTTCTCTCTCTCTCTCTCTCTCTCTCTCTCTCTCTCTCTCACGCCACACACACAGCACACTCTTTTTTCTTTCTTTTTGTTTATAACCTAATTGACTACATATTATATATATATATATATAAAACCTAAATCTCGTCCATAAGACCATCTCCAACAGTTCATTAAACGCAGCATCAAATTTAAAATTTGATGAAAAAGTTACTGTTTGGTGCTCTAACGGTTGCACCAAATCGATATCAAATCGACAATTCACCAAACATTTCACCAGACTGAGAACAGAAGAAATGTTTCACCAAATCACTGTTCCAGACCGTTGGGGAGACGAAGCCGGTTGACCATCCGGGTGACCAACTGGTCGCCCCGGAAAAAGTTCAGACCGTTCACTGAAAAGGTTCAAACCAGTCCAAAAAAAAAAAAAAAAAAAAAAATTTTGCTTAGGTGGTCGACCACCCGGTCGACCGGCCGGTTGACCACCCAAAAGTTTAAAAAGTTCAGAAAAAATGGTTCAAACCGGTAAAAAAAAAAAAAAAAAAAAATTTTTTTTGCCGTTACCGGTTGACCGGCCGGTCAACCAACCGGTTGCCCGGCGCAAATTTGATGAAACAAATTTGATGCTGAACCGTTGGAGCGCAAAGTATCAAATTAAAGAAATGACCCATTTTTTACTCAAATTTGGTGAAACATTTGATACACCGTTGGAGATGCTCTAACAACGTAATAAACTATTATATAATATTATATAACAAATTATAATATATATAAATATAAATATACGATAATATATATATATATATATGTAAATAACAAATATAATTACACCTCTCTTTTTTTTTCCTTGATTTATTCTCATTAACCTAG
Source organism: Camellia oleifera (assembly GCA_022316695.1). NCBI lineage: Eukaryota > Viridiplantae > Streptophyta > Magnoliopsida > Ericales > Theaceae > Camellia > Camellia oleifera. The sequence goes on along the minus strand of CM039317.1, from coordinate 150,445,834 downwards.
TGAGCCTCTAATCTTTATAATCTAATTGACTAATTAAATATATTAAATTATAAACCTAAATCTCAATATATAATACCCTAATAAACTATTAAATAATATATAATTATATACTACAATATAATTATAATATATATAAATATAAATATAAGATTAAATATATCCATATATATAACACTTTTCTTTTCCTTTTTTTATATAGCAAATATAAATATTTAAATATTTAGATTAATATATATAATTAAATAACACATTAAATTAATTAATCACCATATTAAATTCATTAAATATCACATTAAATTCTCATGTGACCACACAAGTAATAAAGCCAAAAATAAAATAAGATAATAATAATAATAATAATAATAATAATAAATAAATGACTGAAGAAAATTAAGGTCGCTACAGAGAGAGAGAGGAGGAGGGGTACTGACAATGCAGTGGGGTAAGGGCCCGCTGCACTTTTCAATTATTATTTATTTTATTTGTTGTTTATATATATATATATATTCTTAACACACACCATAACATATTCATTGCACCACCACTCACTCTCTAAAACTAATAAACTCTTAACATACTTTAACACACATTTTTTGGTTCCACTTTTATCACATTTTCATATAAACACACTTTAACACACATTTTAGTTATCTCATTGTAGATGCTCTAAGTATACTATTAAACCTATAATAAGTTACAAATTTTGATTTAAATTTGACTTTGATCTTAAATTACAAAAAGCATGATAGTTATATTGGAGTATTTTGGAAAAACTAATTAGTGTTACATTTGGCATTCCCTTTATATATTGGGATGGGAAAAAATAATCTATTTCAGGTTAAAATAGTCAATGTACGAGGAGGAGATATTCGTCGCTGTCCATACTCCTTGCGTCCAAGCTCCGTGTCTATCCGAACAACCTAAAAGCACGATGGCGGTGAGCTACCCGGCGTTGTGTTGCCGGAAAATCCCTCCGACGGTCAAGTTAGCACACACTCGGAGAGAGAGAGAGAGAGAGAGAGAGAGAGAGAGAAGAGCTAAATGAATGTTAAGTTTCTCTCACCAAATGATGTTCCATCCCCCGCATGGGGGGCGCAGTCATGCTTATATATTTTCTGCGTTCACCTCTGCACCCACTCGTCTATTGACACGTGGAGCTGCTCTCCCATCTGTCAGCGCAAATCCAGCTAAAAACTACCTAATTAAACCGCTAGACAACATTAGCAGGAATGAGGCAACCCGACAGCATCACCTTGGCCTCATACGACCGTGCTACGTAACGAGTCCGATGGCGCCACTCGCCGAGCTCTATCACAACCGAGCTTAGTAGCATTCCGGTACGACTGAGCTCTAGACAGGTTAAGCCGGTATTCAAAAGACCTTTCCCGCCGAGCTAAATATGCGAACCACGAAACCCGGGTTGGTAGACGATTATCTTAGCCAAGTTAGCTCAGCCCAAACATGGGACCTGGGACTCGATCGAGCAAACCAAATCTGGACAAGCCCAAGTTAGCTCGGCCCAAACATGCTCGGCCCTCCTTCTGCCCAACTTCTACCACAGCCAAAAGCCAGATTATGAATCTCGCTCCAAATTGCCCCTTAATTCCATCCACGCAAGCGTAACTGGGATTACATGATCCGACCGGGGTCGATTCTCCACCCGACTTTAATCCGCAAGACGTTAACTACGCTAATCCCCATGCTCGGTTTCTTGACTTGCTCGGTCGATGCCTCAACTCGCCATCCTGTCTTTTCAGTACTTACGTCGCCATCATTATGGACATGCGTCATTCGCTCATTAGTCTCGAACCACCAACCCCACCGTCTCTTCATATTCAAATTTCTGGCGCTTTTTTCTCTCTTATATGCACACCGCTTCCCCTTCGCATTTATTTCTTGTTCAGTTCACTTCCTTCTGCCAAAACCATCTTGCGATCGAAAGCTTTCGCCTTCACTCTTCATTTTTCATCAGAGCATCCACGCAAGCAAGTCCTACCCCATCATCGTCGCTGAGGGCCTCCTTCCCACTGCTTCATGCCATTGTCAGTGCCCTAACTGGTAAGTTCTCAAACTTCCTTTGTTCTTCATTTGATACTCATATTTTTTAGGTCTGTGATTGTCGTAGCTGAGTCTAGGGCACGATAGGAGTAGGCTTTAGGATGTAGCCCCCCAAAAACCACCTCTGCCCTCTCTCCCTCAACTATTCTTCATTTTCTGCGATGAACACGCGAGGATCTGGGGCTGACCGGGCTACTGGACCTCATTTGATCCAAAAAATAATAGAACCGAGCAAGTTGGAAGTTTGAGAGAAGGGTGGGAATCTAACAGAACGCTAGACCGCTCGACCGGGCTAATAGCTGGTCCGCTCGAGCGGCCGAGCTTCTGAATGCACAGTAGTGACCAAGGTGCTGTTGCACTTGTTGTGTCCGAGCTACAACTGAGCTCGTTTGCGCGACCGCGTTACCACTTACACTTGGCTTTTACTGCAGAGTCCTAGGGGACCAGACACCAACACTGAGGCTCTCAAAGGCCGAGTAGCCATCAAACGAAAGTTTGCCAAACTAACACAGCCGTGCTAAAACCAGTCGGCTTCACATGGGGCGTTACCGTTTCCTTGCTGACACGCCAGTCGCACTAGCCGCGTTTTGGGAAGAATATGGCGTCCCCGCAGATGTACATCTCGAGCTCGGTGACGAGGACACCAACCCTTAGGGCAGATTGGACCAAATGCCCCTTCACCGTGCTTTCCATAATCGAAGGAGGCCTTCGCTTCTCGGTTCAGCCTCTAATGTGCGAGTTCTTGAGGCGCACCGGGCTAGCACCAGCACAAGTTTCAACCAACACCTATAGAATAATAAACGGGGTGGCCGAGCTAAACAACTGGCTTGGTTTGAACCTTGGTCTAGTCGAGATTCGACGCCAATACACCTTGGGCCATACAGGCGACGGGCTTAGTTATCATTTAAAGATTAGATTGGGCAAGGAAAAGATTGTAACCGGCACCCCAGATAAAGATATGCACGACGATGACTTTTTCTTGGTGTTTGGAAATTATGAAACAACCGACGTGCCTGGCTGGTACATCAGTAAGAACTTCGGTTTGACATGTAAGCCGTGCTCACTGCTCGGTCAACCCATTTTCCTTCACCGTTCTGCACTAATACCTTTTCTTCTTTTCCTTTTTGCAGCTATCGAAGCCTTGCAAATGAACTACTTTAACCCCAACGAGGCTGGCATAAGAACCGTACTGCAGTATCGTAACCGAGACTGCCACAACCTTCTCGATTACGTACCGAGCTACCATTACTCGGCTTCCCGCAGAAGTAGAGCCACCGACTTTCTACGGGCGCCATCCCTACCGCCTGATCCAACACTACCGAACGTGCCCTTTATCCAGTTAACCGAAGAAGAAGAGATGGCGAAGCGGAGTCGCATCAAGAACCTTATTATCTCCACATCCACCGAGTTGCCGAGCATCCCTCCCTATGCCCCGGCTGCCGGTCAAACATCTGGGACGGTGATAGCATTGGCATCGACTGCTGCGGCGCAGGTCAGTAAAGAAAGTTGCCAAGCAGGGAAAAGGCCTCGGTCTGTCGATCCGTCAGTCGAGCTCGTTGCTGAGCTAAGTACCGAGCAGCCAGCTAAAGCCTCAGTGCCAACTCCCCCATGGCAGCCACAGCCCAAGCACCAAGGTAAGGAGATCCCGGCGAGTGCCTCAGTCAAAGGGGACAAAGAACATTTGCTGGCCTTTGACCTAACAAAGGCTCTACTATTACTGAGCGACGTGTCCAGCAGCGACCACGTACCCGACACCCGACTCGTGAAGTCCTCGGTCAAGTCTATGACCCGAGTAAGAATTTGGCATGCTTTATCCAAATTTGTTCAAGTGTTTGCATGGTTACTCTCCTTTCTGAACACTTAATGCGTCCTCTTGCAGGCCATCCAGAAGCAATATCTCGTGATGGACCAGATTCATAGACTTCAGCAAAAGGTGACCGACGCCGCCAGCCAGGTCGAGCACCTTCAAACCGAGCTGGGACGGTCAAAGGCTTCTTTGGAGATCGCCAACACTGACAACTCCAAATTGCTCGGCCAACTTGGAGTTGACAAGAAGGAAAGGGACGCTCTCTGGGCTGACTTGGAAGCGTTAAAGCGATCAAGGAAAGACGAAGTGGATAAGGCAAACAATCAACGTTTCAAGGAGGCCGAAGACAGCTACACCAAGCAAGTCGAGGCCACCAAGGACATATTCTTTAAGTCCGGCTGGAAGGCTGCTTGTGAACAGCTCGGCCAAGGATCTGGAACCGAGATGTTTACCTCTCTCCTAACTGCCTTTCTGCTGGCCTACATGGTGCCATACGCAAACAACGTCTTCAGTGCACTGCAAGCCGAGGCCGAAGAAAAAGAAGGCAGACTCGACGCCGAGGAGGATGTCGAGGAAGAAAACCGCCCTAAGGAGGCCAGCCAGGTTGATTCCGACGCCCGAGAAACCACTACCACGGTTGACCTAGAGGCAGTTGCAGACGGCACTGGGGACGACTTCACTAACCTTTCCCCCCTGGTTTAGTTCCTTTTTTTTTTATTTTTTATTTAAGAATGTAACCGGGCTGCCCTCTTGCCCCATCGTATGTACTACTGTTTACCATCAATGAAAAGCGTTCATATTGTTTACTGTTGCACTGTCTATTGTACTACATTTCACTGACATCAATTCCATGAACTGGGGTAAAGCATCTCGGCTAGAGCTGTGAGTTGAACAAAATATGAACTCCTTTAGCTGGAATAAATCATCTCGGTTAAAACCCTGAGTTTGGCAAAACATCAACTCTTTTAGCCAGAATAAATCATCTCGGCTAAAACACGAAAGTTGAGCACATCATCAATTGTTCTAGCCGGGGTAGAGCATCTCGGTTAGAGCCTTTGAGTTGGGCAATCACCAACTATTTTAGCTGGGGTACATCATCTCGGCTGAAACTTTAGAGTTGAGCAAATCATCACCTTATTTTGCCGAGGTACATCATCTCGGCTGAAACCTCAGAGTTAAACAAATCATCAACTCATTTAGCCGGGGTACATCATCTCGACTGAAACTTCAGAGTTGAGCAAATCATCAACTCATTTTGCTGGGGTATATCATCTCAGCTAAAACCTCAGAGTTGAACAAATCATCAACTCATTTTGCTGGGGTACATCATCTCGGCTAAAACCTCAGAGTTGAACAAATCATCAACTCATTTAGCCGGGGTACATCATCTCGGCTGAAACTTCAGAGTTGAGCAAATCATTAACTCATTTTGCCGGGGTACATCATCTCGGCTGAAACCTTAGAGTTGAACAAATCATCAACTCATTTAGCCGGGGTACATCATCTCGGCTGAAACTTCAGAGTTGAGCAAATCATCAATTCATTTGGCTGGGGTACATTATCTCGGTCGAAACCTCAAAGTTGAGCAAATCATCAACTCATGAGCAAATCATCAACTCATTTTGCCGGGGTACATCATCTCGGCTGAAACCTCAAAGTTGAACAAATCATCAACTCATTCAGCCGGGGTACATCATCTCGGCTGAAACCTCAAAGTTGAACAAATCATCAACTTATTTAGCCGGGGTACATCATCTCAGCTGAAACTTCAGATTTGAGCAAATCATCAACTCATTTTGTCGGGGTACATCATCTCGGCTGAAACCTCAGAGTTGAACAAATCATCAACTCATTTAGCCGGGGTATATCATCTCAGCTGAAACTTTAGAGTTGAGCAAATCATCAACTCATTTGGCCGGGGTACATCATCTCGGATGAAACCTAAGAGTTGAACAAATCATCAACTCATTTAGCCGGGGTACATCATCTCGGCTGAAACTTCAGAGTTGAGCAAATCATCAACTCAGTTTGCCGGGATACATCATCTCAGCTGAAACTTCAGAGTTGAGCAAATCATCAACTCATTTGGCCGGGGTACATCATCTCGGCTGAAACCTTAGAGTTGAACAAATCATCAACTCATTTAGCCGGGGTACATCATCTCAGCTGAAACTTTAGAGTTGAGCAAATCATCAACTCATTTTGCCGGGGTATATCATCTCGGCTGAAATCTCAGAGTTGAACAAATCATCAACTTATTCAGCCGGGGTACATCATCTCGACTAAAACTTCAGAATTGGACAAATCATCAACTCATTTAGGCGGGATACATCATCTCGGCTGAAACTTCAGAGTTGAGAAAATCATTAACTCATTTTGCCGGGGTACATCATCTCAGCTTTAGAGGTGTTTACTTTTCTTTAACTACTTTTCTAGCTGGATTAGGTCATCTCAGCTAGACCTTCTGAGTTGGGCATATCACCAACTCTTTTAGCCGGGTTAGGTCATCTCGGCTAAGACTTTTGAGTTGGCCAAATCACCAACTCATTTAGCCGGGTTATGTTATCTCGGCAAGAACCTTTGAGTTGGGCAAATCACCAACTCCTTTAGCGGGGTTAGGTCATCTCGACTAAAACAAAAGAGTATGTCCCTCAATCACTACATTACTTCGAACACAGCTAACCTCTTCAGCAAAGATAATTCACTTCCATTACATTGGCAAAAAGAGTATTACATTTAGAAGTGTAGGGAGAACAAGTCCTTCCGCAAAAAATTACATAAGAACGATAAATACTAAAAATAGTACAGTTTGAGGTTAGCCTCATTCCATGGCCGGGGTACGCCGTTGCCATCCAAATCTTCTAAGTGATATGCCGCATTGCCCGCCAGACCGGTTATCTTGTAAGGCCCTTCCCAGTTTGCCCCTAGCTTGCCTTTGCCCAGCACCAGTGTGTTCCCCATGACCTTCCTTAAAACCTAGTTGCCCACTTTAAATGATCTGGGGTGCACTGTTTTGTTGTATTTCCTGGACAATTCTTGTTGGTATGCGGCCAAATAGATCAAAGCTTTGTCTCGGCGCTCGTCAGCTAGGTCCAATTCCATGGCGATAGCTTCAGAGTTCAACCCGAGCACAAAACTTTCATTGCGGATGGTGGGCACGCCGATTTTCAATGGGAGGACCGCCTCCATGCCATATGCCAAGGCAAAAGGGGTTTCCTCGATCGAACGTCTCGGGGTTGTCCGATATGCCCAAAGGACACTAGGGAGCTCTTCGGCCTATTTGCCTTTGGCTTTCTCCGTCCTCTTCTTCAAGCCATCTAGAATGGTCTTGTTCGAAGCTTCAGCTTGGCCGTTAGATTGTGGGTAAGCCGGAGTGGAGTTGTAGAATTCGATCTTCAATTCCTCACAAAATCCTCTGAATAAGTGCCCATCAAATTGGGTGCCATTATCAGAAATCAGAATCTTGGGGACGCCAAACCGCATTATCACATTCTACCAGACAAACCATTTGACGTCTTTCTCCTTGATAGTCGCTAAGGGCTTAGCTTCAACCCACTTGGTGCAGTAATCCGTAGTTGCAATGAAGAACTTTCGATTGCCTGGTGCCGTTGGGAATAGTCCCACTATGTCCAGCCCCTACATCGCAAAAGGCCAAGGGCTTGTGAGGGGAAGAAATTCTCTGGCCGGCTGGTGAATTTGATGGGAGAAATTCTGGCACTTTTCACATTTTCTAACATATTTCTGAGCATCCCCTTGCATGCATGGCCACCAATATCCTTGTGAGATAGCTCGGTAGGCCAAAGATCTTCCCCCGATGTGACTTCCGCATATCCCTTCATGAAACTCGTATAAGAAAGCTTCCACGCTATTTGGATGTACACACTTGAGGTATGGGCCGGTGAATGACTTATTATATAAAGCGCCAGATGGAGAGAGCCAAAACCGCTCTGACTTCACCCGGACTTTATGCGCTTCCTTTTTATCGGCCGGAAGAGTCCATTCTTTCAAGAAAAGGATAATAAGGTCCATCCAAGAGGGGCTAAGCTCGGTGCAGAGTACTTCTGTCTGCTCGGTTTCCTCAATACTAGGCCTTGGAAGAAACTCAATTAGGAGAGGACTGGGAGATAAACTGTCGACCATGAAAGCTAGGCTGGCTAACTCATCCGCACAGCCATTTTCTGCACGACCAATCTATTGGGCCCTTATTGCCTGGAATCGCTTAATGTGTTCTCTTACCAGAGCTTGGTACTTGGCCATTTTGTCATCTTTGGTTTCGTACACCCCAGACACTTGGTTGACAACAAGTTAGGAGTCGCTGTAAACCATCAGCTCAGATGCGCGCAACTAGAGCGCGCTCTTAAGCCCGGCCAGCAGCGCCTCGTACTCATCCTCATTATTTGATGGAGGGAATCCGAGTGTGATAGAGTGTTCGATGGTCAGACCATCTAGCGAGATCAAAACTATACCCAGCCCGGCGCCATGGCGATTGGAGGCGCCATCAACAAAAAGTTTCCACATTTCACCGACGAAGAGTTTCCAACACTCTGAGGGGTCTTGGGAGGCTTGAAAGTTGATGGGATCACGGTCGCTCGGCTGTTCGGTTTCAAGTTCGCTGCTGTTCGGTTCCACTTCATCCCCCCTCAGCGATGCAGCACTGGACCCGACAGGTTGGTCTGTTATTCCCAAGTCTGTCGTCGCATTGCCGGGCTACAGTACTATTCCAACTGGAGGTTCTATGGACGGGTGCGCAAGTTCCGCATCACCAATATCGCCCTGTTGTGTAATTTTCGTTAAGCCTTCATTCGCCACCTCGGCTACCACGGTGAGATCTACCGGGCATACTTGGTGAATTCCAGGCAAGAATTTAGCAACAAAATCTGGCAATGCTTGTACTTTTATGGCTGTTCAGGGTTGAAACTTGACGTCGAATTGTCCCAATTCGACTGCCCACTTCAGAATTCGATCGGAGAAATCCGCCCGCTCGAATAAGGCTTTCAAGGGGAATTCGATCAGCACGACGATTGTGTGAGCATGAAAGTAGTGCGCAAATTTCCTAGAGGCCATCAGCAACGCCAAAGCAAGTTTTTCTAGCGGCAAGTACCTCGACTTTGCTGGTAGCAAGGTTTTGCTCACGTAAAAGATAGGGAAATGCTGGATACCTTCTAACCAGACAAGCACCGCACTAACTGCATACTGAGAAACTGTCAGATAAAGGTAGAGTTCTTTGCCAGGCTTGGGAGTCACCAATAATGGGGCAGAAGACAGATACGCCTTGAGCTCGGCCAAAGCCCTGTCACATTCCTCATCCCACAAAAACTTGGACTTCAAGGCTCGAAAAAAAGGGCGGCAGTGATCTGATGACCGGTTTATGAATCGGTTAAGCGCGGCTGCTATACTGGTAAGATACTACACGTCCTTTGATGAGTTGGGCTGCTTTAATTCTTGTATGGCTTTGATTTATGTGGGTTCCACCTCGATGCCTCGGTTTGTGACTAGAAAGCCCAAGAATTTCCCGGATCCCATGCCGAAGGCATACTTTGACACATTCAGGCGTAGCTTGTGCTGTTTACGAATGGCGAACATCTCGGTTAAGTCGGATAAGTGGTCAGCCTACTGCCTTCTTTTGACCACCATGTCATCGATGTAAGCCTCCATCATCCGGCCTAGCAGAGAAGTGAACATTTTGGTCACCATCCTTTGGAAAGTCGCCTCGGCGTTCTTCAAACCAAAAGGCATGACTCGATAGTAGAATAGTCCCCTTGGGGTAGTGAAAGAGGTTATCTCGTGGTTGGGAGCATGCATGGTGATCTGGTGATAACCGTGATAGGCATCCAAGAAACTGAGCCTGTTATGCCTGGTCGTAAGATCCACCAGCTGGTCTATTCTAGGCAGAGGAAAGCTGTCTTTAGGGCAACCTCGGTTGACAGTCTTGTAATCAACGTAAACTTGTCACTTCTCATTCTTCTTGGGCACTACGACCGTGTTTGAAACCCACCGAGGGTAGTGCACTTCCTGGATAGCCCTTGCTTCTAGCAGGTTCCTCACTTCCTCCACGATTACCTCGGCGTGATGAAGAGCCAATCTCCTTGTTCTTTGAATGACAGGACGTGCGTCCGGGAAAACATTGAGTTGGTGGCAAATAAAGCTTGGATCAACGCCAGGCATGTCGTACGGCATCCATGCGAAGACTTCAATATTCGCCATCAAAAACTCTACCATCTCGGTCCTTTCTTGGGCGTTCAGGCTTGTTCTTAGCAAAAAGAACTTGTTTGGACTTTCTGTGTCGATCCGTACTTCCACTAACTCTTCAACAGCCTTGTCCTCGGCCTTGGTGCCACGTCATCAAGGACACTTTGGTCTTCTGGACCTTCTATCATTTGCACGAAGCCTTTGGCAGCTCGGCTCCCATTCACTGCCACGAAACATTGCTTCGACATGACTTGATCGTCCCAAATCTCCTCAACTTCCCCCGTAACCGAGGGGAACCTCATAACTTGGTGGTAGGTTGACGCCACCGCCTACATAGCGTCGAGCCATCCCCTTCCTAAGATCAGATTGTATGTGGATGGCACCTTCAACACCCAGAACTCCACCTGCTTAACCACAGATCCGGCTTTGACTGGAAAAATTATCTTTCCTATTGGCCACTTTGGTTGTGAATTGAAACCAACTAGTGGCGAAGTTGCCGGAGCCAAGTCCGTATCCCGGCGTTTGAGCTGCTTGAAGGTGTCGTAGTACATGATCTTAACCGAGCTTCCTTGGTCAATCAAGATGCACTTGACATCGAAGTCTCTAACGTGGAAGGTAATTTCTAGGGCGTCGTTGTGCGGCGTTTGAATGCGTTCTAGGTCCCTAGTTAAGAAACTGATCACATCTTTCTCCTTGGTCTTCCCCCTTTTGATTGCGGGCTGGATTGACAAAACTTCCCTCATATGTTACGCCTTTTTTATCATTCCTCGGAGCTCGCATACACGCGCTGGTTCCATTATGCCGTGGATCACATTGACCACTCCTTGGGAGGGCGCCATTAAGTTATCCGAACCACTCGGATCAGCCGGGGTGGGATGCGCGGCTCTAACGCCCCCATTGATGTAAAGGTCTAAGTGACTGGCTGCGACTAACTCCTCCAAGTGTTGCTTTAAAGGCAAACAGTCCTCTGTCCGGTGTCCTCGCTCCCTATGATATGTACAGCGGTATCGCGGATTGAAGCCCTTTTGCACATCGCCTAACTTAGCAGGAAACCAGACGTAATCCTCGTCACGGATTTCACTAAGTATACGATAGATTGAAATCTTAAATACTGTAGTGATGCCCGTCTGAGCGTTCAACCTTCTGTTAGCATTAGCTGCATCATCGTGGGGGATATTCTGCTTGGTCATTGCGGCGACCTTTACCCCGGTTTCTATGATTTGGTCCACGGTCAGATTTCCCGGCGTAATCATTTGAACGGTTAGTCTCCTGTCCGACCTCGTGTACCTTGCCAGCCGCCCCATTTGTCTGTTGCCACCGGATTTGTCTTCGCGGTAGACGCCGTCACATCATCCTCTACTCGGATGTGCTCATTGATGCGTTGCATTAGTTGTGCCATGGACGTCGGCTAGTTCATTGTAAGCGAGTCCTTCAGTCTATGTCCGACCGGGAGACCGCGCTTATATTGGGTGATTGCCAGGTTAATCAGGCAATCTAGGATCTCGTTGAAGGTTTTCCAGTACCTGGAGTTGTATGCCTTGAGGGTGTCAGTCGACTCCATCTTAACACTCAGAAGGTGGTCCACTTCTTTTGGTGTTTTGGTGTTGGTTTTGAAACAAGTCACGAATGCTTCCGTCAACTGCTGCCACCTTTCGATGCTTTCCTCTAGCAGCCTCTCAAACCATTTCAAGCCCAACTCGCCCAAACTCGATGGGAAAATAAGGCACATGAGAGCGTCATTACGCTTGTGTCAGGCCATGACTTGCCGGAAGTGGCTTACATGTATGTACGGATTGGTTTTTCCATCATAAAGTGTAAACTTGGGCTGGTAAAAGCCTGTTGGAAGCGGTGTGGTCTTTATCTCAAAGGAGAAGGGGGTGGCGTTCAGTCTCACCAAATCGGTGTCCAGAGGGACAGGCACGGCTGAGCGGGACGGTGGCATTATGACCTCCTCACTGGCGTGACCCCCGTAAGATAGCCGCTGGAGCGCCGGTACCCTTTGAGTCTCCTGTCAGCGTGCCCGTTCCTTCAAGATAACCCGCAAGTCCTCTGAACGAACGGAGTAGGAATATTTCGACGTCGTCGCCGGACGCAAGGGATGGTAGGTACTATCTTGCGTGCTAGACTTCTCTACATGCATGTCTGAGTCTTCAACCCTATAGCTTCTGGTGATAAAAAGGGAGGGGGTGTGCCGCTGGCCCTGGCTGCTTGAGCGGCATGGTTGGGTGCGCTCACTGTGGTCTCCCACTCCAGCAACACCCTTCCTTTTGACCTGCCGTTTGAGAGCTTCCATCTCTGCCACCATTCTCCGGATGACAGTTTCTTGGTCCTTTAACTTGTGCTCTAGACGTCTAGCGTGCGATTCTCTTGGCCGTCGGTGTCCGTCTGGGCTTCGTGAGTGACCAAAACTTCTGGCACGCTTATCTCGTGCATCTCTTGGAAGTCTGCCTGGGGAAGTCTCCAGGTCCGCCATGTTTGGAACGGCGGGGAGTCCGTTTCTCCGTCTGGCTAACTCTGGGGTAACACCGTCAATGGTAGACAACGGTATTTCGTCGTTGTTCGCCATGGAAGGCGATCAGATGAGCTTGGAGGACAAGATTGTGTCTGCAAAACTTCCCACAGACGATGCCAATTGTATGGGGAGGAGATATTCATTGCTGTCTGTACTCCTTGTGTCCAAGCTCCGTGTTTATCCGATCAACCTGAAAGCACAACGGCGGTGAGCTACCCGGCGGTGTGTTGCCGGAAAACCCCTCCGACGGTCAAGTTAGCACACACTCGAAGAGAGAGAGAGAGAGAGAGAGAGAGAGAGAGAGAGAGAGAAGAGCTAAATGAACGTTAAGTTTCTCTCACCAAATGATGTTCCATCCCCCGTATGGAGGGCGCAGTCATGCTTATATACTTTCTGCGTTCACCTTTGCACCCACTCGTCTATTGACACGTAGAGCTGCTCTCCCATCCGTCAGCGCAAATCCAGCTAAACACCATCTAATCAAACCGCCAGACAACATTAGCGAGAATGGGGCACCCTGGCGGTAACACCTTGGCCTCATACGACCGTTCTACGTAACGAGTCCGACGGCGCCATTCGCCGAGCTCCATCACAACCGAGCTCAGTAGCATTCCGATACGACTGAGCTCCAGACAGGTTAAGCCAGCATTCAAAAGACCTTTCCCGCCGAGCTAAATATGCGAACCACAAAACCCGGGTTGGCAGACGATCATCTCGGCCAAGTTAGCTCAGCCCAAACATGGGACCTGGGACTCGACCGAGCAAATCAACTCTGGACAAGCCCAAGTTAGCTCGGCCCAAACATGCTCGGCCTTCCTTCTGCCCGGCTTCTACCACAGCCCAAAGCCAGATTATGAATCTCCCTCTCGGTCAATAAAATAAAATATTGTCATAACTCTCTTTACTTTTTTTGTGTGTCTTTTTCTAAGAAGTTAAATGGCCAATTAAAAAAGTCTATTTCCAAACTAACCATAGTATAGATAGATAGATGTTAATTAGTATATTTGTTATTGTTTGTAATATTATTGTCAGTTGTTATTTGGTTACTCTCTTGCCTCTTGTTTATATGTTGAAAAAAAAAAAAACAAGTAAAATTTTTCTTTGAATTAGAGTAAAATTCATTATAATTCAAAGTAAAATTTTACTATCGTTAAGCAGATCAGCATGTTGTTAACCAGAGAAAAATTTTACAGTTATAAAAACAGAGTACATACTAAATGAATGAACCGGTGTCAAATTTTACTTTTAGATCTATGAACAAACAAATCTTTTTTGATTTTTCACTACAATATCTCGATTTCTCATTTTTCTGTCAAATCTAAGTTTGTTTTTAATTTTTTAAATTGTTTTTTTTTTATGTAAGATCTAAAATTATTGATCTCAAATATGAGTTCGTAGGTATTAAATCTGAGATGGTAGTGGTTTGATGGTAAAAATGGTGGTTGCTGGCCACGGTGAGGATGAGCGATGTCGGTAAACGATGAAGATGGTGAAGACGATGAACAACCATCGACTTGATGAAGAGAGAGAGCTGTAAAAGAAAGAGAAGAAAGAAAGGGTATAATGGTCAAATAAAATATTCAAATAATAAATTTTGTCTTTTATACAAGACTTTATAATTATGAGATTTTTTTTTTCTTTTTGTCCTTTTAATAAGAAAGGAAAGTTAAAAGGGATTTATGGCCAAATTTTCCTATGTTATTTGGAAAAATTCAATTTATTCCTCAAATTATTATATTTGTATCATTTTATTTCTTCATCTACCATCAATTTAAACAATTTTAATCATTAAATTATTACATTACTCTAGGGAAGTTAATATTTTTTTTTTACAAAATATCACTCTTATCATTACACATGATCAATTAATAAAGGTTTCGTTTGGGAAGAATGGTTGGGTTGGGTTTGGGACTATTTTAGTCATAAAAAGATAAAATAGGTTTTTTAGTCTAATAAGATAAAATATCACATCCAACCCATAATTATTATATTCTTTTTCTCACAAAAAGTCAAAAAAGTTAAAAAAACTCTTCCCAAATGAGACTTTTTAACCTCAGGCTAAAATAGTTAAAAAGTTAAAAAGTCAACTTATTTCCCAAACGAAGCTAAAATATGGTGTATTGGCACTTCTTAAAGCCAAGATCCAATGCAATCTACACGCAATAATAAGTTGGGAAAGATTATGGTATTGTTTGGAATAGTGTTGGAAATATGATTTGAGAATCGAGTTGTATTTTGAGTTTGCATGTTTTGAAATTATGATTTGAGTGTAGAAAATTTATTTAGTTATGAGTTTGAAAAGAGTTTTGAATTGAGTTGAGAATTTTTTATATAACATATGATATCTGATACAAAAACTTACAACTCATAATCAAATATACAACTCAAAAATCTATTAAAAACTCATAAATTTTTTTAAAAATTTTTGAAAATATTATTTTATTAAAAATATATAAAAAAAAGCACCAATTGTATAAAAAAAAAAAAACTTGCCTTGTTCTGGTTGACTGGTTCGTCAACCAGTTGGACGACTGGCCAGCCGACCGGTTAAGCCAAATTTAAAAAAAAAATTCTTTCCTGACACAGAATTTTTTGTGGAGTTTTCTTTTTGTTATGGAAATATAATTTGAAAGATGTATATATTTTATAATTAAAAAAAATGATATAACTTTAATTTTTTGAGTTATAAATAAAAAAACTATCATAATTAAACACAACATGAGATATAACCAAATAATTTATGAATCATAATTAAAATAATATAATAACTAAAAATAAAATAACATAATTAAAAATACATATGATTCATCCTTTTTAAAAAGGTATATATTAAAATTTTGGGCAAATTACAAATACCTCCCTCGAGGTTTAGTTAAATTACAAATACCCTCCTGAGATTTCAAAAATTACATCCCGCCCCCTGAAGTTTGTATTTTCATAACAATTTGTCCCATAAAGTTTATATTTCATAACAAATTTATTATGCAAATATAGCATTCAAGGATAAATTTATAATTTTTTAAACCTCAAGATTAGTCAAACTTCGAGGGATGTATGTAATTTGTCCTAAAATTTTCCTAAAAAGTTGCATGTGTCTTCTCTGAAGTTAAATATGATATTTGATTAGAGCATCTCACATGCATGAGTTAATTTGATGCCAGTGTTAGATATTAAGATACTTATGACAGATTTTTTTTTTCCCTCTAATTTTTTGGGTAGTTTGTTAGTTAGTTATGACGCGTGTTAGTTTGTTAGCTAGAGTGTGGCTTTTTTTATTTCATGGATAAATTACAAATATACTTTTAAAATTTACTTAAAGTATAAATTATTAATTGTAATTTAAAAAATTATAAATACTTCTTTATGAAAATTTTAACTAAAAAAATAAAATTTATAATTATTCTCCTGTATGATAATAAAATTATCTAAATTATTAATTGAAATATATTTCTAATATCATTAAAAATTATTAATTGACATTATAATTTATTAATAAAAGGGATAATTTGTTATAAAATTAAAAATCTCAAGAGATGAAATGTAATTTTTAAAATCATAAAAGACAATTCATATTTTATTTAAATCTCAGATGGTGATGGTGTATTTATAATTTATCCTTTTTCATAATACAAGCTTAGAAGCCCACTGTGGACGCTATGCTCTTAGAGTCGCCTTCATTTTTTATATTTGGCAGGTTATTTTCGTTTTTTTATGGTTTCAAAAATAAAAGAAAATGACAAAATGTACCCAAAGAATAATAAGGTCAAGTTTAACAACTCTAAAAAAAGTCAAAAAATTATTCAAAAAATTAAAAAATTATCATTATTCACCAAAAAAATATTAAAAAAATAATCTCCCACACACCATACAACTCAGCCATCATGAAGAGTCAAAGGGGGCTGTGCAGCGCTTGTCCAAGTATTAGACAGTTGGGGGCAATTTTTCACACACTGCTGTTTGGTCCATGGGGGCCTATCACGGGTTCTATTTTGATAATCTGAACTGTCAATGTGTATAAATCGTCGAATACTATATATCTGTAAAAAATCACATTGATCGAATATTCATAACTACATGATCAAATCAGTTTTGTATGAAAAAATGGATGGTATTATAATTAACGATTGAAAAAAAACAAATCTGATCAGATAGCTATTGATATCCGATCAACGTGATTTTTTATAGGCATATAGTGCTCGATGAGTTCTACACATTGAACAATTCAGATTATCAAAGTGAGACCCATGATAGCCCCCACGGGCCGAACAAAACAGTCCACTACAATGCCCGAAAAGTACCCAATAATTTCTTATCAAGAATTCAACTGCCAGATTGTACAGCTGTTATTCACTCGTCTCTAATCTTCTCCTACACACTTCTTTATATAATTTTTTAATACACATTTTTCCATAAAAAGTCAAAGTTAAGCCAAATATCTATATTTTTTTCCTCAACTTTTTAGTTCAAAAAGACAAAAAGTGTACTTATTTAAAACACCCCAAATAGCCCCTAAATAAACATGGCTATTCATACAATTTTCCCAAAACAGTTGGCGAAACACACATTCAATTTTTGTTTTCTGATTTTGAGAACAAAACACAAAACACAAAAAACAAAAACAATAACAAACACAAACTTCCTTCAAATGGAGTGTAATACACCTGTACATCTCATACAATAATCTTTAGGAATGACAAACCAAAGAGAGAACGTAATCAGCAAAAGGTTCAATCTAATTCACCTTCCAAACAACCATCGATCTGCATTATTCTACAATCCCTGGCTAACTAATAAAGAAATCTCCAATTCAAGTCTCAATGATTATAAAAGAAAACCCAAAAAACAAAAAAATAAAAGAAAAAAAAGAGAAGATATGGGGAGAACCTACTGAACATTTTCATCCTTACAGGATTGCTTGGTTCTGTTTCAAGTTCCTGCATTATTTTGAGATGAATTACTACTTACAACAAGCATGAGTTTGAAATATTTTTGACTAATCTTTTCAAATTTTCAGTATAATTGTCCAATTGGAGAGCTCAAATAGCCTCCCAAGCGAAAATATACTGGCACCAGGAAAAAAACAAGCGATCCTCATCATCCACATCACTATATTTCTGCCATAAAGAGATTTCCCAAAGCAAACCTGTTTAAAAAAAATAAAGCTAAAAACATTGTAATTGACATCTCTTTTTTCTACGGTAATTTCATGTTCAAAGAAAAAAAAAGGAGAAAAAACAAAGTAACATAAAAATAAAATAAAATAAGAAAGACAATGAGAACATAATGGGGACAAAGATAGATAACATAACTTGCAAAAAAATAGAAGATAACGTACCAAAATTTGGATTATGCACTAACCATGGTTAGAAAGTGATTGTAAACCACATTAAAGTTTACCCCTTTTTTCTCATAGCATTTCTGCATCATTGTTTATTGCAAACACAAAGAACCAGTTTCTAACCATGTAAATGAATCAAACTTTAAAGCATGCACACAGTGAACATAAACACTATACTGGGGTGAATCACATAAATCTGTATATTGGATTTGGATTCTTGTATTATTCCTGTTTGTATTTCGTGTTCTCACCGATTTTGGTTAGGTGTATCTATTCCTAACAGTATATTAAGAAACAAAATCGAAGTTTTACGTTATAAAATGTTACTAATTGAACATTATTTACCTTTAGTCTTGACGAGATGTCGTTGTGGTATGATGAGATTCATCACCCCTCTCCTCTACATCAGTCCCGTTTTCAACAATGGAGCTCCCCATAGTTTGATGTGAGCTACACCCAATGTCGGTTTTACCCTCTTCATGAGCCTCATCTTCTTCGGCCGTAGAGCTCTGAGTAGAAAGCCTTGTCTCTTCAACAGAAAAGAAATATGGGTCCGAATCTATTCTTCCATCTCCGTCGGATTTAAAATTTTCCTCTATTTCATCATAATTCAAATTGCGCAAAATTTCAGGAAGAGAATAGCCACTCTCCTCAGCAAGATTTCCCATCTCAATATCAATCTTCTCTTTTGAGCTACCAAGACTTCCCACAAGGTTTGGAGTCGTGGACTCCATCACTACATTTTCATATTCATGCACTAATGCCCGGAAATCATTCAATGAAGGTGGAATTTTGGAAAAAAAGACTTCTCTAAGGTTGTTTATCGTCCCCTTGTTATATGGATTCTCCTTCTTGTCATATCGATAACGAAAGTTCTCATAAGTCGTCTGCTCAAGTTCAAAAATCACAACAGTCACATAATATATAAACCCCCAAAAGCACAATGCATTAATTCCAGTTATATGTACATACTTGAAGATGTCCAGATATGTCTATGTTCATAAATATAGCTAAGAAATGATAATTGGAAAAAAGCTAAATTATTTTATGCTGACATATGAGAATCCTTTGGCTTTTCCAATGAACCTATCTACACTAATATTTAATTTATTAAACATAGTGTCCTTGACTACTCCATTGGTCCCATCACATATGATTAGTTCTCTAAGAACTTAATAGTTCACTATGCTTTAAAAATCCATATGAATGAAACCCATTTCCAAAACCATATCATAGCCTATGAAAGCATTACATAGAAGGCCCATTTAGGGTTTCTTTTATTTTCTCTATTGTGGGCTTTCTTTTCTTTTATTTTCTTTTGGTTACTGTCATCGGACATCAGTGTGAGAGATGTTAAAACAATATTATAACAATTATACAGTTGAAAATCACTTGATTCTATACATTTTGAGGAAAAATGGTCACCTGGTTTGTGCAAGTTAGATAGAAATGGAAAACTGTGAGGCCACCCACAAACCATACAGCAATGAAGCAGTACACTATGAGAAAATCTGACAAGAAATCTCGTGACATGGCCTTTAAAACAGTGCGTTCTTTTCGTTGAAGAATGTTGATCCAAGAAAACACAAACACGTATATGCATAAGATTGTTGATGTTAATATGAACATGTAGAAGAACCGATAATTACGCTGCAACCAGATCAGCAAAAAAGATTGTTAGTTCTTCTGGCAACAAAATAAGAAGTATATAATTTACATGGTTATTTGTAGAGTAAATGAAAATGAGTTCATCCTATCTGCCTCTCATAGCACTTCATAGAATTATAAGACATCCTATCTACAAGACTATAGTATAGGATATCAAATGACATGGATATTCAAATTTAAAACATCCCATTTGGAATTCAAATCCAATTTCCACAAAGGAGAAAAAATAATAATAAGAATAAGAGGAAAAAAATACAAGAGAGAAAAAAATACAAGAGAACAAAAGAAATAATCATTCACATTCACACAATTAAGAGATTGCATGCAACAAAGAAATAATTATTACAGAACATCTGTGCCTCTTTGTGAAAAATTCTTCTTTAATATGCATTTATTTATGTTCAAGTTTCTATTTGTAAGTGGACGAAATACTGATCACAAAATTTATAGCAGAAATGAATGAATCACTTCTTGTATGGCAACATTTCATAGAAGTATTCCAAGTATTGAGGATAAGATCATCCAGAAATTACTTACTACTCCAATGCACTGACCAACCCATGGACAGTGATGGTCAAATCTTTGAACACAGTTATTGCAGATGGAGCAATGAGAAGCACGGGGAGGACGGTAAAGCAAGCAAGTATCACAGTACTTCACTTTAACTGTATGTCCATTGATAATCACATCCTTCATTCGGGGTAGTTTCAAATGAGGGGTTCTACCATTAACCCACTCCATCGAAGGGGTACCCACATCATATGCTTCATCTGATTCAGGAGGCTTTAAGTTTCTAGGCACTATTCCTGGATCTCTACTGGATGTCAATAAGAGAAATGTTATATCCTGCATGAAGATATAAAAAATGTTGAATTCAATATGGTTTTAACCCAAAGTAAAACTAAAACAACAGCAAAAACCACCAGTCCATATCAAGAAAGTATCAGCAAATAGGTAATTGGAAAAACATGCACATGAAAATGTACGTATTCCACTATGTTTCCACACCCTTTGAATGATACAGATAGCCACCTAGATATGGAATAATTCTTCAAAGAAAAAGGGAACCAAAGAAAGAAACAGTTAGTGACCCAACAAAATCTTATTTTGTTTTATTGTTGAGCACAAAGAAGTCATTGCTTGAAGACCTAAATACGAACCTACTCATACTCTTCAAAACTCACTCAAACAACAAGGCAAGTTTGGAGACAAAATGAGCATGTAAAACAACCAATCTCAAATGAATGAGTAGAGGTATCAAGAAGGAAAGATAAAGACAACATGGTTGGTAAGGCCAAAGCAAGTTCAAGCATGAATGATGAAAAATGTCTCTACTACAACAGAACCTACACATGCAATGGAATGGCCATGATTCGAATGCTTGAAAATCAAAATAAACTTGTTGCTGTTTTAGGACAAAATATGAGCATTTCATTTCCAGTCCAGTTACAGTTAAGTGGCATCCACCATAGTAATCCACTCATCTCTTTCATATTTATTCCATTACATGTTTTCTACATAGTAATACATCTTGTCAATATTCATGCCTCTTGACTTTTAACAATTTTACAACTTCTGACAACTTTCAAATTGGGTCAGACCAAAGAGAACCATAATAGAGTGGTCTCAAAGTATGGAAATTACTTCCATCTGGAAAACAGATTTTACTCTTCAACATAGCATATCATTTTTTGTTTTGCCTTTATTATTTTTCTTTTAGGGGGTGGGGAATAGTTAAAATTGCTGGAAACCAGAGTGAAATTATATTACTTACCAAAATAGTGAGGACAGATCCCACAACCAGCACGACATACCAATCTTTGCCTTTGCTTTCAGTGATATTGCAGTAGATTTTTATACAAAAAGCTATTGCAGGGCCTGCAATTAGGAATGTGGACAAAAACAAAGACGCTACATCGGGACCAAATATCAATCTTCCCCCACATAGAAATTTCTGGCAACATCAATAAAAGAAAATAAAATAAACAAAGGAAAATGCAGATGCATAGATGGGAGGGAAAGAAAGGAAAGAAAAAGCTTTGTAAATTCATAATGTCACAGTCGCATTAATTCAAGAATTTCAATTGTAAACCAACAAATGACATCTGCATAAGGTTTAACAATCATCAAGTGTTTCGTGTCAAAATATAAACTTAGGAGGACAGACAAAGATAGTGAACTATTCTTCACCCACATTATGTGGATACGTTGCATTTGAAATGCTAATTTAAGCAAGCTAAGGTATCAAATGTATATGAATATTAATATAGGACTTGAACATGCATTTTCATAAAGGGTTAATTCATTTATTCAAACTTTTTGCTCATTGAGATTCTAGAGGCTTAACTCACAATGTATGAAAGCTCAAAAATATAAAGCATGATTTAAACCAGGAATAAAATCCAACACATTTTACTTTTGAGACGTTGTCAACACCAAAAAAAAAAAAAAAAAAAAATCTAGGTATGAAAGAAAAGATAACAACGTCATACGAGATTATCTGATTGAACCTCCCAACTTTTATCTCAATAAACTACCACGTATCTAGAATGGTGGTGGTAATTAGTGACACAAAAGTCATTGCACAAACCATCGAAGTAAGTCCTTCTCCAACAGTCCAAAGATGAAAATCTTTGTAATATTTTGAATCATTCATGAGCATCACAATAAATATGAACCAAAGTTTATTGGAAAAAAAAAAAAACTCCAAATTTGGGACCAAAGCGGTTATCGGTGACCATTGAATAAGTTTATTCAGATTGAGTTGATTTACTATTTCTCTCTTGAAGGTTTAAAGCGCTCAAAACATGCAACCAAGCAATAGTTTACTATGGCGAGGAGCGAAGAGAAAGAGAATAAATATATAAATTATTAAAACTTGGACATACCCAAGCTAAATGACTATATCAACTTATTATGGGAAGAAAGTATGAAACTTTTGTTTCTTTAATCAAATCAGAATTTTCCATTGCCGGTGACAAATCAAGATTATATCACTAGATTGCCAAAAAAAATTAAAAATTAAAAAAGCAGCTTCAAATTCACAAACTTTATTAGCTCTTCAAGTGTTACAACTCTAAGACCACTGACAGAATAAATTTTTGGCAGCTAAATCAATCCTTATAAGTTATAACCAACTTCACAAATAAATAAATAAATAAATTATATATATGTGAAACCTGCAAAACCAACATGATGAACAAAATGAATTGAAATGAAAAGTACCCAAATTGTTCCCAAGTATGAATTAAAACAATCACATAGAATAGAGCGACTTGAGAGAGAGAGAGAGAGAGAGAGAGAGAGAGACTTACATTGCTTCCCTTCCAGACTTGATAAACCCTCTTCTGTTTAGGGTTGTTTTGGGACATAGATGGGTTTGTAGAAGAAGATGGACCCAAATTTGGATCGTTGTTATTGTTCTCAATCATAACTACCCTCTTCTTCTATTGATTTTTTGCGCAACCCATGTGAGACGAAGACATCAAAACCCAAACCCAAGCCCAAATTTCATTCTTTAACAAATACACAGCTAAACATACAAATACAAATGATGGGTATTCTTTGAATGTCAATTTGACTGAATGTGAGAGAGGTGGAGAAGATGAGAGATCGTTGATGGGTTTTGGGTACAATGAGAGAGATAGAGAGAGAGAGAGAGAGTAGAAGGAGACGAAAGGGGATTCTTGAGATAAAAAACCAGCTGCGTCTGCACTCTCTCTCTATGGAGCCGAATTTGCAGACGGATTAACCCAGAACCAGAAGGAATTGTCCCGTCTTCTCTTTCTCTCTCTATATGTATGTATATGTATCTACAGTTGTATTTGTTGGTTTTTGTTTTTTGAATTTTGGTTTTTGGTTTTTGTTTTTTGTTTTTGTATTTTTCTGTTTTCTGTTTTCTGTTTTCTCTCTCTAAACTCTCAGAGCAATTTTTTTCTCTCTCCTCTGGCAGAAGGATGTTGGTAGGCGGATTTTCCAAGTTTGTACCGGTATTTCCGCGGGTAGTACCATTACTGATTTATTAAATAATTAAATTAATTAATTAGATACTTTTTTTAATGCCTAAATTACCTATTTTACAAATTTATTTATTTATTAATATGTTAATAATCTCTGGGGCAGCGTCATATCGTATGACAACTATAATGCCCGGTGACCAAAATTTGGAATCAACTATCATCTCGGAAATGGATTCGGGTTTTTGTAATGCATTCTCTGCAATGTGTCTCGAAATGAAAATAATGTCATTTTATGAAAAAAGAGGTTGATTGTGAAATCCTTTTTTTTTTTTTAAGTTTTACCCTAAAAAAATCTTGTTTTTAACATTACAGGTAAGGTTGCAAACGAACCGAGTCGAGCAGAATTTTACTGAGGTTGAACTCGGCTTATTTACTTATCGAGCTTGTTTATTGAGTTCGAGCTCGGCTCGACTTGTTAATTTTAATAAAATTCGAGTTTGGCTCGGCTCAGCTCGATAATTTTTTTTTAATATTATTTATATTATTTAAATATAAATATTTAAATAAAAAATATTATTTATATTATTTAATATATAAATAATATATTTATTATATAATTTAAATAAAGATAAACGAGCCGAGCTTATGCGAGCTCGAGCATTGGCTCATTTACTAAATGAGCCTAATATTCGAGCTCGAGTTCAGCTCGTTTACTAAGCCTCCATTTGGGAAGTGGGTTGGTTTTTTGATTTTTTGATTTTTTTGGCTATTTTAGCCTGGGCTTAAAAGCTTGATTTGGGAAGGACTTTTTGACTTTTTTGAGTTTTTTTGTGAGAGAAGAATGTAATGATTATGGGTTGGATGTGATGTTTTGTTTGTTATGGCTAAAATAGCCTATTTTGTTTTTTGTGGCTAAAATAGTCAAAAAAGCCTACAAACCCACTTGCCAAACACAGTCTAAACGAATCGAGCTGAGCCGAGCTCTTAACGAGTTGAGCCGAGCTTGTTCATGAACAGCTCGGTTCATTTGCAGCCCTAATTACAGGCTGCACTATAAATAATGATATTATAAGAGTATTTGTTTGGACGGACTGAATAAATGGAGATTGTAATGTACCAGACTGTTAATCTTGAAATACATTATCTCGGACTATTTGGTTGGACTGGATTTGTATTCTATGTTTGTTTAGTTATGGGATTAGATATCCGGATTAAACTGTTTTATTGAATCCTATGTTTGTTTGAGATATTATGGAGAATGATAAATGATCAAAAGACTATTTTGCCATTTTGATTTATTTATTAAATAATAGGAATATTAAATCTGAATTATAAATTATAAATTATTTTTTTACTATAATTTTTAAAAAATTAAATAACTAGAATATTAATTAAAATTAGGAAAAATTATTTATAAATCCTATTAGGGAAACTTATGCTACATATGGTCCTACTAAAAAACTTATGTTCCTATAAATCCTGTGAAAAGTTTGTTGACACATTTACCCTCAATATTAGTTGTTAATATCATAAATAATAGTAAAACCATATATAAGAAATTGAATGTTACCATAAATCATATCTATATAAACGTAACGTAACGTGACACCTATGATCTATGGTAACATGCAATTTCCTAGGAAATTGTATGTTACCATAGATCATATCTACATAAACGTAACGTAACATAACGTGACGCCTACATAAATGTAACGTGACACCTATGATTTATGACAACATTCAATTTCCTATATAGGAAATTGAATGTTTTAATAGATCATATTTGTATGAAATGTAACGTAACATCAATATAAACTAGCATCATTTTCACATTCAATTTAAAAAAATAAAAACTCATTAAGTTTGCGAAACGTAACGTGACACGTTACGTTACGTTTATGTAGGTGTCACATTACGTTTATATAGGTGTCACGTTACGTTACGTTTATGTCGGTGTTACGTTACGTTACGTTTATGTAAGTGTCACGTCACGTTACGTTTATGTAGGATCTTGTGGAATACATTCTTATCTAAATAGGACTTGAGATTCTATAAGAAATTTCACAGGACTCAGTATAGCATAAATGTCCAAAAAAGGACTTATAAATAAGTCTTCCTAAAAATTACATAAATTTATTTTAATTTGTAGTTGAGATTTTTGAATTTTATTTTACTTTACTAAGTATAATTAATACCATATTATTAAAATAAATAATTTATTAAATAAATTTTATTTTTAAAAATATATTAAATAGGAGAGGGTCAAAAATATAATTTCACTACCTAATTCCATTAAATGAATTATCGTATGGATTGTGTCCCACTCCTCCATGGGATAAAAAAATTCTATAGATTTGGGATTCATAGTCTGGTGTAAAAATTTCCAATCAAACAACAGGCGATTAGTCTAGATGGACTATTAGTCCTATTTCATATTTGAATTCTTCCAAACAAACACCACCTAAAGGATCCAAACTTTGTTTTATGTTTGTTTCTTTGTAATAACTCTAATACACCATTGGCACATAAATTAGTTGAGTTAAGTAATAAATTTTTTTGGGATAAAAGAGTGGGTCCAATGACCTATGTAATTAGGAAAATGCTATAGACTTTAAATGAATTATTAAATATTTTACTAAACTTCTTACATAGATATAGGACCCATATACATGTGATTTGTGTAGGTCCCACACCCATGTGAGAGGTTTGACAGAATATTTAGTAATTCATTTGGAGTCCCAAGCATAACTCATGTAATTATTCTTTGGGATAGTAAGAAGATTAAAGCTTTAGAGATTGAGTCATTAGAGCGATTGTGGCCTTTTCATTGTAATATAATTTATTAATAAGTAACTTAAATTTATTGAAAATTAAAAGATTTATTTTGTTTGATTTTTAACTTTTTAAAAATCTTTCATAATTTTTTTTTTTCATAAGTCCAAAAAAATTATTCTTAGATGTACCTAAAATAAAATATTTATAAAGAAATCTCGAAAAATATAAGCAAATAAGAATTTGATTAAATGAAAAAAAGTTTACTTAAGAAGTTAAGATTAAAAAAAAAAAAAACATATAAAACAATTTTGGGATATTTACCAATAAATCTTATCTGACAAACAGTTCTACCGATTGGTCCTAAGGTTATTTCTATTATTCTGATTAGTCTTATTAGTGGGGAAATATCTTACCAGTTGATCCTATTTCCTTTATTTAGTAACATTGAGTGGTCAATTATACCCTTCCGTGTATGTGTCACGTGACATACATTATTCCAAGGCAAAAAGCATAATGAGCCTTAGTATACTTTATTAATGTGTGGCACCCATTGTGTGTGGCACGTGACATACATCATTCCAAAGTGAAAAGCATAAAGAGCCTTAGTGGACTTTGTTGATGTGTGACACCCATTGTGTGTGCCACGTGACACTCCAAGGTAAAAAGAATAAAGAGCCTTAGTGTACTTTGTTGATTTATAACACTCATTGTGTGTGTCACGTGACATTCCAAGGCAAAAAACATAAAGATTAGTATACTTTGTTGATGTGTGACACCCATTGTGCGTGTCACAAGACATATTGTATGTCACGTGACATATTGTATGTCACGTGATACATCCTCATAAAGAGCCTTGGTGTACTTTGTTGATGTGTGGCACCCATTGTGTGTGTCACGTGACATATTGTGTGTGTCACGTGACACACCCTCATAAAGAGCATGCATCTAATAACATCTAAATGAGGGCATTAAGGTCCCTCAAAATATCCAAAGATTAAACGGTTTATTAGAAAAAAAAAAATTGGGACAAATTGGTTTATAAGTTTAACATTTGGGATTTATTAGTAAATCTCCCAACAATTTTTGAGTTTGCAAATCAAATAGTGAATTTTTAAAATGTGTTCAACATTAACTAACTCATTGATTTATTTTACTCTTCAAGTCAATCTTAAATATTTTTAATCAAAGTAGTTGGATTTTTTTATAACAAATAACTGAGTGGTTAAGTGGTAAGTGGTTTAAATTTAACTAAAAAGCTTAATAATTTGTTTTCTTTATTTATATAAGGAGGGAATCTTAAATAAGTTTCTGACAAACTAAATACAAATCGAACTTGAATTCGAGTAGTCTTACTCTCATCTCTCCTATACCAAAAGGATGTGTTTGTTTGGACAGATTAGGTAAAAAGGGATTATAATCTACCGGATTGTTAGTCTTAGGATACATTGTCCCAAGACTATTTGGTTGGATTGGATTTGTATCCTATGTTTATTTAGTCATTGGATTACATATCTGGATTAGACTATTCTATTGAATCCTATGTATGTTTGGAATATTATGGAGAAGAATAAATGCTCAAAAGACTATTTTCTCCTTTTGAATTATAAATTTTTTTTTACTTTTTTATTAGAACTTTTAAAAAATTAAATAAATAGAATATTAATAAAAATTACATAAATTTATTTTAATTTGTAGTTGAGATTTTTAAATTTTATTTTACTTTATCAAGTATAATTAATGGGATATTTACCAATAAACCTTATCCCGCAAACAATTGCACCATTTGGTCCCAACAGTGTATCTGTTGTTCTGATTGGTCCTATCAGTGGGAGAACGTATTCTTGTTGATTCTATTTCCCTTGTTTGGTAATATGTATTGGTCATTTATACCTTCTTTTTTTTTTTTTTCTTGTGGCTCATTTTTTGTGGGTTTGGTTGTGCATATGGAAGTACAATATGTTTCCTTCATTATGTTAGGGTTTTTTTGGCTGACGTGATGGTGTGCTGTGGTGATTGGTGTGTTTGTGGACACACAGTGATTCGAAATTCCACCGACAGTAGTTCTGGTGTGCTGGAGGTATTGTTTGTTTCGGGTGTTTTCGCGTGCGTCGTGTATCTATTTTAATTACATGGTGTGCCATATATTGTTCATATTGTAATCATTGTTCTCCATTCGTATGGGGTTGGGCATATTCGTATTCAGTATGCTAACGATTTCGGGCATATACGTCATTGTCGAGATGACACATTGGTGTCGTTCATTAGTGTTTCGATTGTTCAAGTTTTGTGTTACTGTGTAACTTTATACAATTTTTACCTACAATATCTTTGCTACACAATGGTGACTATTTTGTGTATGTGATACACATGGATGGGTTTTGCATAGGGTATGGGGGTGGAAGGCGGTGTTGACATATATTTGTATGTTACAGTGTGTCGCGTTGCATTTATTGTAATTTAAAACTATTTGTTACATTGTTTGCATATTGTAGGGATGGACGCTCATGTTATGTTGGTGTGTTGTTACCAAGATACGAACGCCGCCATCAAGTTGCAATTTCCATTTCGATTCGATGATTTGGTTAATCGTGTCCGTCAAAATTTTGATGGTCTCACACATGCTAATGTGTGTTTATTTTTTAAGATTCTGGAATGCAACAGTTTCAAATTACAAAATGATATCAATATGGAAAATATGGTATCTCTTGCACAGTTTTTCTATTTAGGACATATTGATGTCATCATTAAAACTCGAGTCACACAAAGTTCAAACGGTATTGGCAACGCAAATCGGAATCCATGTGATGTTATATTCAGTTTGCCGGGGAAGGATATGAGTCGGACAATGATGATGAATAAGATAATTTACTCTCCAAATTTTTTCCTCATGTTGACAAAGTTTTCATGTTTGCTCCATGGGCTAATGGCATCACACATGTAGGTCAAAGCTTTGAGGGCAGGGCTGTTGAATTTCGCAATGTTCTTTGTAAGTATGCGGTTGAATGTGGATTCCGGTTCAAGTATCTAAAGAATGACTCCGTTCGGATTACAGCTGTGTGCACGATGAAGGAATCAAAAGGATGTATGTGGTCTATACACGCACAAGTCCTGCATGCTGATGAGTTCTTTTACATTTGTAAGTGGAATACAGAGCATAGTTGCGGTATTGCCATTCGGACACCAAAAAACCCGAGGACTGGGTCTGATTTATTATCCGATGTTATCTCTGAACGAGTATGTGACAAACAGCTCACATGACCGTCCGATGTTGTTTATGACTTAAAGAAAGATTATGGATTAGAGATAAGCTACTGAGTAGTATGGTTAGGCATTGAGAAAGCAAGGGGCGAGATGTTCGGTGCACATTCCATTTCGTTCGATCAATTATGGTGGTATAGTAATTTTATTATGGAAAACAATCTGGGCAGTTACATTAACATTGACCATGATGACCAAAATCACCAGTTTGTACGATATTTTATATCATTCAAAGCATACATTGATGGTTTCAATCATTGTCGCCCTTTACTATTCCTGGACGGTACCTTCTTGAAGGGGAAATTCAAAGGCAACTTACTAGCTGCTACTGCAAAGGATGGCAATCAAGGTTATGCTCATTCATAACACACACATTGTTAATGGCATAATTTGTTTCATTTGTTAACTCAATGACGTTTGCGTCCTATCCATTTAATTAACCCACTATCAATTTTGCACACAGGCTTATTTTCATTGGCAATTGCAATTGTTGACTCGGAGAACACAACTAATTGGGCTTGGTTTTTGGAACACCTCGTGAACGTGGTCAAAATCGACAAGATGATTGCATTCATTTTAGATCGACACACAGATATACTCGAATCTATTTCAACCACATTTCTATCTGCCCACCATGCGTTTTGCTTGTAACATTTGCAACGAAACTTGCAAGACAAGATACGATACACCAATAAGACACATCGTGTGGGAGTACTAAGCAAATTTCATGAATGCGCTTACACACTGACCGTAACAACATTCAATTCCAGCTTAGAAAGGTTTAAGACATTGGGCTGACAAGTGGCAACGACTTTTCTAAAAGATTTACCCCCGTCGTATTGGGCAAATGCCTACTTTCGGTACGCACCCGATTACGAATATAGTGAACCAAATTAATTTCATATGATGTCCGACTTAATGCATTTTTCATTCATAGTTACATGAAACTATTTTTACATTTCATCTTTGTGTTTTTAGGAGTGACCGATATGGCGAGATGTGTTCCAACGCTGCTGAGTCATTCAACTCATGGATCCGTGAGGCACGCCACCTCCCAATCACACAGATGGTTGACAGCATTAGAACGAAAATTATGGATCAAATGTCAAAACGCCAACGAAAGGCAGCCATGTGGCTTGGAGTTCTTTGCCCCAAAATAGAGTCCCAGTTGGTAAAAGCATAAAAGAAAGGCAGGGTGTGGCTTGTAAGCCAATCAAATAAAGATGTGTACGAGATCCATTCATACCCATCAGTACTTGTGGATGTTGGCAGGCGGACGTGTTTGTGTTTTCAGTGGCAGGTTAAGCGATTTCCATGTGCACACGCGATGGTTGCAATCCAGAACAGTGGATGAGATTTGTATGACTTGGTTGAACCATATTACCATGTGTCTGAATGTCGTTCCACATACGCTTCAACCATAACTCCAATACCAACTATTGAGAAACCAGTGTTCAACATTGAAGATTTCATCATATACCCACTAGTTATGAAACGACCACCGGAGAGGCCAAAGAAAAAACGAATTCTGTCATGGGAGGAAGAAGTGTAGTAAATTCATTGTGGACGTTGTCAACGCATGGGGAACCATAACAGGAAGACATATAAAAAACCAATTTAGCTGTCACTGCATGCGACTATATGTCTAATGTTTTCGTTCCAAAGTTTGTCACTACGATTCTTTTTTCCTTTAAATAAGTGTGTGCCAAAACACCAAACATACCGTACTATTATCGTTTGCGTTATTACATGGTTTTTATTATGTAAGTCGACCAAATAATTTGGGTTACACACAACCCCAAATTGGTTCAGTATACCAAACTATTTCTATTGATGTGCTGCTTTACATTTTTCAAAATATTCGGCAAGCATTGTTATGTACTGTAATCTTCCACAATTTTTAGTAACTGCGAGTAAGCGTTGAATTTGTTACATGAATGGCATTGCACACAAATGTGGTTCCATTTAATGCACATCTTAAGAACATGGTATGTTAACAACATCGTTACACCTGCAACACGACACACATTCACCAAAGTGTACTACATACGTCAACAGTTACAACCTTAACCGCAACCACCTTCAAACTTACTCAATGTACGTTCGTCACAATTTGTGAAATAGCATACACAACATACAACATTGTCCACCCATACCCCAATATAAACATTTACCCAACCACCACCTTCGTGGAACAACACCACCCCCACATAATTGTTTGCCACACAAATTGGTGCTTGTTCAACATACCCACCAATATTATTGTGTACCAAACAAAACCACTATTGTACAACATCATCAGCCAATAGCATGTAAATTTCATTCACAATTATCGTTTTTCAATACCAAGCTTATATAAACACAGTGCCCGTGCAAGAATCGCGAATCACAAAAAAAAAAAAAAAAACACATTTAACGTAAGCTCACGTCGTATTTACTACAAATTCAGATTGTTCACGTACGTCCACAAAAAAAAAAAAAATCCATGCATATACCACTTACTAATCAAAAATATATAACTGTACGATATTATTTTCATATGCGCTTAAAAATAAACATTCAGATCGAATGTTTCAGACCCCTAATCATGTCGTTCACAAATCCCTTAACCATGTTTGCTTTCAACACGATGCCGTTGGTACCTTGCAATGAACGCTCCACATTAACGTGGTGCACGTACTGCCGCATCACCGCGCAAACAATAACTGCACAATCCAGCCTACGTTGGGAAAACCTAAATAACAATTGTTCAATTACATTGCACAATCGCTTTCAGAGACAATGGACAACGTTCTGGTTTTAACAACAGGTTACTTACGAGTCAGCTTTCTGCTGGGGGCAGTCTTTAACAGACTCGAGGGGGTGGTTGAAGGTCTCATCGATACTATCCTCGTCTATTCCATCCGCTTGTAACGACCGCTTCATTACAATTGAGACACGTTCCTTCTGTCACACACAAAACAACCACCCAAATTTATTTCAAACTCACAATACGTCCATAACCTTATTAAAACAACAATTACATGTGTTTTTTACCAGGATAAACGCTTCATTGTAATGCACGTCTGATCTGCCGGACGAACGTTGCCTCATTGGATTAAAATGTTTCCAATTTCCATCATTTGCGCGTACACCATGAAAATCCAATGTGCTTGGTTGCATATGGGAAAATGAATGTACCGACAATTCTTAGACGATACAAAATTCTTCAGCACATAACTTTCCATGGTTTGTGTGCTGCTAGTTTTGATAACGTTCTACAAAACAAACATTCTTTATCAGAAGATGTCCATGCATCGGTTACCATATAACAGTTACACAGTACTTCTCACCCTGCAAATACTGTTGAAGAAATACGATTTGTCTACTAAAGCATCACCCACACAGACATGCGCCTGTTCTATCAACAGTATCTCAGCATACATATCAATTACCTGTAGTGACAAGAAAACATTAATCACAAAAATCTACCATAACAACTACGTACGACAACACACATTTAGAATTCTATGCAAAACAACACAACACATGTGACACTAAAGTAATATCACAACTCACATTGCCACGGATACGATCTATATGTACAAGACTTTTGAAGTTGGTAAAATACACTGATATACCCCTGTCACACTAGCCCACATAACAGCCCTACACATAAAACAAACACATCATCTCACCAAAACATGTTACGCTTATGAGGGGGGGGGAATTGCATATATAGCCGCACATACCCGTCGCCATTCCGTTCGTAAGCCTTTGTTATTTTCTCTTTCTCTTCAAATGTCATCAGTTTCCATACCCCAAACCGGTTGTTCAACTCAAACCTAGACCATTTATTGGCAGGCACACCAACTGTGTCCACATCTATAACTGTGTCATTTACATTACCCTTGTCCACCTCCCCACCCTCGCCTATGTGTGTGACTGTTTTCTTTTCACGATCACGACCTAACTGGTAATCATAATCTTTCAGCCTTAATTCTTTCCTAACTTTGTTCTTAATGTTATGCACAAATGAATTTCTCACACCTTCCTTTACATACAAAAACACTTCCATTTTAGGGTCTGACAGACGGACATTACCCACACTCTGTTGTGGCGCCAGACTAGAATCAGACACTGTGTACAGAGTTACATTTTGACCACTAACACCCAAATTTACACCAACTCAAATAGGCGTTACATCATGCACCACCGTCACATCGAACCCACTTCCACTTTGGCAATGGCTTGCACCAACGTTGCCAAAGTTGTTTTTCTGGTAAGCTTATGTAACAGTGTGCACTTGCTGGTAAGCCAACTGGTCCTCCAACATCGAAATTGTTTTGCGTAATTCCTTGTTCTTATTTTCAAGTTTTCGTATCTCGTTATCCTTAACCTTCATGACACATCCGAACCCATCGACAATGTTCACGGCTTGCAGTTCCATGTTACTCTTCAAACTAACTACTTCATCCTCTAGCTTTTCTATTGTCCCCTTATTTGTTTTGTTCCGCACTTCTATGTCTGCCAACGACTTCAATGCCTTCTCCAATTCAGCAAAAACCTACCACGTCACTCCCTGCGTCACGTATTGTGCTGTGCATGTCATTTGATTTCACTCTCATGCCATCCCTAGCCGGATGCGCCACACATACCATCCCATCGGCACAAACACTAACCACATTCGTCACTCTCTTATCACAATGGCCAATTTCATGCTCGTTTGTTGCCAAAATGTCACATTCGTACTCCAAAGACCTTAATCTATCAGTTCGTACTTGCCCATCAAAAAAACACAACACAACACAAACATCACGAACATTCAAACGCCCTCATCTAATAACAATTGTGAACAAACACTGCACATCACTACATAGGTCATGCACTTGGAATTTTCCAGGTGTTGAGAAATCCAAACCTCGCATCCTGGTAACTAAGGCACCAATGTCCCATCTCAAAAATCTTGAAAACATATTCTTTATTTCGGGTTTCACTAGTGTTAAATGTTCACAAATCCAATACTATGTTCCAAGTACAAAATTCTTTAAAATCGGCCATTACCATAACAACACATATACGCGTAAAACAATTAATACATTTGCAAAACAAACCAAAAATACATACCAGCAATGTGACAACACACCCAGTGACCTTCTCCGGCGTATGATCAAAATCTTTGATTAAACCCATCAACATTTGCAGTATTGCACCAGTCCAATCGTATACGCGTATGGTCTTTAGGTCATCAATGTATCGCACAAATGCCTAGCTTATTGTCTCTCCAGAATTAGCAAAAAATAACTTCCCGCACATATAAAGTGTCAACAACTTCGCTGTGTCCTCCTCGTCTACCCTTCTTCGCCCACATACGGCTTCTTCGAACAATGTCTTCATGAGCTTTGATGTTATCCTTACAGTGTTATGACTCCTCCGCTGAATGAAATCCGATGTCGGCATTTGACAAGGGGAGAGATTAATATGCCTAGTACCACACTGAATCCCAAACAAAAGTCTAATATTACTCCTACATAGCTTCACAAAATTTTCACCAATGTTGAATGCGTTACAATGTGAGTCATATGTCCGTATTATTTTCAAAATTGCATCGTCAAACTTCCTGAATTCATTGTGATTCAGTTTGTTAATGTAGATAGCCTCAATCATGATCCAAAATGGAGTCCTCTTCAACTGTTCAAAGTGACCAGCCCTCAAAGAAGATATTGTTACAAGCTTCACGATGCCCGCAATGTTTGAACGGAAGTTAATCCTTGTGGGTGTAGTGTGTGACGGCCCAGTAGCAGGCTTATTAACTTGTTCACCAGCTTGCTGGTGCCTCACTTTCGATTGCTTGAACAATATGCGGCCCTGTATGTTAACACCCAGTTTGTTCGATTTTGCACCACATGCACCTTCAACACGCTTCCATTCACATGAACGCGTCCACAGACTCCTGCAACTGTCACCATCTACAATTGCACAAAAAACATATTAATCACATTGCATACCGCCAACACTTACTCAGTGTACGCACAAACGATTAAAATTACAAAATCTAAAATAGAAACATAACACACACATCTGAAACAGTTTAATCACACACATCCAACTCCATGTCAACTACAACCACCAGACAATCCATGATAAAAAACATAAAACATGGCAGCGACAACGTGTTAAAGATTTCGCATAAGTGTGCCATAACATAAACAAAGTGTCTAACATTGTACAAACATGTCTCATAAACCCACTAATTCCCTTAAACATTTATTCGCACTAATTTCACCCCCAACCCAATCACACCTACTCATATCACACTGCCCATCCCCCCCTCCCAATTTAACACTACAACACTTGTACATACCGAACTACACATTCTTACATATCAACTCAGTCAGTCAAACTAGCCACATACCGAACATGTTGAGTCGTCAAAAACTCTTTCTAACATGTTCACTACCTGCAGTCAACAACACGTAAAAGCCCAACACACTCCACGACAATACCATCTCACCAAAAAGACACACAATTAACACAAAAACCCAACACCACTTGCACAACATCACAACCCCCTCTTTGATGCGTATCTTATTTTAAACAAGGGGCATGTCACAACGTGTCAGACTACATACCAACGCCAAACTTATAGCCTATATCACAACCCAACACTTTTTAATTTAATATATATAGCCAAACCCATCACCCGCGTTTCATGTCTCTGACACCTACACCATACAATATTATACACATACACACACCATCCTAACACACAATAGACACCCACACAGACTCTATAACCCTGACATTTTCCAATCACATAACATCTGATACGGAACATCATACAAATATCACCAAACCACAACCACACAATGTTCCAACCATACATGGATCATATCGAACAGGAAAACAACAACAAAATTCGTGCCACGTACTTTTCCAGACATCGTTCCACCCCCAGCTAAGAAATTAGAATGCCTCATTCAAATCCTCTCTCGTACCCTACTTGGAATACCTTCGAATGTCGCAATGTAACAAAGTCACCAATGCGCCGACACACTAACAAACAAGCACGATAGATCACGATTCATGATCGTACCTCAATTGATATCACAAATCTCCCACAATTTTAATGAAATCGATAGGAATTAGGGTTTCCAAAACATACCTAATCCACAACAAAATACGGGTTTAGGTTAAGAATCTATTACAGCTACGATTTGCCTAACGGGTTGAATCATAGTATATATGGCACGTGTACTGCACCCTCCAAACATAAGAAAGCACAAAAGGCCTTAGTGTACTTTCCAATGTTATGGCACCCAACAAACACCCTTAATGTGTCACGTGACAATTAAATTTCAACCTCACAACAACATTGGCATGTGTCACGTGACAAAAACCACACTGTCACCCAAACTAACCCATAAAAATGTTCACGCGTTTAACACTAAATAGCTAATAGTATTTATGTCATTTACCAATACAAAGGTCCAAATAGATCATAAGAACAAACATTGGGATTTCAACATTTAGGATTTATTGGTCACTTTCCCATAATTAATACCATATTATTAAAATAAATAATTTAATAAATTTATTAAGTATAAATAGTTTAATAAATAAATTTTATTTTTAAAAAGATATTAAATAGTAGAGGATCAAAAATGTAATTTCATTAACTAATCCCAAGGGATGAGTTATTCGATGATTTGTGTCCCATTTTCTCATGGGATACAATAATCCAACATATTTGGAATTAATAGTCTGGATGGACTATTAGTTCGGTGCAAAAAATTTCAATCAAATAATGAACTATTAGTCCTATCACATTGGCCAATTTTTCCAAACAAACAGCACCAAAAAGTAAAGTACATATTATTAAAGCTATGTTTGGCAATGGATTTTTAGCCCAAAAAAACATAAAAGACAAGATGTCACATCCAACTTATAATCATTATACTTTTTTTCTCGTAAAAGGCAGAAAAGCCAAAAATAAAAACCAAACGACATTAAAAAAGCCAAGCTAAAATAGTTAAAAAGTCAAAAAGTCAGGCTATGTTAGCTCTTTCCAAACAAAGACTAAAATTCAAAATCAACAATCTTTTAGTTAATTTAAAATTTAAAATTTCTCTTAATTATTTATAACCGTTGATTATAACCTTAATAGAGGATCAAATCAATTTTATCTAACCATAATATTATGCAGTGTTTTGGGAAGTTGATAAAAGTTAGTTTTTTTGACTTTTTTTAATTTATTTTATCTTTTTATGAATAAAAAATATGAGAGATAATGTGATTTAAAATGAATAAAAAAAAATAAAAATTGACTTTTTTTTTTTTTGCTTCCCAAAAGACCCTAATAAGGAAATATTGGGGCATTGTTGTATTTTACACCAAACATATAGCGAACGTGCTGTCACGGCACATTTCAAGTTTATTTGAATTTTTGTCTTTAGGTGGTTTTTATTATATTATTATTTGTTATGCCATCTAACTGGGAAGAAAAAGTCTATATACGAACTATTTGGATAATTTTTTAATTAATTAATTAATTTTTTAAAAGAAGCTAATTTTTTTATTACAAGAGAAATGAAGATTGGGCAATTGGCCTGCAATGTAGTTGAAGAGCGTGGACTTTGAAGATATCATCAACAGACAGCATATACTTGGCTGCACAAATTATTTGATTTTATTGTATTTGTTTGAACTCGATTTTATATTGATAGGTAAGGTGGATTATAGAGAAAATGATAAAATGTGAAATTGTATCATTAAAATAATTAAATTCAAGATAAAAAAAATTGTGTAAAATTTGAAAACACTCGATCTGTTATCATTCATTTTAACACTTAAGATATGAGATTTTGAAATGAGTCATAAATTTAAATATTTTAAATTCGACTCCCACGAATGTATCTCAAATTTAATTGATATCATTGTTGTTTGTAAGTGATTACAACTATTTAGAATTTATCATCTTTAATAAATAAATAAATAAAATCTTGGCAAAACATTAGTGCTCCCTAGAATCCACAACAAAACTATATTTCATAGCTTCCAAAGATTGAACTGAAACTAAATTAGTAGTACAAAAACTTCGTTTTCATTTTTCTTAGAAATTGAAAATGAAACCTGTTTGTTATGTTATTTTTGATTTTGAAATTGATTAAAAAAATTTGAAAATCTACATTAAAAATGAATTTCTTTATTTTCAGAATAAGTTTTTACTCTCTCCTCCATCTCCCACCACCGCCGGCCAACCGTCGTCAAGCTCTAGGCACTTCCAACGACCCTCCGACTAACCCATGATCTTCGACGACACTTCGACCACCACATCTATCCTTCCTTCACCGCTAACCACTATTTTTTATAACTCATCAAACATGTTTTTTTTTTTTTTTATTTTAATTTATTTTCAAAATAATTTTATATACATGTTTATTGTAAACAAAAAATTTGAATCTGACAGCACTACAAAATGAGACCTAGCTTATGAATGTTTAGAATTTTCGTTATGCATTATATAGTCAAATGATCGATAACTAGTAACCTAATGTGATCAACATGAATAATTTAAATGAATTTAGAAAATACTGTCGAGGCCACGTTTGGTAGTTCCAACTTTCACTTGTTGGCACACCAAAACAAACACTATGGACACCAAAGTAAGCAATCTATCCCTCCCTCCACTTTCTTTACATCTCGAAGCATTTGAACCGGGTTCATCAAATTTCCACCAACTATTTTTTACTTAAAATTGATTAAATTGTTAAAAGATAAAGGTTTGGAGATTTTTTTTTCCACCTGAATTGGTTAAATGATAGATTTTCGTGATAGGTTAAGTATTTTTAAAAAGATTTGATAAAAATTTTGATTCTCATCATTGGTTGGAATGAACTTTATCGAATCAAATCTTTGAATCAAATTGTGAACAAATTTGATGAAAAAAGAAACAGAAAAAGTGAAAGATTGGTCACAAAGACATAAAACAAACTTGAGATTATGGGAATGATTATGGTGCACCTAATAAATAACTAAAGGAGAAAATAGTATAATTTTATATTTTTTAAGTCATAACTTTTAAAAAAAAAAAAAAAATTATAACCAAACGACACATGTAAATTTTGGTTTGGATGGACTCTTGTAAATACTGTGGCCTTCTTTAATGATACTTTCTATCGTCTAAAAAAAAGAAAAAACACATGAGGTATAACCAAAATTTCATGCGTTATAACTAAATAAGATCATAACAAAAGAAGAAAATTGGTCATAACTAAAGAAAAAAATGACATAACTTAGATATTCATATGATAAGGGGATGTATAATAGAATACAACACACGAGTTATAACCAAGATTTCATGAGTCATAACTAAAATAAGATCATAATTAAAGAAAAAAAAATAATTATAATTAAAGAAAAAAAATTACATAACTGATATGCATATGATAAGAGATGCATATAATAAAATTTCTCAAAGATTTTTAATCGGTGTTTGGAATTTACTTATTTGGTGTCTTTTTTTTTATTTTTTTATTTTTTTTATTTTCATCTTTAGTGAATATTTCTGAAAATTTCAAAAAAATTTGAACTTATAAATTCAGTTTGACGATACAAACCATAAAATTAAAAAATTTGAAAAAAAGTCCCAAAAAAATAAAAATAAGTCAAAAATAGCAAACTTTTTAGGCTTATTTTGACTTTTTAATTTTTTTTTTTACTTTTTAAATTTGTCTACGCGGACAAGAAAATAAAAGTATTTTGACATAATTTTGAAGAAGAGTCACCAAACCCCCCCAAAAAATAAACTAGAAAACAAATGCGACTTTTTAAGCTCCGTTTGGGAAGTTAATTGAGGCTTAAAAAGTATAAAAAGACAAACTAAGCTAAATTGGAATTGTTTGGGAAGTGCTAGATTATTTTAACACATGCCAAACAAGCACAAAATATCACATCTAAATTATAATCATTTCATTTTTTTCTCACAAAAAAATAAAAAAAAGTCAGAAAATTCTTCCCAAAACATACATGGTAGACCGAAAAAATTCTGCAAGCATGAAAAGCCTGGGCAAGATAACAGAAATAAAAATAAAAATAAATTTAAATTTAAACTTAAAAAAAAAAAAAAAAAAAAAAAACTGATGGCCTATCGATCCACATAATGGCTCTAAATTAGCTAAAAATGAGTACATAAATGGAAATCGTCCCTCAAAGAAGGATGAAACTAGGAAGCAACCTGGAACAAATCAATCCACAATAATATCCAGCATCTAAAACACCATCCTGTGCTTAGAAATATAAAATCAAAGGAAACTAAACAATGTTTTGCAGCAATCAATCATTACAATTCTTCACAGCCATCTATGATATAACAACACAAGCTTTTCAGCGTGATTAGAGAAATGAGAGCATTCCGTACCCATGCCGCTCTACGATGAAATGCAATTTCGAATTTCTTCAACCTATACAAGAGATAAATGAAAGTAATCAAAATTTAGTGATTTTCTAATTTCACAAATAAATGAAATTCAATTCTGACTATGATGTATTATTATTCAAGAAAAAGAAACAAACCTTGAAAACTATGATGTATCAGCCACAAAATTCTTCAAGCACGCTGCATCAAAAACTCGAGTCTTCAATTCTGCACTAACTTGGGACTATCTTGTCACACTTCCTCAAATTAGCTTTCTGTAAACTGTTGGATGTGAATCTTGGCTTCAAACTAGCGCATTAACAATCCAAGGATTGTAATTTTTCATAATTGATCGAAATCAGAGGAATGTGAGCTATCTTCAGCCAATCCTTCCCAGTCTATTTCTCGCACCGGAGCTCCAAATGTGGACATCCAGCAATTTGCAGCAATTTCAGAGTCTTCTGATCCTGCAGCCCATCCGGCAAACTCCTCAGATTAGGGCAATCGAAAATCCATAATTTTGATAATGACCGGAGGCTTCCTAGACAATTTGGTAGAGAAAATAATCCGCAATTGGATATAAACAAATCTCGGAGAGCATTCAAATATTACATACCCTCTGGAAAAGATTGTATCTCTGGACATCCTCTAATTTCTAGGGATGTAAGGGAAGTCAAGCCTTGCAACGTTTGCACTGGAAGGGACGTAAGACTATCACATTGACTTATATCCAGTTTCTGCAGAGAGTTTAGGCTTTCAAGTCCTGACAAATTTTCAAGTTCAGGACAATTATGAAGGTGTAAGGACTCCAAGGCCGCCTTGAGATTTTGAAGCAGTCCATCTGGAAGAATCTTCAAATAAGAGTCACTTATCCGAAAAAAGGAAATTGAAGTAAGATTAATCACGGACTTAAATAACATTTCATTGCCTCCTTCAATTGTTAAGCTCTCAAGTGCTGGAAGAAAAGGCAATCTAGTCAATTTGGGGCATCCATATATCACCAACTCTTGTAGGCAAGGGAAAATTTCTTCTCTATCCACTGTTGTCCGCTCCTCCAAGCTTGGCGTTCCATCAAGGCTGAGAGTCTCCAATGCAGGAAATGAACTTTCCTCATCTCCATAATCCCCATGGTTGAAGTACTTAAGAGAACACATGCGTTCGATCTTGAGAATTTTTAGGGATTGTAGTTTGCCAAGAGGAGGAAGATGTTCACATCTTTCCAAGGTTTAAAAATGCGGTGTTACGTAACGGTTTCGGCCGTTACGTAACGGTTTCGGCCGTAGGCACCACGCGTTACCCCCGATTTTGCGGTGTGATTGAAATTCACAGGTGTATCGGCCGTTACGGCCGACGTAGCGGTCGTAACGGTGGCGTAACGGCCGTAACGGCCCGTTACACCCGTTACAGGGTTTTTTCACTGATTATTTTCAAAAAAAACAACAGAAAAGGCTGAAGAAGATGTAATACACACCTTTATTATGATTGAGCTTTTCTCTTTTGTCTTTACAGCACATGAACCACTTTGAGGTGAGATTTCATCACAAATTTTCAGATCTGAAATACGGATGAGTGAGAAATAGAGAGAGAGAAGAGAGAAGAGAGAAGAGGGAAGAGGGAGGAGATTAACCTGTGTTGAATCTTCAAGCCACCTCTGTTCTGTGTTCAGCTTTGTGCTGAAGACGAAGACGAAGCGCTGAAGACGAAGACGAAGTGCCTCCGTGTTGAAGACGAAGTGCTGCCTTTAATGGGTTTTCTTTTTTTATTATTTTGTTTGTTCAACTTGTTGGGGAAGATACATGACCTTGGGAAGGTATAACTTTTGTTTTTATTTTGTGTGTGCACCGTGGTCTCCAACTGGCATTTGTTATTTGTTTTATTATTTTTTTTTAACAATAATTTTGAGGTTTTAAATTTTTTAAAATTTATAAAATTTATGTGATATATTTAGTAATTTTAATTTAAATATATATATATATATATGGAGTTATGCATTTATTTTTAGTATTTTATATATAATAATTAGTGATTGATTTTTTTTTATAATATCTAAAAATTATAACACCTATAATTATATTAATACATTTTATATAATGTGTTGTGACAATAATGTTGAAGTCACTATTTTTTTTAAATATCTTTTCAAAAGAAAAAAAAAAATCAATACCTCAAAAAAATTCTTTATAATTTATTTTTTATTTTTATATGATTATACTAACATGTAAACTCCAAATGTATAAATAGTGGTTGTATTTTTTTTATAATCATTTCATTTAATATTTAATTATAAATATTTTTATTTTGTTATTACAACACTGTTAAAGGCACAATTTTATTTTAAAAATATCTTTTTTTTAAAAAAAATCAATACCTCAAAAAAAATTCTTTATAATTCATTTTTTTATTTTTATATGATTACATTAGCATTTAAAATCGAAATGTATAAATAGTGGTTGCATTTTTTTATAACTATTTTATTTAGTATTTAATTTGAAATATTTTTTTAAAAAAAATTTGTTATTGTAATGTGTTGTGACAACAATTTTGATGGCACAAATTTATTTAATTTTTTTTTAAAAATGTCTTTCTATAAAATAAAAAATAAAAATAAAAACAATAGCTCAAACAATGCTATGAAAAATTTCTTTATTCTTAATTACATTAGCATGTAAAATTCAAATGTATAAATAATGGTTGAATTTTTTTTTATAATCATTTCATTTAACATTTAATTATAAATATTTTTTTATTTTGTTATTGTAATATGTTGTGATAACAAATTTTTTTTTTAATGACAATTTGTTGTGACAACAATTTTATGACAGAATTTTCTTTTTTTAAAAATATATTTCCTATTGGATGGAGTGAAGGTAGTAGCAATCAAACTCAACAATTCCCAAGATGCACCACGTCACTCATTTTGG
Source organism: Camellia oleifera (assembly GCA_022316695.1). Taxonomy (NCBI): domain Eukaryota; kingdom Viridiplantae; phylum Streptophyta; class Magnoliopsida; order Ericales; family Theaceae; genus Camellia; species Camellia oleifera. The sequence goes on along the minus strand of CM039317.1, from coordinate 150,401,954 downwards.
TAGGGTGAAGGTAGCAGCAACAATTAAGCTCAACAATCTGAATACCAAGATGCACCAAGTCACTCATTTTGGTGGTGACATTATGTAATTTTAGTAGTAACATTATGTAAAATATACTCTCTGTTATTTGTGATTTATGCTATGATGTTATGTACTTTGTCAAGTTCTTCTATTAAGAATGTATACTTTTTTAAAATTATTTGAGTTAAAATGTACATATGCTTCCACAAGTATAATAATTAAAAATAATTTTATACATCTAAGTCTAACAAAAAATTTTTTTGCCACAAGTGTAATATGGATTTATAACATATAAAGTCATTAATTATTGAAATAAAATGTAAAAAAAATCATTTTCTAGTGATTTAAAAATATGAAATATATTGGATTATACTTAAAAATTATGAAAAATTTATCAAAATTTATTTTAAAACCCAATAAATATGATTCTAAAAAAAAAATATGCGTATCGGTAAGTTTTTTATAAATTGTGTAAAAAATAAAAAAATTCACAGTTCCGGTAACCGCAACCGTTACGTTACGGCCTTTACAGCCCGCAACCGCAACCGCGCCACCGCCACCGTTACGGCGACCGCAACCGCTTTTCAGAACCTTGCATCTTTCACAATCTATTAAAGAGATCTCAACCAGATTTTTGAGAACCAAACCCCACATCCAATTTGGAAACTTTGAAACTTGGAAGAAATTTATGCTCAACTTCTTCAGATTCGAATTAGGTTGGAGACTTTCAAGGACCTCTTCGACATTCTTTGGTGTGTTTTCTTCATTGCTCTTGCTCCAATATAATTCCAAAGAAATAAGATCGCGTTTCTCCTTCAAATTAGCCTTCTTGGCATCTTCTGAATTTCTTACATTCTCAAGTGCCTCTATGCTCAACGTACCCCCAAGATTTAATTCTTTCAACTCACCAATTTGGTAACCCTCGTCTTGGACCACAATGAATGTGCTTAGTCTTTGTAAGCAAGTTAATTGTCCCATTTTATCAGGCATTGAAGTAAGAGAATCACACCCTGTGATGTCCAAGTAAGTGAGATTTCTCATGTGCTTCATGCGTTTGGGCAACTTACGAAGTCGTGGGGAATGTCTTAGCTTCAGTGTCTGCAGGTTTTGGAGATTACTTATTGATTCCGGTAGAATTTCTATATCGGAGTACGACATGTCCAGATACCTAAGATGGCTGAAATTGGAAATTGACTTTGACATTGACTTCTTCAAATCAGCATTGTAACCCAAATCCAATACTCTGAGATACTTTTGTTTCGAAATGAAAGGTGAAGGATCATTTTCCTGGTGAGGTAAAATGAGAGACCGCAAAGATGGGACTTCAGGTACAATCGCATTCCAAGGAACCATCTCTCCAAAGCCAATATTAAAAGACAAGTGACGAATTTTATCTGGAATTTCCATGCCCTCATGAAGCTCCATAATAGAGCATTCATATCTCATAATAGATTGTGCAAGATCATGCATAAGATCGTGCATTTTATATACTATTGTTCTGTGGTATTCCTCTTCCACATCTTGTAAGAAGGACCTGCAAACCAATTCCCTAAAAATCTCATCGCCAATATGAAATGCCGTTTTTCCTTTAGATGGAATAAAATCATTTGCCATCCACATCCCTATCAGCTCGTCTTTTGTCATGCTATAGTCTTTCGGGAATATACAACAATAAGCAAAACATTGCCTCAAATGTGGACGTAAGGCTTCATAGCTCAACCTCAAAGAAGGTAAAATACCACTTCCATCATCAGGCAAATCCCAAATCTCACTCTCCTTCACAGATAACCATTCACTTTCACTTCTTTTAAATTGCATGAGGCTTCCCAAAGCCTTTATTGCTAAGGGTAACCCTTTGCATTTCTTCACTATTTCCTTCCCAATCAGATTCAATTGAAGGTTTTCCTCTCTTCTTTTGTTGCCAAATGCTCGTTGTTTAAACAAGGACCAAGAATCATCCTCCGATAGACAAGCCATGTGGTGTATAGGAAGTGTAGCCATGATAACAGCAACATTCTGAATCCTTGTTGTTAGTATAACAGTACAACCTCTAGCTCCACACTTCAGTGCACCTTTTAGCCTATCCCATTTCTCATGTTTCTCATTCCATACATCGTCCAAGACAAGTAAAAATCTCTTCCCACGCAGTTTCTCTTGGAGGCGATTCAGAAGTGGATCCAAGTTTGAGATATTGCACCCACCACCGTCTATGGACTCTAAGATTGCTCTTGTTAGTCTCTCTACATCGAAATCAACAGAGACACACACCCAAATTCTCAGCTCAAAGTGACTCTTCACCCTTCCATCATTGTAGATCAATTGAGCAAGTGTGGTCTTTCCAAGTCCCCCCATACCACACATAGCATACACCGAAACATCATCATCATCATCATCACCCGAATTATTGAGCAACATTTCAATTATCATTTCTTTCTCATTAGTTCTCCCATAAATTTCTGATTCATTCACCATTGAACTAGTTTGTTCTCTCTCCATCCCACAAACTTCTCCGGTTTCCACACCTTCCCTCAAGTGAAACTTATTTTTCTCCCCTGCAATGGCATCTAACCTATCTTTCATATCATTGATCTTATGCCCCATTTTCAACTGAAATATAAGCCGGTTTCGAAGAGAGAATGTGGCCCTTACCTGGGATTTTATGCCTCTCTCAGAATCCATCCTTCTCCTCATAGCTTCAGTCATGAACTCATCCACCAGATTGTCTGCATCATAAGCTGCATCATTGAGCTTTCTCAGCCAATTCTTCAGAGTCTCACTCTTCCCTCGCTTTGTCTCTGCATCTTGAAGGACTGCTTGAATGGTACTTAGTGTGCTCTTTAAGTTCTCTAGCTCTGTTTTCAAACCCCATGCTATCCCGAACTCTTTTAGCACTAAAGAGTTCAAGGTTGCCAAAATTGATCTAACAAGGGGAGAAATGAGTAGATCAGGCATGCTCTAATCTGTTTTGAGAATTGGAATTGAAATCAAAACCAGATGAGAAAAGAGTTGAATCAATTTTCACTCACAACTTTTGGAAATGTAATGAAAAGAAATGCAGACCGTCAAACAGTTTCAAAGAAATCAAATGGAAACACAGCAATTAATTAGGATTGGTTTCATATTTTTACACATTGGGCTCCACACGGTGTTGACTACTGCGGAGACTCGAGGAGGCATCAAGTTGGAACCAAAGAATAAAGATTCCATTTACATCTCTGTCCTATCATTTTCTTTCTTTTCTTTCCTTTTTTTTTTTTTTTTTTTTCTTTTATTTTTCAGTCATGAGCCTCACTAATCCTTCATATATATATATATACTAGTTTTTGTAAATTTCTTTACTTTATATAAATATTGTGTGGTATATGATAATTGTTTATATGCAAGTAAATACTGTTTGTTTGACAGTAGCTATAGTACTAAAAAAAGGGTTCTTGGCACCATTCAAGGGCTATTGGTATCATCAATCGGCTTATCACAACTGACGATTACGGAACGACTACGAATGCTTTAATAGGACATGCTCGTTGTTACGTAGTTACATCGAGAGGACGTTTGGGGCGTGGAAATTAAGGCGAGGTATCTTGAGGATCATAATGAAATACGATTTTCTGACAGTATAAGTTTCCTTAGTTGTAGCATCAATGGCCTTACATAATTTCATAAGATGAAATAATCTCATTGATGAAGTAACACAAAATATCCAAAAATAAAGCATGCGTATTTTGTAAAAAAACAAAATTTTTGGTAAAAATTTTTGGTTGTGAATTCTAAAAATAGTTCATAAAAGATAATTACTATATTTGGTTCCAATTTTCTGAAAATTAAATTTTTTATTTTTCGTATTTTTTTATTTTTAGTGAATATTTTTAAAATTTTAAGCAAATTTTTTTTTAAAAACTTTTTTAAATGCACATTACTTACATATATCTAAAAAGTAAAATATCAATAAATACACAAGAATAAGAAAAATATATTGAATTTTTGTATTCTTTTTTATATTTTTGGTATTTAGTGAATTTTATAATTTTTTTTTCACAAATATTATACTTTTTAAATGTATTTATGTTAGGTATATCTAAAAATTAAAAAAAATATTTAAAATATTATAAAAATTTAATAAAAATAAAAAAAATACGAAAAATAAAAAAACTCTAATTTTTTAAAAAATAAATCCTGAATTAGGAAACCAAGCAAGCTGAATTTTTTCCTAAACAAAATTCCCAATTGTGCATGGATTTTGAATTGTTCATTGTTTTGATGAAAGGCAAATTTTTGTTATCAACAATCCTGATCCCAAAATTAAAAATACGATTGAAAAAAAAATTTAAACATCAAAAGTAAAAAAAAAAATTTAAAAAAATACTAATTGTGTTTGGTAAAGTTTTAGAATTATGCTTTAAGAATAGAGTTGTATTTTGGGTTTGTGAGTTTTGGAATTATGATTTGACTGTGGAAAATTTGTTTGGTTATGAGTTTTGAATTGAGTGATGTAACATATGATATTTGATTCAAAAATTTACAACTCATAACCAAATACATAACTCAAAATTCTATTCAAAACTCATAAAAAATTAAAAAAAAAAATTTCAAAATATTTTTTATTTAAAATATAAAAATAATAAGTGCAAAAAAAAAAATCGAACACTGTTCCGGTCAACCGACCGGACATCCGGGAGATGACCGGATAGACGTATTTTGAGAAGTGAATATAAAATCAATTTTCTAAAACTATAACCAAATAATATACTCAAACAAAGAAGGGGTAGAAACTTAGGAGGACAGGCTAAGACAGTTGGAACTATCCTTCAGCCACATTATATGGAAAAGTTGTATTTGAAATCTTAATTTATGCAAGCTAAGGTATCAAATGTATATGAATATTAATATAGGACGTGAACATGCATTTTCATACAGGGTTAATTCATTTATTCAAACTTTTTGCTCATCGAGATTCTAAAGGCTTAACTCACAATGCATGAGAGCTCAAAAATATAAAGAACGATTTAAACCAGGAACAAAATCCAACACATTTTACTTTTGAGACGTTGGCAAAACAAAAAAAAAAAATCTAGATATGAAAGAAAAGATAACATTGTCATACAAGATTATCTGATTGAACCTCCCAACTTTTTTTTCAACAAACTATGACGTATCTAGAATGGTGGTAATTAGTGAAACAAAAGTCATTGTACAAACCATCGAAGTAATTCCATCTCCAACGGGCCAAAGATGAAAATCTTTGTAATATTATGAATCATTCATGAGCATCACAATAAATATGAACCAAAGTTTTCTGGGAAACCACCCCGCCCCACTCCCCCCCCCCCCCCAAAAAAAAAATTGGGACGAAAAGCGGTTAGCGGTGACCATTGAATAAGTTTATTTGGCTTGAGTTGATTTACTATTTCTCTCTTGAAGGTTTAAAGCGCTAAAAACATGCAACCAAGCAATAGTTTACTATGGCGAGGAGCGAAGAGAAAGAGAATAAATATATAAATTATTAAAACTTGGACATACCCAAGCTAAATAACTATATCAACTTATTATGGGAAGAAATATGAAACTTTTGTTTCTTTAATCAACTCAGAATTTCCCATTGCCGGTGACAAATCAAGATTATATCACAATAAGCAGCTTCAAATTCACAAACTTTATTAGCTCTTCAAGTGTTGCAACTCTAAGACCACTGATAGAATAAATTTTTGGTAGCTAAATCAACCTCATAAGTTATAACCAACTTCACAAATAAATAAATAAATAAATAAATTATATATGTGAAACCTGCAAAACTAACATGATGAACAAAATGAATTGAAATGAAAAGTACCCAAATTGTTCCCAAACGAATTAAAACAGTCACATAGAATAGATCGACTGAAGAGAGAGAGAAAGAGTTACTTACATTGCTTCCCCTCCAGACTTGATAAACGCTCTTCTGTTTAGGGTTGTTTTGGGACATAGATGGATTTGTAGAAGAAGATGGACCCAAATTTGGATCGTTGTTATTGTTTTCAATCATAACTACCCTCTTCTTCTATTGATTTTTCGCGCAACCCATGTGAGACGAAGACATCAAAACCCAAACCCAAACCCAAATTTCATTCTTTTTCGACAAATAAACAGCTAAGCATACAAATACAAATGATGGGTATTGTTTGAATTTGAATTTGATTGAATGTGAGAGAGGTGGAGAAGATGAAAGATCGTTGATGGGTTTTGGGTACAATGAGAGAGAGAGAGAGAGAGAGAGAGAGAGAGAGAAGGAGTCGAAAGGGGATTTTTGAGATACAAACCAGCTGCGTCTGCACTCTCTCTCTCTATGGAGCCGAATTTGCAGACGGATTAACCAGAAGGAATTGTTCCGTCTTCTCTCTCTCTATATATATATATATATATATGCATGTATATGTATCTACGGTTGTGTTTGTTGGTTTTTGTTTTTTGAATTTTGGTTTTTGTTTTTGTTTCTGTTTTCTCTCTCTAAAACTCTCACAGTATTTTTTTTCTCTCTCCTCTGGCAGAAGGATGTTGGTGGGGCGGATGTTCCAAGTTTGTACCGGTATTTCCGCGGGTAGTATCATTTACCAATAATGATTCATCCCACTAAAAACATCACTAAGACCATCTCCAACGGTTAACCAAATCCAACACCAAATTTAAATTTTGATGAAAAAGGCCCCTTTTCATGCTCCAACCGTTTCATCAGATTGATATCAAATTCAGAATTCAGCAAATCTTTCACCAAACTGAGTACAGGCGAAGTATTTCAGCAAATTACTGTTACTGACCGTTGGGATGAGAGAACCGGGCGACCATCCGGGTGACCAACCGGTCACCCCAGAAAAAAATTCAGACAGTTCACTAAACGGTTCAAACAGTCCAAAAAAAAAAAAAAAAATTTTTTTTTGCCTAGGTGGTCGACCACCCGGTCGACCGGCCGGTTGACCACCCGGTCGACCACCCAGGAGTCCAAAAAGTTCAGTTCAAAAGGTTCAAACCGGTTTAAAAAAAAAAAAAAAAAAAAATTTGGGCTTCACCGGTTGACCGGCCGGTCGACCGGCCGGTCACCCAACCGGTTGCCCGGCGCCAATTTGGTGAAACGAATTTGATGAAAACTGTTGGAGCGCGAAGTATCAAATCAAGGAAATCGCACATTTTTTACTCAAATCTGATGAAACTTTTGCTGAACCGTTGGAGATGCTCTAATAACACTAATGCATTAAAAAAGTAAAAAAAAAAAAAAAATACAACTCCAAGACCAAAATATCACATCATTACTGGCGGGACCCACTGCCACCTAATTAGTGTGAGCACTAATTAGTGCTCCCAAGTATTTTTCTATCATTTACTGATTTATTAAATAATTTAATTAATTAATTAGATACTTTTTTAAATTACCTATTTTACAAAGTTATTTATTTATTAGTATGTTAATAATCTCTGGGCCAGCCTCATACGATAACTATAACAGGACAGCCGTGATTCGGATTCTCAGCTGGAGAACCCCCAGTGACCCCTAACACCACAAGGCGTTCTTTCGGTGGCTAAAACTAAAAAAGAAAAAAATTATTTTTTTTAGTCAATCAGGAGTGACCCCCAGTACTTTCACTGGAATGTGGATCCTCTCCTTGCACCCTTCATACTTGTGCCCGTCCTTGCAGGCATTCGAGTCTACTTTTAGGCCCAATTTTGATAATCCGAACCGTTCATATTTTATGATTTATTCAGTATAACATACCTGTAAAAAATCAAGTTGATCGGATATCAGAAAGTATGTGTTCGAAAAATTGAACTAAAAATTATTTTTTAAATAATTTAATAAACAGTTTTCCGAACATATACTTTCTGATATCCGATCAACTTGATTTTTTACAGGTATGATATACTGAATAAATCATAAAATATAAACGGTTCGGATTATCAAAATTGGGCCTAAAAGTAGACCCGAAGGCCTGCAAGGACGGGGGCAAGTACAAAACTGCAAGGAGAGAACCTTGGCTCCTCCACTGGGGGTCTTAAGCTTTATTCTAACTATAATGCCATGCCAGGTGACCAAATTTTGGAGTAAAATATTTTTGTTTGGTTTGTTTTTCAGAAAAAATTTTTGAAAAAATTTCTCTGCAAACAAATTTTCAAGAGTAATCAAACTAAACAAAACAAATTTTTTCAAAAAAATCTCAAAATTTTGTTGGTTATCTATTTTTGAAAATCACTCACTCTCTCATACACATCAAATCAATCATTTTTTTAAAAAGTCTCTCTCTCAAAATAATTTTTCAAAATCATTTATGAAAAAAAACAAACCAAATAAATTTTTATACTTTTTATCTTAAAAACTACTCTACAAACACAAACTAAATGCACTCATCATCTCTGGCTCTTTTCAATGGATTCGGGTTTTTGTAGTACATTCTCTGTAATGTGTCTCAAAATGAAAATAATGTCATTTTAGGAGATAGGAGGTTGATTCTGTCATTTTCTTTTTAGAAGAGTTTTGCCTTAAAATAATCTCGTTTTCGACATTACATGCTGCACTATAAACAATGGGGCTTTGGTTGGTAGCTCAAAAATTAGTGACCCTAATGGCCCTAATTTCCATATCAGGTAAAAAAAAAAAAGAAAAAAAAAAACAAACTTACCCAAACAGGAAATTAGGGCCATTAGGGCCACAGTTTTAATGGTCACAAAATATTTTTCATAAACAATGACACTATAAAGGGATCCAAATTCTTTTTTTTTTTTTTTTTCTTTGCGTGTAATAACTCCGATGCATCATTGGCATATAAACTAATTAGCCTATCACCCGTGCTATGCACGGGATAATTATAGATATTTATATTTGTTTTAGATTTTTTTAATATATAAATTATATTTTTTAAGATTTTTTTCTTATCACTAACCATAGTGTATGGAGAAAGTTAAAAATGGTACTGCAGTAACTATACACGAATTATATCTATAATTATTTATATAAGGGAATTTTAAATACTGATCAGAGAATTTTGACCAAATTAATAATTGTAGGCATGTGGAAAGATATGTGGATTGAAAAAAGTTAATAGATGTTAATCAGGGGAGTTTGACCAAATCAATAAATGCTGAGTTTTTTTTTTTTTAAATAAAAAATTTAAAAAATTCAGATTGGGATATTGAAGCTTCTATAGGCCTTGAGGGTTAAAAATCCCTTTTTTGCTTAATATATAGTATAAATATAGATAGATAGATAAATAGATACATAGATATATCTTTTTATTTTTATTTTTATTTTTAATTTTGTGTGGTTTCTATTCGGGTATTTTTTTTTTTCAATTTATTTAAGATGGAGTTATGGGTATCTTTTTTTTTTTAAATTTAATTTATCTGTGATTTCCATTTGTTTTTAATTATTATTATTTAGGTAAATTATGATATGAGTTAGATATGTGATAGACATGTGAGTTTTATTGATTTAAAATTTATTTAGATAAACTTTAAAGATTTTTTTTTAAGTTTTTTAGTTTTTTTTGTTATGTTATAATATAATATATAAAATATAGGTAGATATCTACAACTTTAATAGAAAATATTATCTGATTTTTTTGGGAAGATAAAATGAATGCAAGTTTTAATATTTTTTTTTGAAAATTTGTGAGAGAGATTAGGAGGGAGAGATTATGAAATATTTTTGTTATTAAATAAACAAATCAGTCAATAGTTTTTTTTAATCTATTTTGTAAATTAAAAATCAATAATTTTGGAAAATTGATTAATTTGTCCCCATTAAGTAATTTAAAATTTTGATAGATATACATAAAAAAAATACATAATTATATTATTAAATCACAATTCAAATTTAGATGTTATATCTTTTTGAGATCTATAGCTAAATTCTTATATTTTTTTTTTTAAATTTTTGTGTGTAACCATAGTGTATGGGAGAAATTGAAAAGGATGTTGCAATAATTATGAGAGAAGTCAAAAGGGATTGTAGGTTAGGAAAAGTCAATAAACGCTGAGGTTGGGTTGGGAGAAGTCAATAAATGCTGAGATTTTTTTTTTAAATCAAAAAATTAGAAAATTAGGATTAGGAGATTGGAGGAGAAGTCAAAAGAGATTGTGGGTTGGGAAAAATCAATAAATGCTGAGGTTGGGTTGGGAAAAGTCAATAAATGCTGAGGTTTTTTTTTTTTAAATCAAAAAATTAGAAAATTAGGATTAGGAGATTGGAGCTCCTATCTGATTTTTTGAAGAAGAGAAAATGAATGCAAGTTTTAATATTTTTTTTTAAAATTTGTGAGAGAGATTAGGAGAGAGAGATTATGAAATATTTTTCTTATTAAATAAATAAATCAGTCAATAGTTTTTTTTAATCTATTTTGTAAATTAAAAATCAATAATTTTAAAAAATTGATTAATTTGTCACATTAAGTGATTTAAAATTTTGATAGATATACATAAAAAAAAATACATAATTATATTATTAAATTATAATTCAAATTTAGATGTTATATCTTTTTGAGATTTATAGCTAAATTCTTATCTTTTTTATTTTTTATTTTTGTGTGTAACCATAGTTTATGGGAGAAATTGAAAAAGATGTTGTAATAATTATGAGAGAAGTCAAAAGGGATTGTGGGTTAGAAAAAGTCAATAAATGTTGAGGTTGGGTTAGGAGAAGTCAATAAATGCTGAGGTTTTTTTTTTTTTAAAATCAAAAAATTAGAAAATTAGGATTAGGAGATTGGAGCTCCCACAGGCCTTGGGGTTAAAAACCCCATTTTGCTTAATATATAGTATAGATTAAGTAATAAATTCTTTAATATAAGACAGTTAGTTTAATGGCTTATGTAATTATTCTTTGGAATAGCAAGAAAATTAGAGGTTTAGAGATTGAGTCAATACAGCAAATCCGGCCCCTTTCATTATAATACAATTTACTAGTAAGTTACTTGAATTTATTTAAAATAAAAAAAATATTTTGTTTGATTTTTAAATTTTTAAAAATCTTTCATAATTTTTTTTTTCATATTTTAGTCAAAAAAAATTATTTTTAGATGTACCTAAAATAAAGTATTTATAAAGAAATCTAGAAAAACATGAGCAAATAAGAATTGATTACAATATGAAAAAAAGTTTACTTAAGAGGTTAAGATTAAAAAAAACAAATAAGAACAATTTTTGAGTTTGCAAATCAAATAGTGAATATTTAAAAAGGGAATAGACTGGTAAATCTCCTTTTTTGAACTTATGGTCTGGATGGTCCTAAATATTTTCTTATGTCACTTGGTCCTCATGTACATCGAATAACTACAATGCCATTGAGTATAGTGCGTATGGGGGTTTGACAGTGTTAATGTGACGGATGACTGTGGTTGGGTGTCATGTTGAGAGATTTCAACATATGCAATGAGACCCACGGTGCCCCACCCCGTTAATGCCTTGAAATCTCCAATTTGGAAACACCACCTAATTGGTAGGTAGATGAATCTTGCCCTAAAATCAAGGGGTGAGATTTGGTGGTTCAAAATTCAAATTCCGTCAATCGGTTCCCACGGTGGAGATTTGGTGTGGCTTTCCAAAGATTTGGTGATTCAAAACGTTGCAGCTGCATTTCCTGTGTTGTTTCTGCAATTTTGGTTTGGGATAAAACCCTAAAGATTGGTGCAACGTGACGACCTTACGTCGTTGAAGGGGTGTTTACGTCGGAGGAATAACCTATTCACACTCATCGACGATGACTGGTAAACGTAAATACCTGATTTTGTTTACAGAATTTATGATTTGTTTCTTGTTTTATTGTCGCGTTTTGGAATCCACTTTTTGGTTGTTGATATTGGTTGCATATGACGTGTGTTAGTGCTTATTATGTTGGTCGATTCAGTAGGTTGTAGTGCGTGGTTGTTTTAGTGGGTTGGTATGTGGCGATGCTTATATGGAGACTAACTGAATTTCCCAGTAAAATGCGCAGTGTGGTGGGGTGTGTTAATAATGTAGTGTGTGTATTTGTGGGGCTTCCATGTAGTTTGATGCGGTTGACATTAATATGCCAACTTGTTTGTGGAATGTTTTGGGAATGGGGAAATGATGGGGGGTTTGTGTGTCACAGATGTATGTCTTGGTATGGCTGATAATGTTACGCTGGGTGTAACAGTACGTGTGTGTTGACACACATCTAAATTCATACTGATGTGAAAGACACATTTTTGTGGGGTTCGGCCATGATTTGCATGTGGCCATTTTCAAATTATGGTGTGTTATGTGGCGTGGATGTTGGTATGTCCATTATGTTATAACTGTTTGTTATGTACTTTGCGTACATTAAAAAGTCAAACTTTAATATAAAGTGTTATCTGACAATATCTTAATTTGGTTCTTGTTGTTGGTGGTACGTGGTTAGTCAAATGTTATGTTTTAATAAGTTCAGTTACTTTGATGAGTCTTTTAATAAGTTTAGTCACGTACATCCCCTGCGTTGTTTTGTTGTGAACCGTATGTGTGTTGTTGTGCATACGTTTACATTGTAACATATGATGTCAACATGTTATAGTATTGTAATGCAGTTTACAAAACACTGTGTTTGGAACGTTTGGCTTACGAAACCGATATTTGATTTAATGTTCAAAATGCAGGGATTGGTAGGACAAACAGTCCATGGACGCGTTCATGTGAGCGTAAACGTCAATATGCAGCCAGCGAAACAACATCAAACGAACTTGGGGTATGTAGGCAAAGACGGATCCAGTTCAAACAGACAAAAATTGTTAATCGTCCAAGTGTCACACTGAAGCATAACCGTATGAGGCTCAATGTCACGACCCAAACCTACCCCTATGGGTTTATCACTGTAACCGGCCAGTAATCCGTGATTACTGAAGGCCCGCTTAACAGTAGAGACAGTAATACAGAGTACAGGGGCTGGCGGAAGCCAAAACAGTAATTAAAAGATGTCCAATGAGCTGTGACAGTCTGTATGCAAAAAGACTTTTTATATCATATTCACATTCATAACTGACACATCTTTACATCATATACGGAAGCATTCAGTACAGTATAAGTCTTAAACAGTCGATACAAAACAGAGACAGATGGGTAAGACTAAACACCCCAAAAGCCGCCTTAGCTTGAACAGATCTGGAACCTCGAAGTGAGGCACAAAGGTTGGCTTGACAAACAAGAGCTTAGCTTGACGCTCTTAGCAACGGTCCAGTGCCTGAACACCTACATATGTATATGAGCAGTGAGCTAAAGCCCAGTGAATAACATATGCGTAAAGAGGTTAAGAATGAATGTCCTTTCAGTATTGAAAACAGTCATTTATCAGTATATCAATCATTCAGTTTGTGGCTCATAATTCATGCCATAATAGTCATTCAGAAACTATAATAGTCATATGTGGTACATCCAACAGCAAAACAGTATAATAGGTCTTAACAGACCGAATAGTCAGTTGATGGCCATCATATCAGTAAACAGTAGTGGTTCCAAACATGGGAACCAATAAAGATCTCTGTGACAGTAGCAGTACAGTACAGTAATAGTAAATTGCTATGGATGCCACGAATACCGTTCACAAATAGGACCAACATTCATTCAGTAAGAAATATCACTTCAGAAAGCAGTACAGTTGTTTATTCAGAAAATATTCACGATTGAACATATATTTACAACATTGTTACTCATAGAACATTGGACCATAAGCAGCTAGAGCGTTCTCGAATGCCAACCCTACATAGTTACAAAACGAATACACACTAAGCTACACAGTTGGGAAAATAATAACTTAATCCCTAATTTGCCTCGGTGTGGTTCTACATCAATATCCTCCTTAAGATGCCTTAAACATGCCCTAAGAATGCCTATGATGGAAGAAGGATGCAAAGATGCACTTTTAAACACTTTTCAAATTTTTGCTAAAATAGGGGTTCCGCTAGAGCATGGCTTTACCCGCTCGAGCGGGCATGCAAACAAAAGAGCTCCGCTCGAGCGTGACTTCCCTCGCTCGAGCGGACTGTAAAAGTACTGGATGCACGAAATTCATGCTCGACGGGCGCTCAACATCCACTCGAGCGTGAGACACAAGTCTTCGCTCGAGCGTGCATTCCCCTACTCGAGTGGACTGTAAACACATGCAAAGTACTGGATACACGCATTTCACGCTCGAGCGTTACTTTTCCCGCTCGAGCGGACTGCATGAACTCAGAGTGTACGCTTGAGCGTGGAGTTTCTCGCTTGAGCGTGAGTCCAAAATCTGGAATTTCCAGATTTAAACCTCAAGCTCAAAACCAACTTTTAAGGCATCAAATTCGATCATTTTGGGCTAATTTTTTGGAAAACTCTTGTAAACTCATAGTATAATATGTTTTGAAGATCAATTTTGTAAAATCAAGCCCAAAGGTAAGTCAATTAACCACATTTTCAACGATAATTTCAAGAACATGATGTACATGCAACATGCATGAATTTGATCAACTTCAAAGCTTCTAATACAAGAACAAATGAGTCAATCCTTTCAAAAACATGATGAATTCATGGACTATAGCTAGAATATAAACATGCATGTGAAGATTTCCATGAAATCAACTCAAAACTCAACAATGTAAACATGCATGCATGAATCAAGCTTCAATTCAACAATTTAAAACCAATTTGTGACCTTAAGCTCCTACTTACCATGAACCATGCAAGAACAACTTGAATACACAATTTAAAGGAAGAACTCTCTACCTTAAGTCTTGAATTCAAGATATACTAGCTCAATTTGCAATCTATTCTTCAATTCTTCTAATTTTCCAAGCAATTCTTGATGAACTCAAACTGTCTCCTATCTCTCTCTCTCTAGTCGGTTAGGCTCAAGAAATGGGCTGATGAAATGATATAAAATCAAGTCTAAATGGCAAAAGGGTAAATAAGTCTAATTTATGTAATTTAGCTTTATTTAATTTAATTCAATCCTACCAAATCACATTTCAATTAAATATACCATAAAATCACATAAATTCTAATTAGCATGAAACGTTAATCAATTTCGGATTCGGCCGCCGATAAGGCCTTCAATTTGCATTTTAAACATAATACAAGAACAGATAATTTAGCAGTCAAACAGATAGAAATGCACTTAAGCTATACACTCAATCAATCAGTTCAGGATTTTAGTCACCGTCACTTAATCATGTTCAGCCACAGTTTAGCAGTAATCAGTGGTATTATCAGTAAACAGTGGTGAGGGTTGTCACATTCAATTTCCGGTCGAACATTGCATTGCAGACATTGTGAAGTTGGTGTACACGCTGAATTTGCGAGACGAACACCTTGTTCACCTTAAAAAAACACGGTTCTGGTTGATGTTTGAAGCAATTTTAATAAATCAACTTAACCACGCGGAGTTCAGCAAAGGGGACGACCTGGTGGTAAATATCATCCGGGTGTACAATGCACGGGACGGGACGTTTTGCGTAGGCGGATGAAGCGTGGACGTAGGTGATGATGACATCAAGTTAATGTTTGGGATCCAATGTGGGTTTGGTTGCCTTGATTTGACCCCCCGACCTAAGCCACCGTCCGATTTCGTACAACATAGGTGTCGTAACACTAGTCACATAACCTCGAAATTGATACGGACCCTACTTCGTACAACATAGGTGTCGTAACACTAGTCACATAACCTCGAAATTGATACGGACCCTACTAGGCAAAGCTGCGGAGGGCAGTACTGCTCATGATGTGGAAGACACTGCGAAGCTGCTATGCTTATATGCTTGTGGGAAATTTTTTCTTCTCAAATTCTGGGGAAACAATCAGCTGGGCGCTAATCCGATATGTGGATAAGTTGGATGTAATGAAAACGTACGATTGGACGGGTGCAATCTGTAGCTCGTTGATGAGTTCGGTGAGGGACTTCTATCGAACACCTGAAAAAGTAAGCAGATGTGTCGTCGCATTGATGGTATGCTTATAATTTATTTGTTGGTTGTGTCATTAATTGCAAGCGATTTACTTATGTTACATGTGGTGGTGCCATGTAGCTAATTCGGGCGTTATTATTTGTTGTGTATGCTGTGGAGTACAATATTGGCTGTGTGGACATTCAACGATCATATCGCCCGTATCCACAGTTGCATTCCCCAGGTTTCTCAAGTGGGATGTTACCACGTTAGTAACAGCTGTACGTGGGGTGAATTTATCAGGGCATGTCGATTTTAAGGTAATTGTAAATGGTAGTTATGATTGTATGATACATACCGTGCATATTTTGTGTACAAGTATACAGTGACACTGTTTGAAAATTGTTCATGAATTTTTTATGTGGTGTTTACAGGTGACAGATGGACGATTGATTACAAAAACCCATGAGGTTAAGATTTTGGAGGTGGATGGGGTAGACTGCGCTAGGAGTGCGAGAAATGCAGTGGAGGAATTCGATGGTAGTGTGCATGAGGATGATTTTGTTGATATGGGTGCGGAAGCTAATGTGGTGGGTGGTGACGGTGGAATTTATGGTAGAAATGTGGAACGTGGTTTAGCGTCGGTCCATATTCGGACACCAAACAGGACTATTACACGAAATGCAAGAAAGCACACAATGGACGTGGAGCCACACGTTTGCCATGCTACAGAGAAGATTGCAAAGTTTGAACTGGAAATTAACGAAAAAGACAGTGTGATTTCAGAGTTATGTGCAGAAGTGGATAGACTGAGACAGGCGAATGAGGTGCAAACGTTGCATCTTGTTAGAGGATTTGGTAGTTTGGTGTAAGCTAAGGACGACGAGGTGAAGAAACTCACCACTGAAAACAGTGAATTGAAAATGGCAGTAAATGTTTTAGAGGAGCAACTTGTTAAGCGCGAAGTGCATAACGTAATGCAAGCATTTCGTGGTGTAGCTGTGAATGCAGAAGGTGTGAAATGTGGGTTGAGTGGGAACGAACATGTTACAGACCTAACAAACAATACCATCCCTAACAGAGTATTTGCCGTCACTAGGGATGCAGTTCCGGTTTGGGATGTTACGCTGGTAAGAGAACAAACAAACGGGATTACTGAAATACAGCATGGTGTACTGGCTGGAACAGAGGTGGTGGTTATCAGTCCAAACATGGCAGAAGATGGTCGGTTGAATGTTGCGAACAATTCGTTTGTGCGGGACATAATATGCAATGTGAGAAAGGAGTTAAACTTGACGGGGGTTGAACATGGTGCATGTTTGTTCAATCACGAGTAACGTAGAATGCAATGCAAAAAATGGTGGGTGCACGGATGTAATTGATGTGGATGAGGTTGATGTTCATGTGAAGAAGAAGTCAAGCTTTGACATTAACAACAGACACAGCGTATGGAAAATAATGACAGCTGCGGAGAAAAAGAAGATCATCGATGCATATAACAGAGATGGTGATAGGTATGTACAAACAAATTATTTAGGTTTAGCGTTACTACTGCCATATGTTAATTGTTTGACGTGTGGTGTGTATTGTATGTAGGGCTGTGATGTGGGATGGGCATGGTCATGGCGTTGCTGTGTATTTCACCGATGTGAAATCAATTGTGCGCCAATCTGAGATACAGGGGAATGTAAGTCGCGTCGTTGGGTATTTATGCAATGTGTTTTTTTTTTTCCCACCATACAAGAATCGAACATGTACAAATGTCACAGGTGATTGATGCATACGCTGTGCTGCTAAATGCTAAGTAGGAGATGATAAATGAAGGCGTTAATGCTCCAGACAAATCTTATTTCTTCAGTAGTATATGTCTAGTAAGTTTGTGGCTGTAAGTGTTATGTTTGGTTATGGGATGCCATAATGTGTGACTTGTTCACATGGTGATGCAGGACATGATGAAGAACAACAACGTACGATCAAGGAAGAGGTATGTGCTGGACAACCTGTATGTATCAAAGCTCTTCCGTTACGTACACTTCCCAATTTGCAAAAACTCACACTGGATGATGGTTGTGCACGACACTGAGGACGGGATTTGGAAGCATTTTAACTTGATGAGGACGAGGAGCAGAATTATAGACGTACTACATTGAGGCACTTTCCCTGGTAAGATTTGTACATGTTAAACTGTATGGGAGTATGTGTCAGCATGAAAACTGTGTTGGCTGACGTATGTATGCGTTGATGTAGAAAAACATTGTGTCAAAGGTCCAGAGGCAGACCATGGGAAAGGACTTGATTGATACTCAAGAGTATGATCCATCATTAGAATCAGCGGTGGCCTGTCTCCAACAATGTCCCGAATCGTAAGCACGTTTTTATTTTCCCACGACATAACCTGGTACAGAAAATGAATTGTCTTAATTTTATGCTTACGACATTAATAACATACGATGTGATATTATTGGACAGGCTTGATTGTGCTATCATTGTGTGCGCTGTGATGCGCCAGTATATGCACCATGTGGACGTCAGCAGATCGCTGTATGAGGCAACTGCAGTGTGTTGCGGGCGATCATGGTGAAGTCTTTTGTGAATGACCCGCTGCGTGGATTGAAGAACGATCTGGCCTGATTGAGGGTACACACATCTGACACGATGTGGGTAACGTTGAGGATGTGTAGGGGTGTACATATGAATAGCTGGTTATAATATTAGCATCGAATATGGGTTTTTTAGATTGTGTGCGCTATGATGTGCAAATATTTACCTTTTCTATTATGCCCATTATATTATTAGCACATATTATGGTTTGTTCAGATTGTTAGCTTAGTGTGTTGGATGTTTTGTCTTGAATTAACGCGCCACGTGCGTGTACAACATTTTGACTGCCATTATCTGGCATATTTTTTTGAAAAATATTATGATTTGTTTTGGTTGCAAGGCTTTGAAATATATGTGTATTGTGATGACCGATGTGCTTGTTCCCAAGTATGTTGTTTGTTTTCCCTGAGTTATGCATTGGGACATTCATTCCTGTCCAATTTTACTGATTAATGAAAAATGTTTCGACCCACTCAGAGTGACATCAATTTACTACTTAAAATAAGGCACATGTTCCAGTCGATTGTGGTACACGAACTACAGTTCAGTGTGTATGTGTTACAGGGGTGAACAATATGTATGGCAGTATATTAATGTGATGTGGAACGCTGTTATGTGCGTCATTGTAAATGTCGTACGATGTTCAGAATGTGGTTGGTAAACCTTAATGAATTTCTTGAGGCATTAGTGATGTGGACGTGGGGGAGTGTGGTGTAAACGGGTATTTTAGTAAATGTTAAGTTAGGTTAGGAAGGCAGCGTAATAACGTGGGACATACATTGTATGTAACGTACACAATTATGTGTTTCTATATTATAGCGGTTCATGTAGTGGTACAAAGTTGGATGTGCCGCGAGGGTCCGCCAATGCATCAACACTCGTGTATAACACATTATGATGGCATAATTTGGCGGTGTAATTGGTTGAGGTGTGAGGTGTGTATCGTAGGTGTGCGGGTGCATGTGACGGTATAATTGTTGTGAGTATTGGTATGTGGTAAGTGATGTGGGACAACGTCATTAACTGTAAATAAAGGCAGTTTTCCACGAGTATCCTTATGTTGTCTTTGTGTGTACGGTTATTTGTAAGTAAACTAACGTAGTGTACGAATATCTATATTGAACGTACACGCATAGTACTTGTAGCCACGGTATGCATTCCTGTGGTGAAAACAAAACTATGCTAAAATTAAAACGCGATTTAATCAAGGGTACGCAATTATATTTGCATAACGGATAGAAACATAACAAAATTTCTAAGCTAATTGTACTTATGGCAGAACAAAACATTGAAGAATAACTTATTTAAATACTGAACTGTATGTGATTAACACATTCTTATTTAATGATATGCACCAAGTACACATCCACTTAAAACGTAATAATATAAATTGGATATCGACGTATTGGGATTACGACTAAATAGGTTCCTTGCAGGTCTTCCTATTGTGGTTCCCCATACGACCACACCTCCCGCACCTTATTTCTTGCGCATTCTTAACCTTGGACAGTATTCTCTTCTTCTTCAGCCTTTCGGGTGGACGTTTGACGTTCGGTGGGTAAATGACGTAGTCGGCAGGGTTGAATGGTGGTTTTTCAATTGTTGGTATTGGGTAGATGGTTGGCGCATACGTTAAACGGTATTTGGAGATATGGTACCAAGGTACGACTATGTCATCAAGGTTTCTCCCGCTTTTTCGCTTTGCAACAATAGCATGAGCACATGGAAACTCGTTTATTTGCCACTGGAAACAAGAATATGTACGCTTGCCGATGTCCACCATAATAGATGGGTATGAATGGACCTCGTACACATCGTTATTTGCCTAACTAACTTTCCATGTCCGACTTTTTTTGTAAGCTTTTTCCAGCCGGGATTCCATTTTGGGACAAATTGCGCCAGTCTATGTGTGGGCCGACACCCTTCGCTTCGCCATTTGTCACATAATCTGACCTCTAATGCTATCAACCATTCTGGTGATTGGCAGATTCCGTGCTTCGTGTATCCAAAAGTTAAATAACTCAGCGGCGTTGAAGCTTATTTCGCCGTATCGTCTGCCTCTGCAAAACCCAAGGGGAAAAAAAATTAAACAATAAAGCATGCTCATTTGTTGTTGGGTATGTTCAAATTTACGTTGTGTAACGGATATGTCCGTACCTGAAAAATGGGTTTGCCTAGTGTTGTGGATGTGCATCCGCAAGAAATTTTGTAGCAATGGCTTTTCTAGATTGTTAAAATTCATCGGCCTTTTGATTAAATGTTGTTATGGTGGATACATATGCACACTTACGTAATTTGCTGATAAGCCCAATTTGATGCATACTGTTCACATAGCATAGTTTGTCCCAAAAATTTCTCTGTAAATGTTAGAGGTAGAATGCGTGGTGAGATGTCGAGAAAAATGTAGGCATTGCTTCCATCAGTCCCACGTTCCAATCAGATACAAATGTGAGCGTCCTATCACTAGGTACCACATTGGCAAGATGTTGCAAGAACCACCCCCAATTCGTGTTGTTTTTAGAGTCCACAATGGCATAAGCAAGGGGGAACAACCCTATTGTAATGATGACAACATGATCAGCATGTATAATATAACAACCATAACATACAATGTTTTGGTTCCGGCATATGGAAAAATAAGTGGGTGTATCACAAATTGAACTTATTCGGACATTCAAATGGAAATGGAACTACGGAAGTAAGTGAGCATAATGTTTTTAAGTGAAATGGGACACACCTTGATTACCGTCCTTCGCAGTGGCAGCGAGCAAAAACCCTTTGAACGTGCCTTTTAAGAAGGTTCTGTCCAGGAAAAGTAATGGACGACACTCGTAATCGATGTCAACATAACTCCCAAGATTGTATTGCATGACAGCTTCATAATACCAACGCAATTGGTCGAACGATACGAAATGGGCGCCAAACAATTCCCCCTTGCCTTCTCAACCCCTAACCACGCAACCCGGTAGTTGATGTCCAATCCATAATCGTATTTCAAATCTACAACGACATCAATTGGACGTGTGAGTGGTCTGTCCTGAACACGAGCTGCCATAATATCAGTAACCATATTAGATCCAACCCTTGGATGATTTGATGTCCAGACGGATACACCGCAACTATGCATACTATTCTATTTACGAAGGTAGAAAAATTGATTCGCTTTCAACACCTGAGCATGTACAGACCACGTGCATCCCTTATCCTCCACCATGGAGCATATTGCTGTTACCCGTACGGAATCGTTCTTAACATACTTGAAATTGAACCCAAACTCCATGGCATACTTGCATCGGACCGTTCGAAATTCCTGTGCACCCCCCTCAAAACATTGCTCGACGTAGGTTAACCCCCGCGCCCATGATTCAGTCAATAATACTTTATTATTGTGCGGGCAGAAATCAGCCAACAAATCAACCTCATCATCACTTTCTCCTTCGTCGTTTACAATTATTCCGGAAATCGGGTTGGGTTGCATATTATGTTGTTCGCCATACACACGTACACTATCCAACCTTCCCTACTGATCAATCACCACACAAACGTGTTCCAACCCGAATGATCGGGCAAGACTAACAAGGTTTTACAAATCCACATCATCTTGTAAAGTAAAACTGTTTAACCTTGGAATCTTATACGACAATCCCACATTATGGGGACCTATCCCGCTGAACTTGGAACACAGAAAATCGACTAATTCGGCAAACGTGCCATGATCCCGCAGATTGTATGCTGCGTTAATGTTCCGATAAGAACACAGCAGCATCAAACTCTCTTCCATACCTATGAGCACAGACACTGACATGGGTAAAACACATGTTATACATGTAAAAAAAAAAAAAAAAAAATGTACCAAACAAAATCGATACGCTAATGAACTGAATAAAACTGAATCCCCCGACCCCGCACACACAGTGAAGGGAAAAAAAATACAGGTAAATACATCACCCCATAAATAACACATGTTTATAGCCACACCACAACAAACACACAAGTATAACCAACCCATTAACACCGTTCAAAATTGTCTTGTGATTATCACATTGTAACAAAACAACATCTACATCAACCCCCGCACGATGACAACATAACTGGAACCCCCGTGACAGCGTGAAGGATGTACAAACGTGATCATGGACACAAGTCCTCTGAAGGAAATGGCATCTTAACTATCCGAAACATATAAACGTATGACATACCTGCAACGATAAGTAATGTTGACGACTGCAGTAGCTCTCATCACCACCAAGAGAACAATGAAACCCTACTTTGCTAACTCACAATAATCCTTCAGCCCGACCCACGAATTTGTCACACCCCAAAACATGGGATCTAACTTACCAAACGTGACACAACAACGTATCCCACAAAATATTCACTCAATCCCACAATACACGTACATGACAAATACAAAAAAGGAAAAATCCGTCTGCCCATACCTTACATAATTTGAAACGGGACTTGGCTATCTACCAAATATGCAAAGGGCATTGATTTAGACTCCCTTAAAACACCCACCCCCACAACCCTCTCACACACATGGAGGTTGGGGATTGGGTGAGAAGAAAAAAAATAAAATAAAAAAAGAAAAGTTAACCAATCAAAACTAAAGGGGGTGAAGGGGGTGACCCCCAAAGGGGGTCTTAACCTTTATTTATATGCAAAACAGGACTTGCCAATCCAGAATATTCAATGTGGGACCATAGAGAGTAACAGTTTGGTACATAGGACTTTCTGATAATTTCCCCTTTTTAAAATGTGTTCAACATTAACTAACTCATTGATTTATTTTACACTTCAAGTCAATCTTAAATATTTTTAGTCAAAGTAGTTTGATTTTTGAGATAATTATCTAAAAGTCCTAGTTATAAGTGTTATGGTAACTTGTGACACCCCAAATTTTTGGAACATCAAGAGAAATTAAATAAACAAAATGACTTAAAAAAAAATCAAAAAGTTGACATCTTAATTGGACATTCCAACTCTTGTATATAACCAAAGGTTCAAACAACAATAAAGAAAAACTTAAAATTATCCAGATACAACATCAAATAAAATTATAATGTCCTTAATAGCTATTATATAAAATAATAAAATTTATTCGGCACTAATCAGGGTTTCAAGTTAGCCAAGGCTCTACATTAGCGTCAACTCTATTTCAGATTCAATTATTTCCTCGCCAAAACTTGGCATAAAACGCTAGGGCAAAAAAAATATATGCCATGAGTTTTGCAACACAGTAAGAAAACATAATCAACCTACCATTCTTTTTAAGAGAAAAATATTGAGATTATAAACATGAGATAACAATATAATTGTAAACATAAATTACAACCATTAAAATAATTACAATAATTTTAATAAATTAGGTGACAGTCGAAATCTTACCAAAGAGATTTAACTTACCAACTACTAAGCATGACAACGGTTAATTTGAAACCCCCCTTTTGGTAAAATATTCAAGTGTTACCAACCATAACTACCAGGGATGCCTACGTCCAAAGTTATATACCCAAGTAGTAGCATCCGTGGTCTGCCCCAAGGAAACAATTTGCCAGGGGTACGTAACCTCCCTGTGTGCCACCTACACATTCACCCTTATTCCAAAATCGAATACCGAAAAGGATTCAAATAAGTCCCGTGCTATCTTAGGGTTTCGCGACACAATTTACGTGAGAATTCTCAAAACCAAGGCTCACCCTGAACAACAGGTATTACTCGTCAATTGTTAACTTTGTGTATGCCGTTTATCATTTCAGTTAGCTTTGATATTAATCACAAATAATTCTAATTTTTAATTACAAATAATGTTATACAAACTCATTAAAATTCCCAACATAAAATATTACACATGTCACACAATAATAAATAATTGTACAAAATTTAAATAAACAATTTATTTAAACTATGGTATGAAATAATAATTTAGATACAAAGAAAATAAACCATAATCACACACATGCATAGATTTTTAATTTATAAGATTAGACTACTACAATATTAAATAAACCACAATACATCCATACATGGATTATTAATTTACAATATTTAATGAATTAGACTAACACAATAATTAATTTTTTTATCCAAATAATTAATTGAAGTAATGATCTTAAACCTGCCCAGAAATTTTCAAGATATACCTTAGGTAATAAAAATTATAAATAAATTATTTATACAGTTCTGAAATTCGTGAAAATATACAGAATATTCAGTAAACATGTTTAGGTAGTTTTTCAGAAAGAACTTCCTAAAAATAAGTTATAAATAATTTTGTAAAATTCTTAGAAATTTTATGACACAGATTTATCACATTTTCTTAAATTAATTCCATACTTAAAGTCATAGATCAACTCCATAATCTAAAAATTTATTATGAAACTAGACTTCTCAAATTTCATCTTTTAGTTAGAAATTAGCAGATTTTGCTTAATATAGAATTTTTAATAAATTTTCAAACATATAGTAAAATTTGTCTTACAGTTTCAGATTTAATTACAAATTTATATAAATTTGTACAAAGCTCAATAATTGTTGCAAAACTTCCTGGATGAACTAGACATCATTACCAACAACTTTGTAGATAAATAATCTTCAAATTTTGAGTATAAAATTGTCTAAAAATTCGTACAAATTTTCTGGCAAATTTAAGGGTCAAATAAAATTTTCAATCCTCTTTTTAATGGTATAAACTACACATGCAAGCCTATTTCCACAATAATACCATGACTTTAAGACTATCAATATCTTTAAATATTTGATATACACATCACAAAATTTATATACATATATATATATATAAATTTCTATTTATAAGTTTAGTCATTTTATTATATGAATATAATCTGAAAATTTGAACAATTAAAAAAAAATGAGAGGGTTAAGAGAATTTTCTTATTTAATAATAGGATAATGAAATGGTAGAAAATTTTAGCTTCCTTAATCTCCCACTCTTCTTCTTCTCTTACTGCTTTGTTACTTACAGAATTTTCTTTTTCCTCATTTCCTTACCGAATGCAAGCATGCATATATATATATATATATATATACAATTCATTGCTGAGCCCCCTCCCTCTCTCTCTCTCTCTCTCTCTCTCTCTCTCTCTCTCACTCACTCACTCACTCACTCACTCACTCACTCACTCAGGTGGTCTAATCCAATCTTCCAATTCCAAGAAGCATAATAGGGTCTAATTCCTGTATTGACATGCAAACAAACAAGTGACATCCCATGCCACCGAAAATCAAATTTTTTTTTTCTTTTCTTTTTGTATATTTGTGTATTTGTGTGGGTTTCTTAAAATTGATACACTAAAATTTTTAACTAAGGTATTTAGTAAAGATAATTATCATATTGAATCCTTATCAAAATAATTTATAAACAACAAACATTAAGGGTGTGTTTGGTAACGTTTACGTTTTCAGTTTATATTTACAAAAATTTTATAAACTGGTTTTTGTTTATTTTTAGAAAAACATAAACTACAAACGCGTTTGGTAATTGACAAAATGTTTAAAAAAATTTAAAAATATAAAAAAAGAGTGAGAAATGACAAGTGGTAGCAAGTGGCGGCGGAAGACGGTGGTGGAAAGTGGTGACGGTGGGTGGTGGGTAGCTGGTGGTGGTGGATGGGTGGGTGACGGTGGCGGGTGGTGGATAGTAGCGAGCGGGTGGTAGTGGTGGCGATGGCGGTGGCGAGTGGTTGGTGGTTGTGGCGGGTGGTGGGTGGTTGTGGCGGGTGGTGGTGGTAGGTGGGTGGGTGACGATGGGCGATGGTGGGTGGTAGCGAGTTGGTGGCAGGTGGCTAGTGATGAGTGGGTGGGTGACGATAACGGGTGACGGTAACGGGTGATGGGTGGTGATGGCAGGTGGATGGCAGATGGCGGGTGGTGGTGGGTGGGTGATGATAGCGGGTGGTAGGTGGTAGCGAGTAGGTGATGGTAGCAGGTGGTGGGTGGTGGTGGCAGACGGGTGGCGAATGGCGAGTAGTGGTGAGTGGGTGGTGATGGCGGGTAGGTGGCGGATGGTGGTGGTGGGTGGGTGACGGTGGTGGATGGTGAGTGGCAGTAAGTGAGTGGTGGTGGTGGTGGTGGTTGGTGGTCGGTGGTGGTGGCAGGTGGTGGTGCGTGGTGGCGGGTGGGTGATGATGGTGGGTGGGTGACGGTGGCGGGTGGTGGCAAGTGAGTGGTGGTGGTGAGTGGGTGGGTGACGATGGCAGGTGGTGGGTGGTGTGTGGTAGCGAGTGGGTGATGGTGGTGGTGGTGGTGACGGGTGGTAGGTGGTGGTGGCAGGTGGGTGGCGGGTGGTGGTGATGATAGGTGGGTGACGGTGGCGGGTGGTAGTGAGTGGGTGGTGTTGGTGGTGGTGGTGGCAGCGGCGGGTGGTGGGTAATGGTGGCAGGTGGATGGCGGATGGCTGGTGGTGGTGGTTGTAGGTGGGTGAGTGACAGTGGCGGGTGCTAGGTGATAGCGAGTGGGTGGTGGTGGTGGTGGTGGTTGGTGGTGGCAAGTGGGTGGGGGGTGATGGTGGTGGTGGTGGTGGTGGTGGTTGGTGGTGGCAAGTGGGTGGTGGGTGATGGTGGTGGTGGTGGGTGGCAGGTGATGGATAGTGGTGGCAGGTGGGTGGTGAGTAGTGGTGGCAAGTAGGTGACGGGTGGTGGTGGCGGGCGGTGGATAGTAGTAGCGGGTGGTGGGTGGTGGCGGGTGCATGACAGGTAGGTGGTGGGTGGTTGTGGTGGTGGTGGTGGTGGCAAGGGGTGGGTGGTGGTGGCGATGGGTGGCTGGTGGTGGCAGGTGGGTGGTGAGTGGTGGTGGCAAGTGGTGGTGGGAGGTGGGTAGTGATGACGGAAGACGGTGGTAGAAAATGGTGGCAGGTGGTGGCTAGTGTTGGGTGGTAAAAAAAAAACTGAAAACTCAAAATGGAAACACATTTTTTGTGTTTTCATTTTTTGGCCAAATTTATAAACTGAGACCACTGATTTATAAATCAAAAATTTTACCAAACAAGTTTTTATTTAAGTTTTTAAAATTTTTGTAAATATAAACAGAAAACTGAAAACGTAAGTGTTATCAAACGGCACCTAAACTTCCACAAAATTATTATTCTTAATAATGTCTTTGTTAGTGATTAAATTGGGTTAATTTAAAACTAACTTTTACACTAATATATATTTCAGATAAACTCTGAATAAAGTTAATTAATTAATTAATATATTTATTTATTTATTTATTTATTTTTTATTATTATTTTAGAATAATTAAATGCGGGTTTTCACATAACTCAGGTTCTATTTAAGATTTTTTGAACCAATATATCATATTTATTAAAATTAAAAATATTATCAGTTTTTTTTTTCTAATTTTTAAAATATTAATTTTGCATAGTAATGTTTCATATAATTGTTTCATTAACTGATGAAAAAAAAAACCAGAGTATTGATGGGTCGTTGAACACACCAAAAATAATCACTGAACTATACCAAATTCTATTAGAATAATGGCAAGTCCAAGTATCGATTCACAAGAACAAATATGAAATTAGATTAATTCAATCGCAAAATTTCTAAATTAATTTTGATTAAAAAGATAAGATTGATTTTATACCTAAATAGCAATTAAATAAAATTGAAGAATTATATTGATTTTCGGGAGAAATCCTAGGGTAGAGAATTCACCACTAACCACATGAATGAGACTTAATATCAACCACTAATCGCAATTCGGTTTGAACTACCCAATATTTCATAATTACAAGTTTGAAATATTGATCAAGAGAGTTGTTGCGTTCAATGTACAGGCACGAATCATCCTGAGTAGTACGAGTCGTTTGCTCTAAACTATGTTAGCAAAACGACCCATCTCTCATAGCATGACTCGTTTCGTACTGTGAATACAAATACAAAGTATACTAATGTATGAAAAGCATTAAACAATCACAGAGAGTAAAATGCTTGAAGAGATGAACGAAACAATTATTAAAAACTTCTAAATCATTCATACATTCATTCAAACCAATTTACAATTAAAGCTCATGAAAAATTCCATTACATGGCTAGGGTTTCATCAAAACCCTAGAAAAGACGACTAGCCACTCATGGAAGAGTGAAAAGAGGAAGAAGATGAGGAAGAAACCCCCATGGAAGTGTCCTTCAAGCTTTGGTAGAATATCACCTCTTTGGAACCCTAGCCTCCCTCTATTTTGAATTAAATTTTCGAACCCTAGGTTTGGCTAATTTTCTGTCTTTTATTCGCAGCAAAACAGACAAAAATTATGTGCACGTATCCCTAGGTGGGCCGCTCGAGCGGTGGTGGGCCGCACGTGCGGTGAAGCTTGGCCGCATGCGCAGTAGTCTGGCTGGCTCGGATTTTTCATTTCTCGCACGAAGAATCTGCTTTTGCGCCTTTTTTTATTGAAGTTTCATATTTCTTGTCAAATCTGTACAAGTGCACGAAATACATCATCTCCACCAAATAAATAAAATTGAAAGACTAAAACTGTAACTTAAGTGGCCTCAATGTGGTACCTTTCGGCCAACATCAAGTATGAGATTAAACGTTTTTGCCCTTCTACAATAAAATCGAAAACATTATTAGTTTTTTTCATTTTTAAAGTTTTATTTTTGTTTTTGTTTTTTTTGTATTTTAAGTTTTGCACATCAATGTTCCATCATCATTCTCCTTTATAGATACAAAATTTTCAATTTTGCACAAAAAATAATTCAGTTTTTTTAATTTTTTTAAAACAAAATTAGTTTTTTTCACATAATTTTTTTATTTAGTTTTTTCAATTTGAAAGTTAATATTTTAAAGTTTTGAAAATCAAAATAAATGTCAAATCATCATATTCCTTTATAGATAATCATAAATGATAAATAATTATTGTTTGAAGAGTAATTTCTACTATTAAAAATTTAATGGAACTTGAAGACCTAAGACTTAATGAGGTATAAGTTCATAAATTAAGACTTGTGTATAAATGTCCCTTGATTTTTTATAACACATAACCGAGTTGCTAAGTAGTAAGTTGTTTAAGTTTAATTTAAAAACTTAATAAATTTCAAATTTATTTTGTTTATTTACATAACGAGACAATTTTAAATAAATTTTTAACAAATTAAACACAAATCGAGCTTGAATTCGAGTAGTCTTACGCTCATCTTACCTATACCAAAAAAATAAAATACATATTAGTGTATTTTATCATTTCAATGCATAAAGTTATAACTCATTATTAAAATTCAAAATCAACAATCTATTAGTTAATATAAAATTTTAAATTTCTCTTAATTATTTATAACCATTGATTATAACCTTAATAGAGAGGATCAAATCAATTTTATCTAACCATAATATTATATAATAAGGAATATTGGAGCATTGTTGTATTTTATACCTAACATAAAGCTAACGTGCTGTCACAGCACATTTCAAGTTTATTTGAATTTTTGTCTTTAGGTGGTTTATTTATTTATTATGCCATCGAACTGGGAAGAAAAAGTCTATGTAGGAACTATTTGTATAGATTTTTAATTAATTAATTATTTTTATTATGAGAGAAATGAAGAGTGGGCAATTGGCCTGCAATGTAGTTGAACGGCGTGGACTTTGAAGATGTCATCAATAGACAGCATATACATATACTTGGCTGCACAATAATCCATTTTATAAATTCATAAATCTTGAAAGAATAATGAATAATAGGGTAGATTACACTGACATCCTGAGATTTATATTTATTATAATTTTTTTTTATCTTTTGAAAATTACATTTTCCTCCTGAGATTTAAAGTTTTATTACAGATTGCTCCCTCAGTTAGTTGACTGTTAAGTCAACTGACAGATTTTGCTGATGTTAGCAGTTTAATTTTTTTAAATATCAATTTTTTTCTCATTGGGTAACTTATATTGACACCCCTTGAGGTTTGCAATTAATACAATTTCTTCCCCTCACATTTTAGAAATTACAATCCTCTCCTAAAAGTTTAAAGTAGCATTATCAATTGCCCCATCGGTTAGTTGATTGTTAAGTCAACAAACAATATTTGCTTATGTCAACAATAATTCTTTTTAAAATACCATATTTACCCTCGATCTTTTATCTATAATTTTCTTTTTCATTCCTTTCATTCTTTCCACACCACTTTGTATTACATAAACCAACCACAACCTTACAATGCTTTAATTACCCTACTTTAACAATACCAACTATTTAACAGTCCCTAAAAAAGAAAGAAAAATCTAAAATATTGCACCCCACCCAAAGTTGACTTGACATGCATTCAAAAATAAAAAAATTTACAATCTCATAAATGGAATCAAAAAAAAACAATCAACAATTAATATCAAATCATGCCACTGCGAAAACCACCACCATCACTACCATGCCATCGCCACCATCACTACCATGCTACCACCACCATCACCGCCATGCCACCACTACCACTATCACCATCGCTGCCACTACCACCACTACCACTATTACCATTACTTTCATCACTATTGTCATTATTGTCATAAACACCACGATCATTTTACTATTACTACCATCACTATCTCCACCACCATTATGCAATTGTCACCGCCACCGCCACTACTACCACCACCACCACCACCACAATATAAAAATTAAAATGTACAATTTGAAAAAAATAAATTTCAAATTTGATCTAATACATATCAAGTAATTTATTTTTAATTCAACACTTAAATTTTTATCAAACAGTTTTTAGTTTAACAAATTAAGTATTTACTTTTCAATACTTAATTTTCAATCTTTAGTTTTCAGTTTTTAGTTTTATCAAACACCACCTAAGTGTTGTGAGCCCATACTTTAAATAAATCTAGACCACTGATATTAAATTTGGCATATTTTCTTTTTTCTTTTTTTTCTCTTTATGGGATTACAGAGGTGGGTCACCGATATAAAACCATAGTGGGGCGGTGAGAAAGTCGTTGTGCTAGTAGCATTGAGAGTACAAGAGAAAAATGAAAGTGGAAGAGATGATAGTAATTCCATAAATTAATATCTTTAGTGGAGGGTATTAATGTCAGTATCTTTTTTTTCCATTAGTTCTGTAAAACAAACATTGATAGGGAGGGAAACATAATTTCTGAAATGTCAGGGGGGGATCCGTATTGAATTGAAACCTTAGGGGGTGTCAATGTAATTTGCCCTAAATAATAACTCTTGCAAATGAGAGAATTTACTTGACAAAATTATTTGATTTGATTGTATTTGTTTGTTCTCGATTCTATATCAATGGATAAGATTGATTATAGAGAAAATAGTAAAATATGAAATAATATCATTAAAATAATTAAGTTTAAGATAAAAATTCGTGTAAAACTTGAAAAAACTCGACATGTTACCATCCATTTTAACAATTCGGGGACCAGATTCTGGGATGAGTCGAAAATTTAAATATTTTGGATTCGACTCTCACTAATGTGTCTCAAATTTAACTGATATCATTGTTGTTTGTGTTGGAGAATAATTTCGGTAAAATTAATTAATAGTGAATAATAAATAAAATAAGATAAACTTACAACTTTTCGAAGATCAAACTATTGAACAAAGTTGTGATTGAGGCCAGTGTATAGACACTGTGTCTTTAAGACAGAATAATGCCCTCTCCGCTGGTGCTCGAGATTAATAGGCATCTTGTCTCCAGGATACAACAATCACCACACACAGAATTTGCACTAACTCTATGTGTAAAGCGAACCAGAGTATGTGCTTTACACTATTTCAAACTTAAACTCTAAAAACTATGAATATGCAGGATAAACAGAGGAGGAGGAATAAACTAGAAGTCTAAATCTTTTTTTTTTCTTTATTTGATTTGATTCCAAAACCCAGATGGAGGACTGCCTTAATATAGGCAATGGAAAAACCTTTTCGGATGAGACATGTCTATAGCGATCTCGGATTTTAACTCGGCTCTTATGGTATTCTGAACTCGGGTCTTGTGGTTAATGCTGTTATTTATGTCCTTTTTTTCTTCCACTATTTGAATTTGAGTTTTGGAATGTCTTGGGTGTGTTTAGAACAAGTTGGTTGCTAATTGCTCTAGAACCTTGTTGTCCAGAATTTTGGTCTTCCGCTCGAATGGGCCTTCTTGCGCTCGAGCAGGGTTTGCAATCATTCAGTACTTTGTGCGTCTACAAAAAAATACTGCAGAAGTGTTTTTCACGCTCGAGCGAAGTTTCTTCTGCTCAAGCGGGTCTGAGCTTGAGCAGCCCCTCTGGCGCTGAAGCGATTGTTTGAAGTTTGTAAAATACTGGATGAGTGTATTCTACGCTCGAGCAGGTCTCATTGCGCTCGAGCAGGGTAGTGCCATGCTATTGTGTCTTTATTGCGCTCGAGCGGCCTTTATTGTGCTCGAGCGGGTCTAATTTTTGTGTCTGACGCTCGAGCGTCAAACTCTCTGCTCGAGTAGACTGTGCGTATATCAGATTGCGAAAGTAACTTTTTAAATCACTTTTTCTGTCCTTTCTCTCTCTAAAACTTTCCAAAACCCTAAGTTGAGAGCCTCTCTCTCTACATTTTGACCTAGATCTAGTGATCTCCTCACCCACATTCCTTTGATAAAAAGATCGAGCTCTTCAAGATCTCTATTTTCATCCGAGTAAAAGTTGGTTTCATCATCTTTGGAGTTCATCTCTTGCTTGGTTCATCTTCTCTTCTTGAGGTAGTGATATTTTACTCTCCTATATGGGTTTTAACATAGATGTTAGTCATTTTGTATAAATGGTGTGATTTGGGAATTTTGGGTGAAGTTAGGGTTTGAAATTGAAATGTTTGAAGGATGGGCTTTCTAATTCAAGTTCCCTATGGGTATGAGAGGTCTTGAACATGTTATTGCTTTGATATAATTGGTGAAATTGGGTCTTGGGTACCATGTCTGTTAAAGGGGGAAAATGCCCTAATTTGAATTACATAAATTATTTGTATGATTAATGAAATCAAGTGTGGAAATATGAAATTGGTTTGCAAATTATGAGATTGAAAAAAAATGTGATTAAATGGTGTAGTTGGATTGATAAATTACTCATTTATGGTAAAGTTGATAAATTATCTGTTTGATAGATTTATTTATTTGTTTAGAAATAACTGTTTTTGGTTATCGGTGGAGGATAGCCATGATTGTTGTAGAACCTGCATGATGATTAGGTAAATTGAAACTAATCGATTGGATTATGTCATTGAATATGACGGTTGGATTAACACATTGAATATGTGATTTAATTGGTCATTGTATATGACAACGTGTTTAAATACATTGTATATGTATTTTTGTTTGGGAGGAGAAATGGGATGTACTCAATTATTTGGGAGAAGATAGGGGATGAACTCCATTGATAATTAAGTTGGCCGGAGTATCTTGGGTGAAAGTTCCAAAATCTTATATACGTTGGAATGATGTTGATGATTGAAGTGTTGATGACATGAGTCGTAGTCTCATTTTGAATTATTTGGATAAAAATGAACCATGTAAATGAATTGATTTGGATAAATAAATGGAAGTGGATTGAAATATGGTTGTCACTGTTGGTTGGTTATGGAAAGAGTGTAAGATGGTTTTCAAGTGTTAAACATTTATCGGATGCTAATGTTTTAGTTAATTCTCATATGTTGTTTAGTATATCTTTACTGGGCTTTGGCTCACCCTACTTAGGACACCATTTTTCAAGTATAGGTGACATGCCGCCTCCAAGATCTTAGCTTGAGAGGTTTTGGAGTTGAAGACTAGGGCTTTTTATGTACAGGTGACATGCCGTCTTCAAGATCTTAGCTTGGGAGGTTTTGGAGTTGAAGACTC
Organism: Camellia oleifera; assembly: GCA_022316695.1. NCBI lineage: Eukaryota > Viridiplantae > Streptophyta > Magnoliopsida > Ericales > Theaceae > Camellia > Camellia oleifera. The sequence goes on along the minus strand of CM039317.1, from coordinate 150,367,651 downwards.
CCTTTTGTTATTCGTTTTGACGTTAAATGCATATTCAAGCCTAGGGCTTTCTATGTATAGAGTTAGGACTCATTTTGTTGTAACCAAGTGATGACTTGGAAAATTATAAGCCCGTAGGGCATTTATTTTGTTGCTAACATGTAAATATCCATCGTACTACAAACTCTGATGAATGAAAAGATGATATTTCTATTATGTTTTATGGATTTATTGAATGGTTGGATTATGTCTTATTTTAAGGGCGTTACAATGTCTGTTTCCAATTGAGCCATTGCAAAATTTGAATATGAAATTCAAAATTTTTGTTTTCTAACAAATAATTGAAAATAACTTCGAATGATTTTGGCCCAAGAAGATAGTAACAGGCTGCCCCAACCCAACTCACACTTTGGGTGTCCTTTGGGCCCATGCCCAAGGTTCAATCTAAGACCTTATATCTTCTCCAAATTTTTCCTAACTTTCCTATGTGGGAGAAGAATACTCAACACCATTTTGAGAATTTTTACCAACATGACTAATGTTTATGAACCTCACTTTGGAGTCAATTTTGCATTCACCTATAAATGATTTTGACACAATAATTTCATGATTTTGTTCACCACACGACAACGAACACATTGCTACTCGAACCCTCCAAAACCAACTTATGGGTCCTACAAAATTATTAACATAAAGTTTCTGAAAAATCAGTATTTAAACCATTTTTTCCAACAGTTTGTTTGTAAGTGATTACAACTACTTAGAATTTATCTTTTAATAAATAAATAAATAAAATCTTGGCAAACACTTTGTGCTCCCTAGAATCCACAACAAAAGTATATTTCATAGCTTCCAAAGATTGAGCTGGAACTAAATTAGTAGTACGAAAACTTCGTTTTCATTTTTCTTAGAAATTGAAAATGAAATCTGTTTGTTATGTTATTTTTGATTTTAAGAAAGCGAAATTGATTTTGAAATTTTGAAAATTTATATTAAAAAAGAATTTATATTTGTTTTTAAAATAAGTTTTTACTCTCTTCTCCATCTCCCATAACCGCCGGCCAATCGTCGTCAAGCTCCAACCACTTCCAATGACCCTCCAACTACCCCATGATATTCGACAACACTTTGACCACAACATCTGTCCACCCTTCACCGCTAATCATCATCTTTTACAACTCATCAAACATGTTTTATTTATTATTATTTTAATTTATTTTCAAAATATTTTTATATACATATTTTTTGTAAAAGGAAAACTTGAAACTGACAACGCTACTAAATGAGACCTAACTTATGCATGTTTAGAATTTTCGTTATGCATTATATAGTCAAATGATCGATAACTGGCAGCCTAATGTGATTAACATGAATAATTTAAATAAATTTAGAAAATGCTGTTAAGGCCACGTTTGGAAGTTCCAACTTTCACTTGTTGGCACACCAAACAAACACTTTGGACACCAAGTAAGCAAGCTATCCCTCCCTCCACTTTCTTTACATCTCAAAGCATTTCTACTAGGTTGGCCTTGTTTGGGTGGTATTAAATTTCATCAAATTGCCATCAACTATTTTTTACTTAAATTTGACTAAATTGTTAAAAGATAAAAGTTTAGCGATTATCTATTTTTATTTTTTTCGCCTGAATTGGTTAAATGATACATTTTCTGATAAATTAAGTATTTTTTAAAAAGATTTGATCAAAATTTTGATTCTCATCATTGGTTGGAGTGAGTTTTATCAAATCAAACTTTTGATCTAAATTGTCAAACAAATTTGATGAAAAAAAAGAAGTGAAAGATTGGTCACAAAGACCTAAAACAAACTTAAGATTATGGGAAATATTATAATACACATCCCTCGAAATATGTATCGTATATATTTTATAATTAAGAAAAATTGATATAATTTCATACTTTCTAAGTTATAACTAAAAAAAAAGTTATAATCAAACAATACATGAGATATAATTAACATCTCATGAGCCATAACTAAAAAAAACATGACATAACCGAGATATGCATATGATAAGGGTGTATACAATAGAATTTTCTTAAGATTTTTAATCGGTGTTTAAAATTTACTTAGTTGGTGACTTTTTTATTTTTCTTATTTTTTATTTTCATCTTTAGTGAATTTTTTTAAAAAAAAAAATCAAAAGTTTTAAACTTGTAAATTCAGCTCGACGAGACAAACCATAAAATTAAAAAATTTGAAAAAAAGTCTCAAAAAAATAAAAATGGGCCAAAAATTCTGAACTTTTTAGGCTTTTTTTTTTTTTAATTTAATTTTTTAGATTCGTCTACATGGATAGGAAAGTTTAAAAAAAAAAAAAATTTGACACAATTTTTGAAAAATAGTCACCAAAAACCAAACCAAAAAAACTAGAAAAAAAGTTTTTTTTTCCAAAACATACAATTGTAGACCAATGCAATTCTGCAAGCATGAAAAGCCTGGGCAAGATAACAGAAATAAAAAAAACAATAACAAAAATTTAAATTTAAATTTAAAAAAAAAAAAAGGAAAAAGGAAAAAGGAAAAAGGAAAAAAAAACTGATGGCCTATCGATCCACATATGGCTCTAAATTAGCTAAAGAAGAAGGATGAAACTAGGAAACATATCAATCCACAATATCTAGCTTCTAAAAACGGGGCTTTTTCCAAATTAAGTCAAATTAGTAATTTAATTTTTAAATTAGGTCTAATTTGGACGGAATTTTCAAATTAGGTTAAAGCGCTATTACATATCACGCTTTCACTGTTTCTAGGACCCTTCCGCAGAAAATTTGTGAAATAGTAAAAACGTGGTTACAAACTACGCTTTTAACAATTTTTTTGTTTTTAAAAAACGTGATTAGGAACCGCGTGTTTAATTAAATCATAAAAGCGTGTTTTGAAAACACGTTTTCACTGTTGCACTTACTCTTCATTTTTATTCTCTCTCTCTCTCTCTCTCTCTCTCTCTCTCTCTAACACATACACACACCCACCACACTCACATTTTTTTAATATATATAAATTTTATTTTATAAATTTAGGACAAATATTAAATATATATATATAATAATTTATAATAACAAATAATAATCAAGTATATAATTTTTATAATATTTGTAAATATAAATCATTTTTATATAATTTTTATTTTTCGAGTGGTTAGAAATAATTTTTTACAAATTAAATTGAAACAACCATACGTATATAAATAATCTGTCCAAAAGTTAAAATGATAATTATTTTTTACCCTTAAATGATAATTATTTTTTATTTTTATTTCTTAACCAAATTAATTTTTTAAAAAAAATTCTAAAAATCAAACCATACATAGCCTAAAAATCTTTTAATAAGCCATTTCTTACGTTGGTAACTTATTTAATTATTTGTTAATTTTACGACATTTTTACCATCTGAAACATGTTTGGTAATCATTTCGTTTTTAGTTTTCAATTTATATTTACAAAATTTAAAAAACTATCATAAAAACTTGTTTGATAATTTTTTGGTTTATATTTGTTGTCTCAATTTGTAAATTTGAGAAAAAAACGTAAATTCAAAAAATAAGTTTATATTGGTTTTTAAACAAAAATTTAAAAATTTTCTTAACAAAATTTTTTTTCAATTATTTTTTTTCAAATAAATTCAAAAAACGAGTTTACGTTAGTTTGTAAATAAATTTTTTTTTTCAAATAAAATTAATTGAAAAAAAAATCTATTAGTAAATTTTTTGTTTAAAAACCAATATAAACTTATTTTTTGAATTTACGTTTTTTCCTCAAATTAACAAATTGAGACAACCATTTATAAACCAAAAAAATTATTAAACAAGTTTTTATGATAGTTTTTAAATTTTTTGTAAATATAAATTGAAAACTGAAAACGAAATGGTTACCAAACATGCCTCAAATGATAAAAATGTCGTAAAATTAACAAATAATTAAATAAGTTATCAACGTAAGAAATGACTTATCAAAAGATTTTTAGGCTATATATGGTTTGATTTTTAGAATTTTTAAAAAAAAAATTAAAAATTAATTTGGTTAAGAAATAAAAAAATAAAAAAAATTATTATTTAAGGGTAAAAAATAATTATCATTTTAACTTTTGGGCAGGTTATATACATACGTATGGTTGTTTCAATTTAATTTGTAAAAAATTATTTCTAAACACTCGAAAAATAAAAATTATATAAAAATGATTTATATTTACAAAAATTATATAGTTGATTATTATTTGCTATTATAAATTATTATTATTATATATATTTAACATTAGTCACAAATTTATAAAATAAAATTTATATATATTAAAAAAATGTGAGTGTGGTGGGTGTGTGTGTATGTGTGTATGTGTTAGAGAGAGAGAGAGAGAGAGAGAGAGTGAGCGTGAGAATGAAAATGAAGAGTGAGTGCAACAGTGAAAACGTGTTTTCAAAACACGTTTTTATGATTCAATTAAAAGCGTGATTCTTAATCACGTTTTCTGAAGAAATTTTTTTTTTGTTAAAAGCGTAATTTGTAACCACGCTTTTATTATTTCACAAATTTTCTGCAGGAGGGTTCTAGAAACAGTGAAAGAGTGGTTTGTAATAGTGCTTCAGCCTAGTTTGAAAATTTCGTCCAAACTAAGCCTAATTTAAGAATTAAGTTACTAATTTGACTTAATTTGAGAAAGCGCCTCTAAAAACACCATCCTGTGCTTAGAAATATAAAATCAAAGGAAACAAAGCAATGTTTTGCAGCAACCAATCATTACAATTCTTCATAGCCATCTATAATCTAATCTAATTCCACAAAAGCTTTTCAGAGCAATTAGAGAAACGAGAGCATTCCGTACCCATGCCGCTCTGCTATGAAATACGATTTCCAATTTCTTCAACCTATACGACAGATAAATCAAAGAAATCAAAATTTAGTGATTTTCTAATTTCACAAGTTAATTAAATTCAATTCTGACTATGATGTATTATTAGTCAAGAAAAAGAAAACGAACCTTGAAAACTATGACGTATTATTCAACGAGTGTGCAAACCCATTGAGGCCAGCCACAAAATTCTTCAAGCACGCTCCATCAAAAACTCGAGTCTTCAATTCTGCACTAACTTGGGACTATGTTGTCACACTTCCTCAAATCAGCTTTCTGCAAACACTGTTGGATGTGCATCTCAGCTTCAAACTAGCGCATTAACAATCCAAGGATTGTACTTGTTCACCATTGATCCAAATCTCGGGAATATGAGCTATCTTCAGCCAATCCTCCCCAGTCTGTTTCTCGCACCGGCGCTCCAAATGTGGACATTCTATGATTGACAGCAATTTCAGAGTATTCTGATCCTGCAGCCCATCCGGCAAACACCTCATATTAGGGCAACCCGAAATCAATAACATTGATAATGACCGGAGGCTTCCTAGCCAATTTGGTAGAGAAATTAATCCTCCGCAATTGACTATTTCCAAATCTCGGAGAGCATTCAAATGTTGCATACCCTCTGGAAAAGATTGTATCTCTGGACATCCATCGATACCCAAGCGCCGAAGCGCTGTCAGATATTGCATTCCATATGACAAAGATATTTGTTTATCAGTGGCAAATTCTTAAGGATGTACAGGAAGTCAAGCCTTGCAACCCTTGCACTGGAAGGGACGCAAGACTGTTACAATTTTCTATATACAGTCTCTGCAGTGTGTTGGAACAATCTTCTGTGTAAATAAATAAATAAGAATAAAATCAAATAAATAAATAATTAACGTATCGAATTTATTTATTGAACTAAAGGAAAAGAAAATTCAAAGACCAAGTCGAGTGTGTGACACTCTGTTCTTATGATAGATTCGCCCCGCTACGGTACTTACGGTTGAGTGGCGTCTATCTCCCAGAATACAATGATCTTTACAAAATCGTAGTAGCACTCCACACAAACTTGTACGGCGAACTAGAACCTTGTGTTCTATAACTCTCTGAAATTTTCCCTAAAATAATATGAAGAATAGAGGATGCAAGAGAGTAAAAAAATGAAGGTGTAGGCGCGCCAGCGTGGGCCTCACTGTTACAGTTCGGACTCGATTTGTGTCAGTTCTTAATCTGATCTCGCAATGTGCAATGCGAGATTGATAAATCACTAAAGAGTCCAAATCCGGCAAATTGTTTTGGAAAACAGATTTTTTTTTGAAAGAAGTGCCAAACATGGACTGCTTTGCCAGATACAGAGTCGCCACCTAAATATTTTTTATAGAGGAATTTAGGAAACCCTGACTCGTTGCCTAAGGCCATGTGTCCGTCATCATCAAAGTTGCCTCGGCTCGGGAACTTGGGTACGATTAGGGAAGGTCAGCTATGAGCACCCCTACTCGCCCGATCAAAGATCGGCCTCTACTAACCATGATATTGATTTTTGAAAACATTATGTGCTCTTATTCCGGTTTATTAGCCTAGAATTACTACGTGATGCGCACAGCAAAACAAGTATAGACTGGTGTGGGAGCCGAATAATTGATAAAGGCAGAAGGCGCGCAATGAGCTAAAGCCTACATATATATATGAGCAGTGAGCTAAAGCCTAGTGAATAACACAATGCGTAAAGGGATTAAGAATAAATGTCCTTTCAGTATTGAAAACAGTCATTTCAGTCAGTTTATCAGTCATTCAGTTTGTGGCTCATATTTCAGGTTATAACAGTCATTCAGTTAAAGCAGTGATATGTGGTACATCCATTGGCATAACAGTACAGTAAACAGTAGGTCTTAAAAGACCGGGTCTTAACAGACCAAACAGTAAATGATGGCCATCAGTAACAGTAACAGTAACAGTAACAGTACTATTTCAGAGAACAGTACAGTACTTGTGGATTCAAGAGGTGTCTTGTACAGATTCTAGAGGTGGCTCACACTGTAGCACTTAGTTCTGTGGATTCTAGAGGTGGCTCACAGTGTAGCACTTAGTTTCGTACAGCACTTTGTTCCATATCAGAAATACAGAATGACCATCATAACAGTAAACAGTAGTGGTTCCAAACTTGGGAACCGACAGAGGTCTCTCTGTCACAGTAACAGTAAACAATAGGTGCCAAGGATGCCACAGTACAGTTTAGAATATAAGACATACGTTCATTCAGTACACATTATCAGTTCAGTGAACAGTTCAGTTCCGTAAACAGTATCAGTTCAGTAAACAGTATCAATTCAGTAAACAGTTCAGTTCAGTAAACAGTTCAGTAACCAGTTTAATTTAGTAAGCAGTTTCGTGAACAGTTCAATTTAGTAAACATTTCAGTTCGGTGAACGGTTCAGCAAACAGTTCAATAAAGTAGACAGCTCAATAAAGTAAACAATTCAATAAAGTAAACAGTTCAGAAGATAATCATTTTTTGAACATATCTTTACACAGTTGTTACTCACAGAGTTCTGGGCTACAGTAAGCTAGAGCGTCCCCTCAGTAAGCCAACCCTACACAGTATATAGGATGAACACACACTAAGCTATACAGTTGGGGAAGATCAATAACTTAATCCCTAATTTGCCTCGGTGTGTTCTACATCTATATCCTCATTAAGATGTCTTAAACTAGGCCTAAGAATGCCTAGAATGGGATGAGGATGCAAAGATGCACTCAGAAAACATTTTGCAAAGTTTGCTAAAAATAGGATTCTCGCTCGAGCAAGCCTTCCTTCGCTCGAGCGAGCTTCCAAAATCAAAGGCTTCGCTCGAGCGAGAAATCCTTCGCTCGAGCGGTCTGTCGAAACAGTAAAAGTACTGGATGCTGCAATTTTACGCTCGAGCCACCAATTCTACGCTCGAGCGTAGCTTCGAATAAAGGTTGGTCGCTCGAGCGAAGAATCCTTCGCTCGAGCGAAGAAGCCAAATTTTGGAATTTGCAAATTTGTCTCCTAAGCTCAAACCAAGCATTATTTCACTCAAAACTCGACCTCTTGGGTCCAAATTTTGAAAAACACATCTAAATTCAATGCATAACAAGTTTCAAAGCTCAATTTATGAATTCAAGCCCCAAAGGTGAGTCAATTAAAACCATTCTTCAAACCCATTTTTCATAAACATGGAGAAATGCAAACATGCATGAAATTCAACCATTTTTAAAGCTCCAATGCTTGTTCAAATGAACTCATTTCTTCAATAACATGGTGAAATCATGGACTTAAGCCTAATTATGAACATGCATGTGCAATTTGCCATGAACTCAACTCAAATTTCAACATTTCAACCATGCATGCATGAATTAAGCTATAATCTTACATGTATGAACTAAAACAGGACTTAACTCTACAATTTGGCAAGGATCATGCAAGAATTAGCTTAAACTCACAATTAGAGGGTTGTATTCTCTTACCTAAGTCTTGTATTCAAGGTTTGGAGGCTTAATTTGCAAACTATACTTCAATTCTACCAAAATCCAAGCCAAAATCACAAGATCAACTCCTTCTCTCTCTCATTCTCTTGTTTGGTCGGTTGGGTACTCCAAATAGGCTGATGAATATGTTTTGATTAAGTATGAACAAGGCCTCAAACATGAATAAACAAAGGCCCCACTCAATGGCAATTCCGTAATTAATGCAACTCTAGTAATTGGCTTTATTTAATCTAGTTTAATCATTCCTAATCACATTTTAGATAAATATATCATTAAATCACATAAATTCCAATGATTCCAAAACATCAATCTATTTTCGATTCGGCCGCCGATAAGGCCTTCAATTTGCAGTTTAAACATAAAAACACGAGCAGATAATCAAATAATCGAATAGATACAAATGCAATACAATAGATATACTCAGTCAATTTAGTTCCAGTTTTCAATCGGTCCGTTCAGTACTTCAGTTGTTTCAATTATCAGTCTTAAGCGGTCCAGTTTAGCAGTAATCAGTAGGTAATTCAGTAATTTATCGGTAAACAGTATGGGGGTTGTTACAACAACATATTTAGTAGGGAGGTAAGAATCACTCCACTTAACTTAGACAAGAAGCTATCTTGAGTGTCTAAATTAAGGCCTTGTTTGGGAAGACTAAATAAGTGCACTTTTTGTCTTTTTAGACAAAAAAATTGAGGTTAAAAATATGGATGTTTGGGTTAACTTTTTGACTTTTTATGAAAAAATGTGTAATAAAAAATTGTGAAAATTGATTTTTAGAGGAAAATTTGAATTGGGAGTTGTGCAGCCGTAATTGTTGACTTTTGGTGAATAGTTTTAACTTTTTAACTTTTTGAGTAACTTTTTAGCTTTTTGGCTTTTTTGGGAGTACCCAAACTTGGCCTTAATTCCGGCACTCCCGACCGGAGTGTTTCCATCTTTTCAGGTGACTAGCTGAGGATAAGCAGCGTCTCTTAGGATCTGAAGAGTATTTCCAAACCACTTCTCCACAATTGGCGCCGTCTGTGGGAATACTCAAATACATCCATGTCAGGCGTGACTGAAGATCCTCCGGTAGCCATTGACGAGACCGCACAAGGAGATGACCTCACTCCAGCAAATATGCTCGGGAAAGAAACCATCACTGCAAAACGCGCCTTGAACTTCGATTTACGAACGACTTCAGCGCAAGAGACAATGCAGGCGATCATGGAACAAGCAAAGCAGAATGAACAAAGGCTGGAGAACATGATCGCTGAAAATGAACGTCTCCGTCAAGATTTGGCCCTCGAAGTCGCAAAATCGAGAGAAGCTATGCGCCAAGATCCCGAACGACCTCCGAGGGCCGGTGGACAACGACCTCGAGCCTAGCCCAAGGATACCAATAGCGACTCCAATTCATTATCCACGGAGCTCACCAAGAAGGGACGATCCGAAACTTCCAGCTCCTCCGAAAAGAGTCTACATACAAGGAACAAGCGCAGGAGGAGCAGTTCAGACGAAGATGACCAGCACGATCCTTTTGTCCAATGGATTGCAAAGGCGGCCTTGCCCAAGAAGTTCAAAGCTCCGTCATTCACTCTTTACAATGGAAAATCAGACCCCACTGATCATATCCGTCATTACAAGCAGGCCATGACATTGCATGCAGACAACGAAGCCCTCATGTGCCGCATATTCCCCAGCAGCATGGGGCTATTAGCTGTCAGGTGTTATTATAAGCTGGAGCCGGCCTCCATCAAAAGCTTTCATTAATTACAGAAATCTTTCAGGGCCAGGTTCATCACCAACGAGGTACAGCCGAAACAGGCCGACTCTCTCTGGGCTATGCAGATTCAGTCAGGAGAAACACTCAGAGCGTACTCGGCACGATATTGGGAGTGCTTCAACCTCGTCGATGACGCTTGTAACGACTCCATGGCCATCACTACCTTCAAAATGGGACTACATCCTAATAGTTCTCTTCGCAGTTCTTTGACCAGAAGACCCCCCAAAACAGTTTGGGCGTTGATGAAGAAAGTTGAGGAGTATTACAAAGTGGAAGACGATGCCTTGAGAATAAAGGCTGGCCAAATGTCCAACAAAACGGCCCCCCCTAAAATTGCCCAACCAATAAGTTCCGCGCCACCTCCTAGCCCAGAGGCTCGGCAGCGCACTAAATGAGACAAAAGGCGGGATACCCGTCGATCAAGCGATCAATGTCCCCACTGGACAAATGAGTAACTGCAAGTCGACAGCAGACGCTCGAGACGTGCCGACAAAAAGTACACAGAGTTGTCAGAACCAATCGCTGCAATAATGACCAAAATCCAACACCTTCCATTCTTCAAATGGCCGTCAAAGATGGTGGAGTCGCCCGACACGCGAAGAAGGGATCGACGGTGTGAATATCACAAAGATCACGGCCATGAAACAAAGAGTTGCTACGCATTAAAAGATCACCTGGAAGAACTGGTGCAAGATGGCCGACTGCAACAGTATGTGAGACAGGGCAAGCCAACCAAGGCACTAGCCTTACGGCAGGACTCTCCTCCACTTGGCGTGATCCATGTAATCTATAGCCTGCCTGCACCCCCAACCGTGCACACAATTCAATCGCGTCCAATCCCTCAGGGGCAACGTATTCTGACTGAATGGCCCAAAGAAGCTCCGACAATTGCTTTCCATGACGCCAACCTTATTGGCACAACAGCTCCCCACATTGATCCGTTGGTCATTCGATTACGCATAAACCAGTTCACCATTGAACGAATTCTCATAGACCTAAGGAGTACTTTAGAGGTTATGTATTACCAAACTTTCATCAAACTCGGCCTCAATGAGTCGGATCTGTGTTCGACGCCTCGTCCATTGTTCGGCTTTAATATGAATCCCGAATACCCATTAGGGAAGATCATACTACCTGTTCGAGCGGGCTCCAGAACGGTCAAAGTAGAATTCCTGGTTGTAAAGCTCCCTTCGCCGTATAATGTCATCATGGGGCAAACCTGGATACATATTATGAAGGCCGTTCCAAGCACTTATTATCAGCTCGTGCGCTCCCGACAGCCCATGGCATTGAAGAGATCCGTGGCTCCTCTCTGTCGGCACAAGCAGCGATTTTATGAAAACCATATCACTGACCCGACCTGTGGGCTTTGATACTTGTATATATTTCACTTCTGCAATGCAAACCATCTTTCTTTGTCGTTCAACTTCATCTCACAAACCCCATTATGCAGCTCGTCATAATGACGATTCGGAGCCCCCCTTGGTGCATGACACCTTAGGGCCGATTAAGTCTCCGGATTCGGAGCCCCCTTTGGTACATGACACCTTAGGGCCGATTAAGTCTCCGGATTTGGAGTGCCCTTCGTGGATATCACGATTGGGTACATTAAGTTTCTAGATTCGGAGCGCCCTTTGGTGCATGACACTTTAGGGCCGATTAAGTCTCCGAATTCGGAGCCCCCTTCGGTGCATGACACCTAAGGGCCGATAAGGTCTCCGGATTCGGAGCGCCCTTCGTGGATATCACGATTGTCCACATTAAGTCTCCGAATTCGGAGCCCCCTTTGGTGCATGACACCTTAGGGCCGATTAAGTCTCCGGATTCGGAGTGCCCTTCGTGGATATCACGATTGACCACATTAAGTCTCTGGATTCGGAGCCCCCTTTGGTGCATGACACCTTAGGGCCGATTAAGTCTCCGAATTCGAAGCCCCCTTCGGTGCATGACACCTAAGGGCCGATTAAGTCTCCGAATTCGGAGTGCCCTTCGTGGATATCACGATTAGCCATATTAAGTCTCCGAATACGGAGCCCCCTTCGATGTATGACACCTTAGGGCCGATTAAGCCTCCGAATTCGAAGCGCCCTTTATGGATATCACGATTGGCCACATTAAGTCTCCGAATTTGGAGCCCCCTTCGGTGCATGACACCTTAGGGCCAATTAAGTCTCCGGCTTTGGAGCCCCCTTTGGTGCATGACACCTTAGGGCCGATTAAGACTCTGGATTCAGAGCGCCCTTCGTGGATATCACGATTGGCCACATTAAGTCTCTGAATCTTGAGCCCCCCTTGGTGCATGACACCTTAGGGCCGATTAAGTCTCCGGATTCGGAGCCCCCTTTGGTGCATGACACCTTAGGGCCGATTAAGTCTCTAGATTTGGAGCGCCCTTCGTGGATATCATGATTGGCCACATTAAGTCTCCGAATCCGGAGCCCCCCTTGGTGCATGACACCTTAGGGCAAATTAAGTCTCTGGATTCGGAGCCCCCTTTGGTACATGACACCTTAGGGCCGATTAAGACTCCGGATTCGGAGCGCCCTTCGTGGATATCACGATTGGCCACATTAAGTCTCCGAATTCGGAGCCCCCCTGGGTGTATGACACCTTAGGGCTGATTAAGTCTCCAGATTCGGCGCCCCCTTTGGTGCATGACACCTTAGGGCCGATTAAGCCTCCTAATTCGGAATCCCCTTTGGCACGAACAAAACAAAACTTGTCAATCATTGACAATGTCAAGGCAAGACGCAAATAAAAAAAATTCAACATAAGACGCAAATGTTTGAAATACAACTTTTTATTCGAGCAAACAATTGTTACATAAACGCAATTCGCATTTGAGCATTACAATTTTTATTTAATCAGACACTTGTTACATAAACGCAACTTGTATTTGAGCACTACAATACTCATTTCCAATCTGAAAAGCTAAAAAGGGGAGAAGACACATTGGTAAAGCGGCAGTGCCGAATCAAGTCCCGTCACCTAGAAGTCCTCCGCGGTTTGCAATGCCTCGAGCCAACTATGCCCAAGTCCTCCCTTGATACCATTGACAATGTCAAGGCAAAGATTTAGGACAAGGAGGGATAAATCCAACGGTCGTTGCCTCTCCTTTCGGGGTGATCTGCTTCGACGACTTGAAGGTTCATGCCAACTTTCGAACACCCTACTTCCCATACGGATGGCCCCTCCGCCACGATCCATGGTGACACCAAGGTCGGCTGAACTCCAGCCTCTAACTAACATCCCCACGTAACCCACCTTACATAAGCGATTGTTTATCTGCGCAAAGCGCCCACTCCTTTTATTTTCAATACTGGCAGCGATCTCGAGGCCCCAATCCCGAGGCGATTTCACTAACGCTAAATTCCATAAGCAAAACATCGGTTGACATTCGCTACGGCGTAAGTTATCCAAACAACTTTTTGAAGCACGTGCATTGGCCAAAAATCTAGGCCCCGAGCCGAGTTGAACTTGCCAGAGCCACTCTACCTATCGGCTTTTGGCTTCAGGTTACAATATCCTGTCAGGAATAAATGACTATCACGGATGGATTGACCCTGCCGGTCAACGCTTATATATTCATTCAAACACAATAAAATGAAACACATACATGCCGAATACGAACTACAATAAAATATTTGTGACAGAACGTTTTTCATATTTATTCAACAAAACAAGCGATAAATTACATAGTTTTGAACGTGATCCGCGTTTTAGCCTTACAATAAATATAACTATGCAGCGTCACCCTTATCATCACTCTTCTCGACTTCAAAAGCAGAAAACGGAAAATGTTTGCTGTGATAGAGTGGTGACGCCAACTTAATGCCTACCGCTCGAAGAGTTTCTGCGGCTTGAGATGCCTTGATCCAACCGTGCCTAAATCCACGATTCTCACATCGGCAAACTTCTTCGGCCAGTTTTTCCTTGGTCTTCTCGATTTCGACTCTTCAGCCTTCATAGAAACCTTTCTCATAGGCCCTTCCCTTCGCGCTCTCCATCGCGAACATACTCGCCGTCTCACGATCGGCAAGCGCAGAGCTGATGAGCCGGCTGGTAACCCTCTCTTCCACGATCGGGTTTCCCTGCTCGGGGGGTTGTGCCTGGGCCGCCTTGGTCTTCCTCAACTCGCGCTCAGCCGCCTCCGTGCGGGCCTCCAAACTTCGAATACGTTCATCCTTTCTCTCTATTTCTCGGCGAGCAGCGCGCAACCGCATGCCGATTTCATAGGCAGTGTACAGCCCCTTCACCGCCCCATGAACGCCTTCGCAAAACACTTCGTAGTCCTGGCGACCTACCATCAATTGCTGAACCTCAGGCGGGAAAATTTGTCGAGCAAACTCGACCGCTACATTTGGGTCTTGAACGATCGAGTCTGCCTCCGTCATGGGTCTATTCCCCACAAATACCGTGAAGCTTAATGGATGTGGATTCACCTCAGGTGCCCTCTCGACTCGAGGTTGGGAAGTTCTGCCCTGCGACTGCTTGTCCCGCCTGGGCGACCTGCTTTGACGTCGAGGAGACTGATGCCGCTCTCGATCCCTGGAACTCCTGTTCCCTGCGCGCGGAGGGTCACTACCTCGATTCATGTCTCCACCCAGCTCAGCCAGCGTCTTCGCTTCCCCTCTACTGTTAAAAAAGAGTCTGTTCGACATTCACTCGATACCCTCAAACGCTGGAGTCAATTGTCTGCTATGCTCATAAAAGTTTTAATCTTTAATCATTTATCCTGTAAAGAAGCAGCACTCTTGAGGCCATCTCATTAATTGTAAAAACCTCACACGGCCGGCGTCGACCGGATCGACCCACTTAGGGCCAGGGCAGACCGATCCTTCACAAATCTTAAGGTCGTTTCATACGGCACCCAAACGATCACGCACCGCCTGGGGCAGTGGCAGATTCATCAATCTATTCGGCTTATGTACCCCAGCCGGCCCATGAATCGACCCTTCACAAATCTTAAGGTCGTTTCATACGGCACCCGAACGATCACGCACCGCTAGAGGCAAGGGTAGATTCATTAATCTATTCGGCTTATGTACCCTAGCGGCCCATGGATCGACCCTTTACAAATCTTAAGGTCGTTTCATACGGCGCCCGAATGATCATGCACCGCTTGGGGCAAGGACAGACTCATCAATCGATTCGGTCCAATACCCACAATACGCAGCACATGAATGATAATTCAATATTGTCATAGGATATTCAATTCCTGAAAGCTAAAACATCAACGATTCTATCCAAATTCGTGAAAGGCAAAGTATTCTTCATTAACATAAATTCACAAACCATGAACAAGTAGTGGACAAATACCAAGGCAGTTTTCATTAATAAATTGAGCGCAAATAGTAACCAATTTATACATGAAAACTAGCCTGAGCTAACAAAAGTCTACCAAACAAAAACTTACATCAAAATCAAAAGTCTACCAAACAAAAACTTAAATCAAAATCAAACGAGATGACTCCCAAATCAATCTTCGGGGTCAGACTCAAGTGGCTCAACGTCCACTTGCTCGTAGGGAATTGGCAAGGCCAATGTAACTCCAGCGGTAGCAAGGGCTTTGAGCCATCCATGTTTGAACCCCCGATTATCGAATTTAGGGACTTCATCTACATATTCGGTGAAGGTGGCGCTTCTTCCTGCCTCAAATGCCGCAGAAGCTTCAGAATTGGCTTTCTCCTTGGCGGCCTTGAGCTTCGGTAACTGAACCTCCGCCTTGGCAAGCGCCTCCTTGGCTAACTTGAGCGATTCTTCGCTCGCATTTGCCCTACTCTCAGCGTCAGAGCGGAGCTGTTCAGCTGAGTGAGCCCTCTCTTTCTCTGCTTCAGCTCGCGCACCCTCCATCGTGGCTCTCATACTTTCAAATTCGGCCCTACTCTTTTGACCGTCCGCCTCCATTTGCAAACGACCAGCTCTGCCGAAGGCATCATGGAGGCGGCGGCCTAGGTCCGCAATCCTGCCAACAGTCTGCAAAACAAGTTGGGATTGTCAGATATCTTTAACGAAAACAAGGTCAAGAGAATTTGAGATGGTCACTAACCAGGAACGCTGACTGCGCAAATAGGGCTACGGCCATAACATCCGGCACGGCGTGAAAGGCTGCGACGTCAGCCGGCAAGGAAATTGACGCCGCGAGGTTCAATGCCATGGCTGGATCCTCAATGGCTGAGACATCGGAAGAGATCGGCGTATCTTTGATCTTAGGTCGAACAATAAAAGGCGCAGCCACACCCGACTCTTCTAAACGAGGCCGTTTGGAAGCAAGGCTAATTTTCGACCCAGCCTTTCCCTCGGCGTTACGCTTTTCGCCCCGCTCCTCCGGAATCAGCCGTTCATCAATGACCTGTTCCTCAATCTCTTCCCCCATTTTGGTCTCAGCGACCTGAATCGTCTCTTCAATAACGGGTACGAAATTTTTAATCAATGTGGGCTCAGAATGGGCGGCCTCGGCCTTCTTTCGAGCAGCCATTCGCTCGGCATTTTTCCTTCGGGCCATCTGCGTAAGGCTTTCCCCAGCCATAACTTCAAAAATATCGCCGGGTAGGTCCCTTAAATTTGCAAAAATATCTTCGGACGAAAACTCTGCCCGACTCGAAGTGGACGGTGAAGGCCGGTTAAGTCCCGTAGCCTCAAATGCTGAGCGTATCGCTTCGTCGACCTCTTCGGCCCCCTCAGCAACCTCTCTGGTTGGTTCGGCAACTACCTCTACCACCGGATCAGCCTCTGCCCTCGGATCCGAATCTTCGAGGCCAATTTGCCTAAGGTTCTTGAAGTTGGGAAAGATAAGAGCCGAAAGGTGTTGATCGCCGGATGGAATTGGAATGCCTTCCGCAGCCGAGAATGTAGTGTAAGTCGGTTCGTATCGGAGGAGTATGTGAGCCGCTCTCCCTTGCTTTTGTGCGTTTGGACGGCCGAAGTATCTGAGCGCAGACTTGATCTCCTCAAGAACCGCCCCGTCGGTTGCTAGAAGAATTTTCTTCAATCTGTTACCTGCAAAGAACAAAGGCCGATCAAAGGGAGAAAAGCCGAGTGAAGGGTAAGTCAACAAAACAACAAGGCGTCGCGCGGCAACCTGGATCACCCTTTCGTTTGGGAATAGGATCTAGGCGGTCTTCGCCTTCACCGAACTCCCAGTTACCTTGGACATTGACCATTACGTCGTCAACCCTCTTACCAGAACTGGCAAGCATGGTTATCAAGTGATGGTCAGTGTCCTTGGCCCTGATAAAGTATCGCCCCAGCCGACCGGAAGATTTAGCTAAAGCGTAGCAGTGTCGAATCGCTGGAATGCCAAGGCTGATCTTAAGACGCCGATTCAACTAAATCACCCCCCTGATGATTCGAAAGAAATTGACGTTAGGTTGAGAAGGAATCAGACTCCAATAGCGAAGGACGGCCCTAAGCAGTGGGTGTAGGGGAAAACGGACTCCGCCCTCCGCTATGGATAAAAGAGGGAAGATGATCGTATTCTGATTCTCCCTCTCCATATCAAGGGTACTGTCTGTTACAAGAGATAAGTGGACGTCGTCGGGAATGGAAAAATGTCTCTGGAATCCAGAAATACGACCCTCGGAAAGGAGGTCTTTCAAGTGTTTAGCCATGTTCGCAGGGATTCAAGGTTTCGCCGGAATCAAAACGACAAACAGAAAATAGGATCGTAAAGAAGGGAGAAGAAGACTTACAAAGATTAAACGAAGACGAGGTTAGACGGAGAAGAGTTGCAGAGCATGCGAGTCAGAGAAGGGATATCTGCTGGCGGTCTAAGAGTCTCGAATACTCAATGAACTGTGTATTTGAAAAGACTGAAATTTCAAATCATAATAAATGCGAAACGCACGATTGAGACGGGAAAGCGTAATGATGAACGAAAAGGTGTGCGCGTCCTGACATCTATATTGGGATACGTGAAGCCGCCTGACCAGTTTTAACTTTTCCAATTCAAGACCAAACACGCCGATTAACTACCGTCAATAGGGAGTTCGAGGGGCAATTGTGCGAGCCGAATAATTGATAAAGGTAGAAGGCGCGCAATTCAGGGCTAATAATAATCGACCGTGTCCGAATACAATATTTGGGCCAAATAAGTGTATAGCATTGGAGCCAGATAATGTAAAGGATAGTGATCAAAAAGTAGGCCCTGGCCCCGAGGATCGAGGGAAACAGGTATAAATACAGGAACAACATATTTAGTAGGGATGTAAGAATCACTCCACTTAACTTAGACAAGAAGCTATCTTGAGTGTCTGAACTAACTTGTCCGTCGGAGTGCTAATTCCGGCACCCCCGACCGGAGTGTTTCCATCTTTTCAGGTGACTAGCTGAGGATAAGTAGCGTCTCCCAGGATCTGAAGAGTATTTCCAAACCACTTCTCCACAACTAGATTGCCTAGGTTGGAACAAAGCATCGTATATCCGTTTGTTTCGAAAAATGGATTGAAGTTTGCTACTCGCAAGTAGGCTAAAACACAGATTTCAATGAGTCATTCCAACTCAAACAATCCAACCTTCACCCACAGGCATTCAGGCAGTTATTTCACATAAGCATATAGAAACATGGTAAGTATGCTATCATGTTTAACATTCGCACTCATGCAAGATGCTAAAGCATAAAAAGCTTACCGAGTACTCCGAGCCAAAACAAAGAACTTGTTAGCAATCAATGTATGATCCAAGTCCATGTTAAGTGGCTAATGCATCGCATACAAAATGCAACTAGAATAGGCTCGGCTAATCCTATGATGGCATGTGGAATGCAACAAATAACACGTATTCAAGTTAGATTTGAAATACTATACAGTTAGCACGATACGCCGAGCCCGGTGTGTGCGATACAAAATGAATGGATGCACGCATGCATAGCATAAGGATGCTAAATTAAATATGACCTAATACTAACCATCAAAAGCAGGTAAGTAAAAGGGAGAAAGAAGTGGGGGTTGGAAGATGCGCAAACACGCACCCACACTTATTACACATTCGCCCTCGCTCGGAGAGGCCAAAAGAATATACAAATTAATTAACCTACAAGCTAATTGATTAAATTATACAACACTTAACTAATTAACGAATCAATTAAGCTACTGAAAGCAGTAAAGGGCCTCGGGAAGACGGGTGCACGCATGCTCGGATTGGCTTTGCTCGGAAATCCACTGCCATGCACAAGCTGCCTCTGTTTGCATTGTTTTTCTCCTCTGAAAACTGCAAAAGTCCCAAGGTACACTCTTTGGACATTGGGGGATGCCACCGGCCAAGAGGGAACACCACCGGCCAAGAAAGAGTGGTCATCGACCATCTATTGAGCTCTCGGCCACCAATTAATGGCCGGCTGGCACTGAATGTGGTCGGTCGGCCATGTATGCCTACAGGATCCTATTTTGACAGCAGCAGGGGGCAAAACATGGCATGGCAATGCATTCCAAGCAATGTTTGCACCAACACCCTCCTTATCAAGTTCATGACTCAAAGGAGTTTGGTACTCGGCCCTCGGACCATCAATCGCGCATTTCAATGCGTGATGGCCAAGGTTGTCGAGTTATGCAATTTGATATCAAATGTAATGTACACAAACACGTAAGGAAACCAACCTCAATCATGGTGATTCAAGAGGCAAGGCATGCATGCTCAATGCAATGCAACCTAGGCATGTCAGCTAAATATGCAATATGAGCATGCAAGCAAGTAATGTACATTAGGCACACAACCTAAGAAAACAAGCATGCGAAGTATGCAAGCTAATAATCATGCAAATGATATGTGACAACATATCAAGCAAACATGTGACAACGCGTTAAGTAACCATAAGAGGGATGCATGTCAAATGCAACACAACTTCAAACATGCAACAACATGCCATGGGCCAAATATGTGACAATATGCAAGGCAAATGCACACACAAGCATTCGTGCACACAATGGTCAAAAATTTCAGCATGAAGGAGTAACTTTTTAAGCCCAAAACGGTGGCCAAAATGCTAAGTACACAAAGACAAATGTACATACAAGCATGCATAGATACATGGTTCAAGACTTAAGCATAATGAAGCAACTTTTAAGCACACTTAAAAGGGACAAACATGGACTAATGGCATGCACACTAAGCTTTGAAATCATGTTATAAAAGGTGCCAAACCAAGTAAACAAGACAAGCTAAGCATGCAACGATGTCCAAGACTTAAGGCAAGCCAAGGGGCTTAAACCATGGACACGCCAATCAAGCCTCACAAGGTTAAGAGGACTTAGGATAGTCCCAAGGTAGACCTAAACAAAGCTAAGGACATACCTAGATAGCATCTACATGGCCTACACATGGAAGCATACAAAAGAGGCCAAACATGGGGCACAAGACTACAACCTTTTAAAGCATTAAAGGAGCATCAAATGCAAGCATACAAGCATACCATGGGGACTAAAATGATGCTATAAGTGGTGCCAAACCACTGAAACAAGCTAAGCAATGCATGCTCAACATTCATACACCTAAGGCTAACAAGCCAAAATGCAAGGTGGCTATACAAAGCATGTCATGGTCGACCAAAACAACCAAAAACAGAGCTAAAGCATACTAAAACATGCACAAAAGCTTCACAAAGCTAAGCCAAAACAAGTGAGCATGATAGTCTAAATGCTAGGCACATATTAAGGCAATTCATGGCATTACAAGACAAGTATGCAAGGAAAGCATGGTGTGTCTAAATCAAGTAAAAACAATGCTATATCATGGAAAAATAAGCACAAATAACACTTAAGACATGGCCAACATGCACTTAAAAATGGTGCTCACACATGAGGCTAAAATGGCACATTTTGAAGACAACAAGGAGAAGGGATGACCCTCTCCTTCTTAGGACCTTAAACCACCATCCTCACCACTGAAATCCCTCAAGATTTCAGTGGTGAGGAGGCCCAAACAAGGTGGTCCCGGAGCTCACCAAAATAGCACAAAATGGGGGCCAAACAAGGCCTATGAGGGGTCAAACCACCCCAAACACTAAAACAACCTTAAACAACTATTTTAAGCAAGTAAAAAAAGAACTTTTATATGTTATATACTAAGCTCAAAAACAGATGCAAGGTAGGCAAAAAGACTATGCAAAAATGGGGTATTTAAAGGTAAAGTTCTTATCCTTGTAGACCCCTTCAAGAACAATGCTCCAGCTGCTTTCCTTAGCTCAAAACCAGCTCAAAACTCTGAAAATCACTCCTTAGTACCTCAGTAGCTAAAGGAAAGTGTAACACTAGGTGTTTGTGTGCAAAACTATGAACAAACACACACTTAGACACAAAGAGAGGAAGATAGAGAGATAGATAGATATAAGACTCAAACCCTAATCTCAGACCTCTCTCTTGAACTTCTGGAACCTTGGAGGAGGGAGGAGAGGCCCTCCCTTTATAGAGGATCACTCTTGCAAAGCTTACAAAATAAGCTAAGCAAGAGTGAAATGTATGGAGGGGGTGCAAAGTGTATGGCAGCTAGCATAGTTGGCATAAAAATATCTACAAAAGCAGATGCACAGTGGTCGGCCAGCCAAAAATGCCAAATTGACCAAATACATGGTCGACCGACCAAAAATAGTGTCGGCCGGCCAAGCATTTGGCTGATGGAAACAAAACAATGGCCGGTGGCCTCAAGCCATGGCCAACAAGCCATTCCCTGCCCCTCAAAAGCAAAACACAAGTGTTTGGTGTAAAACCAAACACAAAACAGTCGAGTCGAGAGATCCTGAGGCAATGCGCGTGGCTGAGACCTCCGGGAACTCAAGACGAACACAAACATGGATGATCACCGAGTGTTCAAACGGTGACGTCTAAGTCTTGAGGATGGTCAAAAATGGGGTGTCTACAATTGCCTCTCTTTGACAGAACTCGAAAGTCATAACAATGACGGGAGTGAATGTCAAAGCCCAGAGACGACCCATTTTTGACAAGGCCGAAGACTTAGACGAACATGCAAGACAATAAAGATATGCGCCCGAAGGCGGGGCAAAATGCAACTGACAATGCAAGAAGCCGAACATAACTTATGATCATGCAAAGAAAGCTATAACGAAGCATAACAATGCAACAGTTTTAAGCTAGCACAAACCAAACTACACTACAATGCAGGGAGGGTGCAAGAGAATTATTCAATTCTCGATACGTCTCACTCGGAGAATACAATACCTATGCGGTTCGTCTGGTCGTGCCAGCTTCAAATGAACCGTACATACAATATCGTGCCTGGAAAAAAAAGAAAACTCAACAAGTACAATATTGTTAGAAACATGCATAACGATGCAATCGAAAGCTGCGTGACAACGCAAGTGTAGGAGTGCATGACAATGCAACCTATGTGTGACAACGCAGAATAATGCGGAATGGATGCAAAATGATATGCAACATTTACAAATCTACGTATAAACAATGCAAATGATATGCAATGCAATTGAATCATGATCAAATCATAAGCGGTTCAAAAACCACACAAATGTCATAAAGATGATGGAGATGCAAAGTCCGTCTACCATAGAAAAGGTGCCGCAACCCTCAAACCACAATACCAGCAGTGGAATAGGCGCGTACACATGCAGAACTATGAGTGATGTAGACGGAACACAAGAACAAATAATTTGGTGGAATGATATAAGTGAGGCATGCTCTGCTCAGAAAAACTCATGATCCTAAATGCTAGATGCAATCGAACTACACTACAATGCAATATATACCGTGGATAAGGCCTACGGCCAAACCGTATCTTGCCTAGGAAAGGCATGGATACATACCAACCGCGTCTAACACAGAAACGGTGCCATCACCCTCAAACCACAATACCAGCAGTGGAATAGGCGCGTACACATAATATCATAACTGTACTTCAACACAAGAAGTATGGGCACATACCAGACCAAGCTCAACATGGAAAGGCGCAAACCATAGATGGAGGATGCAGTGAATGCATGCAAACTACGATGCAATATATAAAATATGCAATGGAATGGATGTTTACAATGCGATCTGCTAGGGAGAATGCAATAGATGCAGTGGAAAAGGCATGCGGCCAAAACACATTTTGCCTAGGAAAGGCATGGACACATATTAACCATGTCTAACACAGAAACGGTGCCGTCACCCTCAAACCACAATACCAGCAGTAGAATAGGCATGTACACATAATATCATAACTGTGCTTTGACGTGAAAAATATGGGCACATACCAAACCAAGCTCAACATGGAAAGGCGCAAGCCATAGGCGGGGGTGATGCAATGAATGCATGGAAGTACAATGCAACATATACAATATGCACTGGATACTATGTACAATGCTATGTACAACGAATGTATGTAAATGCCATATTTACAGTGATGCATGGCATATGCACTATTTACAATGTATGCATGACATATGCATGTTGGTTTTTTTTTTTTTTTTTTTTTTTTTTGAAATGCATGAAAATGCAAAAAGGAAGAAAAATGCATGACAATGTATGTTTTTTTTTTTTTTGAGATGCATGAAAAGTGCATGATGATGTATTTTTTTTTTTTTTTTTGTTGGAATGCATGCAAAGTGCATGAAACGAATGCGTGACAATGAACGTCTTTCGAGATGCATGACAATGCTCATGAGGTTGAATGCGTGACAACTCATGTCTTTTGAAATGCATGACAATGCATGTGAGGTTGAATGCGTGACAACGCATGTCTTTCGAAATGCATGACAATGCATGTGAACTCGAATACGTGATAACACGCGTCGCTTGATATGCATGACAATGCATATGAGGTGCGCATGACGATGCGACCTAAAGAATGTGCATACTAATGCAAGTATGACATACGCATGACAATGCGAGATGTGTGCATAACGATGCGAGTAAAATGACGTACAACCAACGCGCGTTTCACAACAAAATGTTGTAACGTATGCATGTAAGGCAACTTTTGAATCTCGCAAGAGACAAAAAGGATACACCTCGCACGTATTCAAGTGCTACGCACAGAAGACATGGCACAGAGACCGGTTAAGCTTCGGAAATGCATTTTCTTGCACTGTGCTGAGCAATGAAGGCCCCAAACCATATCAATGACCCAAACAAAGGTGTAGGAGGCTCACCGGCCATCCACCAGCCACAAAATAAGGCCACCAGCCATATATTTGGCCGACCGGCCAACAATTTGGCCGACCGGCCAAATGTGCCTGTTCGGGACAATTTTGTCAATTCGGCACGGGTCTTTAAATATAGGGCTTCTAGCTCTCATTTCTCACTTTGCCCTAGCTCGAAAATCAGTCCCCCTCCTCTCTAGGTCATTTTTCCATCTTTGATCCTTGATTTTCCTTAGTTTTCGGGCTCGTTTCGTCGTTCGATTCGTGAACTCCTTCGCGTTTCGAATACTTTGAACCGAACAAATTTCCGTTTCGGTGTCTCTTTCTCCATTTCCACCACTCGAGGCTTGTTTCCCTCGAGTTTTCCTTGATCTCTGTGCCTTTTCCGCACCCCGACCTTTCTGGCCATTTTTCACCCTCTCGGGGTTGACTTTTCGTATTCTCGCTCCGTTTTCACTCTTCCCGCCATTTTCACACCCTTTTCGGCATGGCGGATGATATTCCACGAGGCGGGACTCCCCCGGAGCAGGAGATGGACCCCGAGGCCGAGCTCTTGCCCTTGAGCGTTCGACCGTTCGATCCGGCAGCCTACAGGCCGGCGATCCATGTGCTGCCTCCCGACGGCATTCGCCACTTCAGCAGTTTCGCGAGGGGTGTGGCGCCAGAGCTCTTACTGCTCGAGCCAAAGTCACATCTGTCCTTTGGCGCCTCTGAGGTACACTCTTCTTCATTTTATTTTCTGCAAAGTAGAATGTATAACTGCAATAGTCGATTCTGCCTTTTAACTGTTTAACTCGGATACACCGATATACCGCATGCTGTAGTTGACTGTGAACATGCTTGCACCTGATATCTGTTTGAATCGGAACACGCGCGCACACCGTATTTTCACTGAACCACTCAAACACATTGGCACATCATATGCTGCAGTTCACTGTGAGCACGCTGGCACCCGATATTTGTTTGAATCTGAACACGTGCACACACGCTATATCTGTATTGAACCACTCAAAAACACTGACACATCATATGTCATAGTTCACCGCGAGCACACTGGCACTCGATGTCTGTTTGAATCTGAACACGTGCACATACGCTATATCTGTACTGATTCTGAGCATATTCAACACTGTATTCATAATGCTGCTTCGCGACTGCTTGTTTTGACCACATGGAGATTCCCATACCCTCCCGGGGTATGGGAATGTCGCCGTACAAGGTTGGTACATGGAGTTACCTGACGCGGTTCGTCGCATCATCGATCGAGCTGGTTTCAGGACCTTCTGCATGCGGCTCTCGCACCTTATTGCGAGTAGGCCGCTCCTTGCTGCATTGGCGGAGAGGTGGTGGGACACCACCGACTCCTTCCACTTCTCTACCACTGGGGAGATGACGATGACTCCCTTCGACTTCTCGATGCTCACCGGCATCAGGGTAGGGGGTGATCCGATCCCCTTCGACACAGAGATGGATGAGTGGAAGGCTGCCCAGATGCACCTGTTTGAGGTCCTACCACCTCTTGCTCGTCCGGGATTCGTGCAATATTCTTGGTTCGAGGATCATTTCAGGATTCAGGCGCCGACCACTCAAGAGGAGGAGGAGCAGTATGCTCGCGGCTTCTTGATGTTCCTGCTAGGGACCACTCTCTTCGCCGACCGGGCGAACACCGTGCCCCTTTACCTGCTGAGCGCACTGGTTGGCGTGACTAGGATCCGTGGCTACGACTGGGGTGGCACAGGCTTGGCCACACTCTATGGCTATATGAGTTCATCCTCTTGACTCAGCGGACAGCTGCTCGGAAGCTACTGGCGGGCTTGGGAGGTATGTCTTCTTCTTCTATTTTTCATTTCTGCTTTACATTCTCTGTATTCTGCACACTGCACACACTGCACAATACATTGCACATACCACCTTCTACTTTATCTGCATACTACTTTATCTGATAATTGTACTGACATCTGTTCTGTCATACTATAGTTGTGGGTATATGCCTACTTCCCTAGGCTTGCCCCAGTGCCAGAGGAAGAGATGCCCCCTATGATCCCGTTCTCCTACCACTTCGACGTGAGGTGCGAGCGGAGGCCTCGGGAGTCTTTCATATTCTTCTGCCACTATTTCGATACCATCACCGCCGCAGAGGTATGTCAAACATTACGATTCATTTAAGCTTCGCTTTGCATTGCATTTTCAATAGCAGTAGATAATGAACTGTATTTTGTTTGCAGATCACCTGGCAGCCATGGGCCTCCTTGCTTATCGCAGTACAGGATCGGTATGTTAGTGCCCGAGAGACGGCCCAGTTCAGAGTCTTACTGAAGGGCCCCATTTTTCGCGCCTGGTACTTGGGGGAGCGCTTCTTGGGATAGACGCTAGGCGTGCCAGAGCAGCCAGTTCTGCGGCCACCTTCTA
Source organism: Camellia oleifera (assembly GCA_022316695.1). NCBI lineage: Eukaryota > Viridiplantae > Streptophyta > Magnoliopsida > Ericales > Theaceae > Camellia > Camellia oleifera. The sequence goes on along the minus strand of CM039317.1, from coordinate 150,341,054 downwards.
CTCATATGAGGCATACCGAGAGGTACACTCTCGAGGAGATGGCTGATTACACGATCGGCTGGGATGCAGAGGGCTTTTTTGCCAATATTGCCCACGATGATGACATGCCGAGGGCAAGGTGGGGAGACTTACCAGATCCCCATCGCTCCCCCTCTGGCTGATCACGAGCTAGTCGGATTCTACAACTTGCCTCCGGTATGTACTACTGTATTTTACATCTTGCACTGTCATTTCATTTCACTTCATTTGATATTCCGTAGAATACTGATGTTTCTAAAACTTTTTCAGGCTTCCTCCGAGTACACTCGCTAGTCCCTGGAGTTGACCACCTCTGTGATGGAGATGCTCCAGCGGAGCCTCGATCTACTGACCATCTATTGCATTTCGGTAAGTTCTTTCAACCGCAGTCTCAAACTTTACATAATCTGATGCATCGCACTATTACCACAGCACTCGATATACGACCCTCACGGCATCTGATACACTGCATCCCACAGACTGTTCACAGCATTACTCACGGCATTTATACACTGCATTCTGTACCGACATGCTGCTCATAACATTCATACATTGTACCCATACACTGCATTATGTACTGATACACTGCTCATAACATTCATACACTGTACTCATACACTGCATTTTGTACTGATACACTGTACTCATACACTGCTCATAACATTCATACACTGTTTTGCGTAGCATACTGATACGTTTGCCATTTGCGCTTTTCAGCCTCCATTCCAGATTCCTGCTGCAGGAGGTGCTCCAGCTGGGCCTTTTATTCCGGCTCGGGGAGAAGGGCGAGGAGGCACAGTATATCCCCGCACCAAAGTGGGGCGTACTCATGTTGGGAGTAGCTCTCGGGCACCAGTTTCCGATAATGACGAGTCTGGAGCGGAGACAGAGGCTGGGTCGGAGGCAGAGTCGTCCGAGGAGGAGACCGGAGATGACTCGGGCTCGGGCTCAGATGATGGTGCCGACAATGATGATGCTCCTGGACCTTCGTCCAGGAAGAGGACGATGACAGACTCACGGGCTTGACACCAGTTAGCATTGATCCAGACTTTTGCTGCTTTTCTTCTTTTTGTTTCGCTTTAGACATTTTCCTTTTTAGCTAGTAGTTTGAGTACTTTGTACTGCCACTAGCAGGTTTTTGTTTTCTCCAAAGCTATGTACTTGAAAAATGATGAAATGAAACAAACTTTTTGTCTAAAAAAGTGTTACATTTGTACATTTCATACTTTATATCGCATTGCATCATATTACATTTCAATGTAAATGAGATTGATCTCCTGTCTGAAAATCAAACACTTGTATTGTAATAACCAGATAATGAACCGGCCAATAGTAAAACAACTCAAACAACCCACTGCTCATTTTGAACACACAGCCCATAACACAACACTTGGTTCGATTTGCACACAGCTCATACAACGCACTGCTTGTTCTGAACACTGCTCATTCTGAACTCATAGCCCATAACATAGTATTCTTAGTTCATTCTGCACATGGCGAATCCTGACCAAACAGTCCAATCTGAAAAGACGGAATACAAAGATGGAAGCTGCTGAAGCTGAAACACACTCAGATGCAATCCGGAACCCATATGTTCACTGTTTCCAAGTGACCTAGGTTGAACCCCTGCGGTTTTACAAAAGAACCAAATCATGTTTTGTACAAATGTGGAGAATGGCACAGCACTCTGAGCACAAAACGATTTGAGAAAAGGGTTTTCAACCGGGTGTTGAGACTATGACTGAACACAGCGAACAAAACGACTTGACAACGGAAAAACAAAAGGTAAACAACCTATACACAACGAGTCACGCTCGAATACGATTCCAAACAAGAATCGAGACAAACAAAGCAAAAGACACGACACACAGACGTGTTACAAAGACAAAAGACCTCCCAAATCACGAGGAGCCAGTTTCTTCGGGTATCTTTGCCCACCCTCTTCTCGTTTGTGATTCTCACATCACTCGGCTCTCAGGCTCGATTTTTCACTCCAAACCCTTTTGCTCACTTTTCTCTCAACTTACATCTCTCTATTCTTTAATCTCTCATTTTGTATTCCTCCCCTGGGTGGTTGATGGATAGACAAGAGATTATGGGTTCATGCCCAACACTGTTAGCATACAGCTATTTCCTCTGGTGACGTTTAGTCAATGCCCCAGCTGAGGGAATGGAATGTCTTGATCCATTTCGATTCGTGCTTCGCACTTGGTTTGATACCTCGTTGCTTAGAGGATGAGAGAGCTTTCAGCCCTTTGTTGTTAGCTTCAGTTGCGCCCTTTGTTGGCAAGCAGAGTGCCCTTCTGGCAAGTATGTTGACGACGGGGGAAAGACAGAATACCTGACTCAACTGTGCCCCTAGTTCATCATTTTGACCATTTTTTGTTTTCGTATTCTACTAAAACGATTTTGACTAAGATGAGAGTTAGATTAACATACTTGTGCAATTTTTGATTTGAAATCATGCGAGTCAGGCTATAAGCACTAAAAATTCTCCTTTTTTGGGTCCCAGAAAATGGTCCAGTTTTGGAAAATGAAATAATTTTTGAGAAAATGGTCAACCTCAGTAAAAATTCTCAAAAACTATTTTTGCAAAAGGTCAACACTCAATGAGCGCGAAACTTACTCTCGAGATGCACAACCTCGGATCGGAGGCAATGAAAAATTGCCCCTTGCCTCGATGGCACTGCACGGCAACAGAAAGTTGCCCCTGGTTTGAATGGTGACTCATGGCAACGGAAAGTTGCCCCTTGTCTGGATAACGCCGCAACATATTGTAAACAGTCCTCCTTAGTGATGGTCACAACCGAACTCTCGGATACAGAGAAGACGAAGATGGTCAAAACCAATATATGGACACAGTCACTTTGAAAGTGTCGGTGGCTGGACTTCAAGATGAAGTTGCCTATGTATCCTAAACATGGGAATCAAGCCTTACATAGTTCCGGTTGTCACAACTGAACTATCGGATTCAGAGAAGGCAGGGATGATCAAAACCATTACATGGATACACTCGATTTGGAAGTGTTTGTGGCTGGACTTCAGGACGAAGTTGCCTACGTATCCCAAACATGGGAATCAAGCCTTACGTAGTTCCGGTTAAGGTACACTCGTGTATTAACCCTCACCACGCTCTAACTTTTGCCAAGGTCGCCCTTCTGGGTTTTCAACCTTGCGAGCTATGTTTTTTTTTCTTTTTTTTTTTTTCATTTCTTTTCTTCTTCTTTTTTTAATCTTTTCTCTTTTGCATTTTTCTCTTCTTTTTTTTTTTTCTTTTTTGCATTTTTTTCTTGCTCTAACTTTTGCCTGGGTCGCCTTCCGGGTTTTTGGCCCAGCGAGCCTCTCAAGGGTAAAAGTGTAACAAGCCCATGCCAAATGGTTTTGAGATCCTGAAGTCATCCAAATCCAGGAGAATAGCTGCTGTTTTGATTTATAGAAGGATCCATCTTCGGCTTTTCGAGCACATCGGACATTTTTTACCCCTAGTTTGAGGGGTGCTTCTGATTTAGCTTTGCAAACTTCTTTTGGTGACATATGATCTTCTTGATCTGACTTTGGTGCCTCTTGTTCGATGGCTGCTTCAAATCTGGCCACACAGGCTTTACATCGCGGTTGATCGTTGAACAGTCTGAAACCAAGGTCCAAGGTTCGAAAGGAAGGGCTCAAGTCTCCAGGCTGAGAGCGATCCTAAGTTGCACGATCTCAAGAGCGATTCCACACAGGTCTTCGCAGGACTGCGCAAAACATTTTGTTTTTGAAAGTTTTTAAGAAAGCGACAAATCGCTCGCGCTAAAGATAGTGCGGAACCAATCTGGATCAAGCCAGGGTCCTTCTCAGTACTCACACTAACAAGCATGATTTTATTCATTAAAGGCTTAGCACGCCTGTCTTTCTCTCAATTGGTCAAATTTTGCAAAACCCGAGGAATTCCTTCCTCTTCGTTTTCATCACATTGTTCGAAAAGTTTTTAAAAACTTAGGTCAATACAATGACTTATAGGCACTGAGGAGAAAGTGAGATGCTCCACCATTTCATTCAAATCCTTTGGCACAACTAGCTCGAAGTAGCAATAAGCACGGAAACGTGATAGCCGTAGTTGTTTCATTCAAAACCTCCGATTGCAATTGGCTCCACAGCAGAGACAAACTCAAAAGAAATCAAAAGGATAATTATAAAAACATGATATCCGAGGCAACAACCCTGGAATCACCTGATTTCTATACAATGGGACTGACTCCATACAACAAGACAGACCCTTAAGCAAAAAGACTGACTCAAGACAATGAGATAGACTCAAAACAAAACCAAAGAAATGGCTCAACACCTAAGCCAGAAATTACAAAAAAAAACAACATCCGCAAATGCTCAAAACAATGCGTGCCAGACGCCACATCTGAAATACACTGAGCGCCACCCGCAGGTGACTAACTTCTGATCACATACTCGCAGTATCCTCGAAATCTAACAATTCAGTGGTGACAGACTTTGCTGAGGTGGGTGGGAGGATGACCTCATTGTCGATCAAATCCTACACTTCGTGATGAAGGCGGAAACAACCATCGGTGCTGTGACCGGTTTGCTGGTGGTACGCGCAGTACAAGGTAGCATCATGTGTGAGAGGGAGATTCTTCAGGAGAAGCCGAGGCTCGAGGGGTTTAAGGTGTCCCCTTTTAGCAAGGATCTGGAGTGCCTTAGACAAAGGCATGTAGAGGGCGTGGAAGACTCTGCGCCCTCGGGGCAGATACTTCGAAATTTGCTGACTTTTGCCGGACGCACTGGCAAACGGATCGGCAAGTGCTGCCTAGACTTTCTGATCCCTTCTCGGTGTAGAGTTGGGATTGGAGAGAACTGTTCTGGCATGACGGGGCCTCTCCCGATTTTCTGTCTGGATGGAACTCCCCTCGGTTGGAGCGAGGAAAGCATCATCCACAGTTTTGGCCACCACCGTGGATATTTGCTGTTTACTTATCCCCCACCTTTCAAAGCCTCGACTGCCCACAGCAATTGTTCAACGGGATCAGCACCTGTTCCCACTTTGTTCTTACCTCTGGCCTCAGCTTGATCGAGGGTTTGGGTTGCTGTATCAGAGCAAAACCCGGTTGTTGTTGCCATGTCATGGCCATAGTTTGAGGCAGCCTCAGGTTGGCTGAGCTCGATCACAATCCGTCCCAGTAGCGGGGGCTCTTGTGGTATAAAATTCCCGACGTAGGATGTAGTTGGTGGCGAAGCCAACATTCCGTAGACGAGATCAGCCACAGATCGCTGAAAATCACCAATCATTGCCATCAACTCGAACGTGGTGGGCTCACAAGCTTGATACAACTGGGGTTCCCAGATCGAGTGCGCGGCAGACGACCTGGGCGGATGCGGTACATCAACATTGGTCTCATCCCGCAAGATGTTCCCTTGATCCAATGCGGCTGTCATAACCACTATTTCCTCTGAACTTTGGGTCATCATAAGTCCTCTTGAACTGAATGGAGATGATGGATCAGATGTCCATCTTGCCTTAGCAAAGGAGAACACTGGCTATTCTGTACTAGATCTCTAAACCTTGAAAGAGAAAACACGCAGCATTTCGGCTCAATCAGAACATACACAAGCATAGCTGAATAACTGTACTCTACTACTAATCACTGTTCCCCAAAATTACTCCCCTGAAAACTGAGTCTGATACCCGCAGATATAACTAATTCTCAAATTCCGGTACTGATGCCCTCAGGCCTGATACTCAGACTCGCAAACTGATATATGCCTTCCCTGTAGAGATACACTCTAAAAGCACATAACAAACAAGCAAGGGCCAAAACACCCCTATGGAGGGGTAGGGTTTCCCTGTCCTATTTTGTTAGGAGCTAGGGTTTTACTACGTACGCAGCGGTTTCAAACAACCTATGATCGGGTAGCAACCTGTCCTAGCTTGGAATGGTCACTATGGATTCCGAATATGCACTAGGTCAAATCGTCAAAAGGGTGCCCCGGTGACAACCGGGGTTTGTGTTCCCATCGTGGCAGAGCCCATAATCGGTCAGTCTTATGGCACGCTATTCGAAGCGAGCCTCAGGCAAACCGTTCAAGAATAGCAGACGGCAAACACTGTGTCCTAGGCGCACCAATGCACATGCAATGCAAAGAAACACATAAGTGTAGTTAAAACAAGATATCATGAGTTCGAGACGAGCTCTCCAAACTATAGGCGCGCCCGCGTGGGCCTCACTGCTACAGTTCAGACTCGATTTGTGTCGGTTCTTAATCTGAGTCCTTCCAACTCAAACAATCCAACCTTCACCCACAGGTATTCAGGCAGTTATTTCACATAAGCATATAGAAACATGGTAAGTATGCTGTCATGTTTAACATTCGCACTCATGCAAGATGCTAAAGCATAAAAAGCTTACCGAGTACTCCGAGCCAAAACAAAGAACTTGTTAGCAATCAATGTATGATCCGAGTCCATGTTAAGTGGCTAATGCATCGCATACAAAATGCAACTAGAATAGGCTCGGGTAATCCTATGATGGCATGTGGAATGCAACAAATAACACGTATTCAAGTTAGATTTGAAATACTATGCAGTTAGCATGATGCGCCGAGCCCGGTGCGTGCGATACAAAATGCATGGATGCACACATGCATAGCATAAGGATGCTAAATTAAATATGACCTAATACTAACCATCAAAAGCAGGTAAGTAAAAGGGAGAAAGAAGTGGGGGTTGGAAGACATGCACACACGCACCCACACTTATTACACATTCGCCTTCGCTCGGAGAGGCCAAAAGAATATACAAATTAATTAACCTACAAGCTAATTGATTAAATTATACAACACTTAACTAATTAACGAATCAATTAAGCTACTGAAAGCAGTATAGGGCCTCAGAAAGAGGGGTGCACGCATGCTCGGATTGGCTTCGGTCGGAAATCTACCGCCATGCACAAGCTGCCTCTGTTTGCATTGTTTTTCTCCTCTGAAGACTGCAAAAGTCCCAAGGTACACTCTTTGGACATTGGGGGATGCCATCGGCCAAGGGGGAACACCACCGGCCAAGGAGGAGTGGTCATCGACCATCTATTGAGCTCTCGGCCACTAATTAATGGCCAGCCGGCACTGAATGTGGTCGGTCGGCCATGTATGCCTGCAGGATCCTATTTTGACAGTAGCAGGGGGCAAAACATGGCATGGCAATGCATTCCAAGCAATGTTTGCACCAACACCCTCCTTATCATGTTCATGACTCAAAGGAGTTTGGTACTCGGCCCTCGGACCATCAATCGCACATTTCAATACGTGATGGCCAAAGATGTCGAGCTATGCAATTTGATATCAAATGTAATGTACACAAACACGTAAGGAAACCAACCTCAATCATGGTGATTCAAGAGGCAAGGCATGCATGCTCAATGCAATGCAACCTAGACATGTCAGCTAAATATGCAATATGAGCATGCAAGCAAGTAATGTACATTAGGCACACAACCTAAGCAAACAAGCATACGAAGTATGCAAGCTAATAATCATGCAAATGATATGTGACAACATATCAAGCAAACATGTGACGACGCGTTAAGTAACCATAAGAGGGATGCATGCCAAATGCAACACAACTTCAAACATGCAACAACATGCCATGGGCCAAATATGTGACAATATGCAAGGCAAATGCACACACAAGCATTCATGCACACAATGGTCCAAAATTTCAGCATGAAGGAGTAACTTTTTAAGCCCAAAACAGTGGCCAAAATGCAAAGTACACGAAGGCAAATGTACATACAAGCATGCATAGATACATGGTTCAAGACTTAAGCATAATGAAGCAACTTTTAAGCACACTTAAAAGGGACAAACATGGACTAATGGCATGCACACTAAGCTTTGAAATCATGTTATAAAAGGTGCCAAACCAAGTAAACAAGACAAGCTAAGCATGCAACGATGTCCAAGACTTAAGGCAAGCCAAGGGGCTTAAACCATGGACACGCCAATCAAGCCTCACAAGGCTAAGAGGACTTAGGATAGTCCCAAGGCAGACCTAAACAAAGCTAAGGACACACCTAGATAGCATCTACGTGGCCTACACATGGAAGCATACAAAAGAGGCCAAACATGGGGCACAAGACTACAACCTTTTAAAGCATTAAAGGAGCATCAAATGCAAGCATACAAGCATACCATGGGGACTGAAATGATGCTATAAGTGGTGCCAAACCACTGAAACAAGCTAAGCAATGCATGCTCAACATTCATACACCTAAGGCTAACAAGCCAAAATGCAAGGTGGCTATACAAAGCATGTCATGGTCGACCAAAACAACCAAAAACAGAGCTAAAGCATACTAAAACATGCACAAAAGCTTCACAAAGCTAAGCCAAAACAAGTGAGCATGATAGTCTAAATGCTAGGCACATGTAAAGGCAATTCATGGCATTACAAGACAAGTATGCAAGGAAAGCATGGTGTGTCTAAACCACGTAAAAACAATGCTATATCATGGAAAAATAAGCACAAATAACACTTAAGACATGGCCAACATGCACTTAAAAATGGTGCTCACACATGAGGCTAAAATGGCACATTTTGACGACAACAAGGAGAAGGGATGACCCTCTCCTTCTTAGGACCTTAAACCACCATCCTTACCACTGAAATCCCTCAAGATTTCAGTGGTGAGGAGGCCCAAACAAGGTGGTCCCGGAGCTCACCAAAATAGCACAAAATGGGGGCCAAACAAGGCCTATGAGGGGTCAAACAACCCCAAACACCAAAACAACCTTAAACAACTATTTTAAGCAAGTAAAAATAGAACTTTTATTTGTTATATACTAAGCTCAAAAACAGATGCAAGGTAGGCAAAAAGACTATGCAAAAATGGGGTATTTAAAGGTAAAGTTCTGACCCTTGTAGACCCCTTCAAGAACAATGCTCTAACTGCTTTCCTTAGCTCAAAACTAGCTCAAAACTTTGAAAATCACTCCTTAGTACCTTAGTAGCTAAAGGAAAGTGTAACACTAGGTGTTTGTGTGCAAAACTATGAACAAACACACACTTAGACACAAAGAGAGGAAGATAGAGAGATAGATAGATATAAGACTCAAACCCTAATCTCAAACCTCTCTCTTGAACTTCTGCAACCTTGGAGGAGGGAGGAGAGGCTCTCCCTTTATAGAGGATCACTCTTGCAAAGCTTACAAAACAAGCTAAGCAAGAGTGACATCCCTCCATACACGTGTATGGAGGGGGTGCAAAGTGTATGCCAGCTAGCACAGCTGGCATAAAAATATCTACAAAAGCAGATGCACAGTGGTCGGCCAGCCAAAAATGCCAAATTGACCAAATACATGGTCGACCGACCAAAAATAGTGCCGGCCGGCCAAGCATTTGGCTGATGGAAACAAAACAATGGCCGATGGCCTCAAGCCATGGCCGGTGAGGTGTGGGGATGGACAACAAGCCATTCCCTGCCCCTCAAAAGCAAAACACAAGTGTTTGGTGTAAAACCAAACACAAAACAATCGAGTCGAGAGATCCTGAGGCAAGGCACGTGGCCGAGACCTCCGGGAACTCAAGACGAACACAAACATGGATGATCACCGAGTGTTCAAACGGTGACGTCCAAGTCTTGAGGACGGTCAAAAATGGGATGTCTACAGAAGGCAAGGAAAATGAATTTTTGGAATCCATCAAAATTGGAATGGGGCTGCCTTTATATAGGCTTTGTTTGCACCTATTCAATTTGAATAGAAAATGTATAAAGAAGGGGCATAACCCTTCCATTAAAATAAAGAGACACCATGAAAGGTTTGCACCTTTTCATTCAAATGGAGGTTTGACCCTTCCTTTAAAAAAAAAAGACACCATGAATGGTTACACCCTTTCATTCAAAATGGAGTCTATTTCAATTCACAACTACCTCTTTATAAATTTTCCAACAATCCCCCACATTAATGAAATTGACAGAGAGAAAATGCAACAACATGATGTAAATACAGAGAGTACAAAAATTAGAAATATTCTGCAAAGGATAGGTTGCTTTTGGCTTTGAACCTTCCCTTGTGAGACACTATCGGATTTACTAGCTAATCAGTGAACATGATGTCTTGAACTATTTAGCCGTTTGTGTAAATAAAACTCACACAGTATATCCCCAGACACAGTTTAGTTCTCACTATTGTGTTCATTTTGGCCCTGAACAACCTGGTCTTTCATGAGTGCTCTTGAGAATTGTAGCCATTCACAAATCTCATAGAATCGGCCTAGTTCACACTCATATAGGTGATTCTTATGAAGAGTATCCTGCTATACACCACTAGGTTTACCTAGATATAAAAATCATTAAAATTTTACTTAATCTCAAACGCTGCAGACATCATTATTTCATCAAAGAAATGGGTAGGAGTTAGACTCTCCAGTGATCCTTCTAAGTCATTTACAACTCGGTTGTCCCTTTGAATCTATATCTTGGGATCTCCAGTCAACTAGGTTGGGTTGCCGTTGTGGTAACTCTTATTTAATAGGCTTAAGTCCCATTCCCCTCGATGAATTCTCAACTAACTCTCTTGCTAACCCTTTGGTTAGTAGATCCGCTATGTTGTCTTTCGACTTAACATATTCTATGGAAATAATTCCATTAGAGAGTAGTTGTCTCACGGTGTTATGTCGACGACGAATGTGTCGTGACTTTCCGTTATACATATGACTCTGTGCTCTACTTATAGCTGATTGACTATCGCAATGTATGCATATAGCACGCACCGGTTTTGGCCATATTGGAATATCTTCAAGGAAGTGGCGAAGCCATTCTGCTTCTTCCCCAGCTTTGTCTAAAGTTATGAATTCTAATTCCATAGTAGACCTAGCAATACAAGTCTGTTTGGAAGATTTCCAAGATACAACCGCCCCACCAAGAGTAAAGACATACCCACTGGTGGACTTCGAGTCTCTAGTATCCGATATCCAATTTGCATCATAGTGTCCTTCAAGTACTGTTGGATATCTAGTATAATTAAGCCCAATGTTACGAGTAAATTAGAGATATCTTAGAACCCTTATAATTGCTTTCCAGTGTTCTACTCCTGAATTACTCGTATATCTACTTAATTTACTTACTGCATAAGCTATATCTGGGCGAGTGCAGTTCATCAAGTACATTAAGCTTCCAATAATTTAGGCATACTCTAATTGAGAAATACTTTCCTGTACATTCTTAGAAAGATACAAATTAACATCTACAGATGTTCTAGCAAGATGATCATCATCTTTGCTGAATTTGTCAAGTATTTTCTCAATGTAATGAGATTGTGACAAAGCATATCCTTCTGATATTTTGGTAATTTTCATACCAAGAATTACATCACCAATGCCTATGTCCTTCATGTCAAAATGTTTATTCAACATTTTCTTGGTAGTTTTAATCATGTCATTATTACTACCTATGATGAGCATATCATCCACATAAAGACATACAATGACATAACCATTGTCTGTGTTTTTAATATAAACAAATTTGTCACACTCATTAATTTTAAATCCATTTGACATTATTACCTTGTCAAATTTCTCATGCCATTGCTTTGGCGCTTGTTTTAAACCATATAATGATTTAACCAATTTACACACTTTCTTTTCTTTTCCTGGAACAGAAAAACCTTCTGGTTGTTCCATGTAAATTTCTTCATTTAACTCACCATTTAAGAAAGTGGTTTTCACATCCATTTGATGAATTTCTAGATTATATAGAGATGCAATGGCAATTAGCATTCTAATGGATATTATTCTAGTAACCGGTGAGTATGTGTCAAAGTAATCAAGACTTTCTTTTTGTTTAAACCCTTTGACCACAAGTCTTGCCTTGTATTTGTCTATTGATCCATTTGCTTTCAATTTTCTTTTGAAAATCCACATGTACCCAAGAGGTTTACAACCTGGTGGCAAATCCACCAATTCCCAAGTGTGATTTTGTAAGATGGATTCAACTTCACTATTGATAGCTTCTTTCCATAAAGGAGCTTCAGGACTGGACATAGTCTCTTTAAAAGTTAAAGGCTCATTTTCTAACAAAAATGTTACAAAATCTGGACCAAAAGATTTTGAGGTTCTAGTACGTTTACTATGCCTAGGTTCCTTTTCCTCATTTTGATCTAAATCTTGTTCTTGATCATGTTCTTGATCTTAATTAGTAATGGCATCATGAGATCTTTTATTGTTACTAGTCTCTTGTCCAGTCTTCTTTGGAAATACATGTTCAAAGAATGATGCATTCCGAGACTCAATAATAGTATTTACATGCATTTCGGTATGTTCTGATTTATAAATCAAAAACCGATATGCACTACTATTCTTAGCATAACCAATGAAAATGCAATCAATGGTCTTAGGACCTATCTTAGTCTTTTTAGGACTAGGAATAGCCACTTTAGCCAAACACCCTCACACTTTTAAGTATTTGTAGGATGGTACTCTCCCATGCCACAATTCATAAGGTGTTTGATTCACTTTCTTTCGGGGTACTTTATTAAGTATATAATTAGCAGAAAGTATTGCTTCTCTCCACAAGTTTTGAGGTAATCTAGAACTTATTAACATGGCATTCATCATTTCTTTTAAAGTCTTATTTTTCCTTTCAGCAATTCCATTTTGCTAAAGTGAGTAACGAGCAGTAGTTTGATGAATTATTCCATATTTTTTACAAAACTCACCAAAAGGTGATTCATATTCATCACCTCTATCACTTCTAATTTTCTTGATTTTCTTACCAAGTTGATTTTCAACTTCATTCTTATATTGAATGAAAGTTTCCAAAGCTTCATCCTTGGTTCGAATTAAATAAACATAACTATATCTAGTATAGTCATCTATAAAAGTGATAAAATATTTTTTCCCACTTCTGGTTTGAATTGATTTAAAATCACAAATGTCACTCTGAATTAATTCAAGTGGTTCCGTACTTCTTTCAATTGAATGAAAAGGAGTTTTAGATAATTTTACCTCAACACAAATTTCACATTTATGATTTGAATCAATGTCAAATTTAGGTAAACATTTCATATTAATTAAACTACGTAAAGATCCATAATTAACATGTCCTAATCTACCATGCCATAAATTTGAAGACTCAAGCAAGTAAGAAGAAGATGTAGTATTATTAATAACTGAGGGTACAACAGTCATTACATTTAACTTAAAAAGGCCATCAGACATGTAACCTTTTCCTACATACATCCCATTCTTAGTAAGTACAAATTTATCACTCTCAAATACTAGCCTAAACCCATTCTTACCCAACAAAGATCCGGAAATAAGATTCTTGCGAATGTCTGATACATGTAGCACATTGTTGAGAGTGAGTTCATTTCCTGATGTCATCTTGAGAACAATCTTTCCTTGTCCTTCAACTTTGGAAGTTGAGGAGTTGCCCATAAAAAGTTGTTCACCATTGTCCACTGTAGAATAAGATGTGAACATCTTTTTGTCGGCACAAATATGGCGAGTAGCACCAGTGTCCACCCACCATTCTTTAGGATTTCCGACAAGATTTGCTTCGGAAACAACTGCAGAAAGATTGATGTCATCTACACCATTGAAAATTTTGTCCACTTCGGTCATATGGGCTTGAGCAGGCTTCTTGCTTGTTCTTCTTTTGCTTTTGCCTTTGCTACGACAATCTTTCGCCCGATGTCCCTCTTTGTCACAGATGTAACATTTGCCATTAAACTTGTACTTTCTATTTTTCCCCCTTTAGAGCCTTGTGATGAACTTTCTCCAGAAGACTTTCGTTTCTTGGTTTTTGAAGCATGTTTCACCACATTTGTCTTAGACTCCATAGGATAGTTACCAGCCCGTTTTTCAGAATTGCAGTTGTCCTCCTCAATCCTCAAACGCATAATTAATTCTTCCATAGAAATTTCTTTGTGCTTGTGTTTGAGGTAGTTCTTGAATTCCTTCCAACCTTTTGGTAATTTCTCAATTAAGGCTGCAACTTGGAAGGATTCACTGAGAGACATGCCTTATGCGTGAATGTCATATAGAATGAGTTGGAAATCTTGAGCTTGGCTGATCACAATTTTTGAATCGACCATTACAAAATCCAGAAATCTGCCAACCACAAATTTCTTTGAGCCAGCATATTCCGTTTTGTACTTTTTCTCCAACGATTCCCAAAGTTCCTTTGTTGTCTTGATTGGACTGTAGACGTTGTATAAAGTGTTGTCAAGTCCATTTAAGATGTAATTCCGGCAAAGGAAATCGGCATGTTTCCAGGCATCAACTGCAGCAACCACTTGCCGGTCGGTTTTGTCCTCTTTCAGGATAGGAGCTTCTTCACGGAGGAAACGAGCCAGGTTCAGAGTTGTAAGATAGAACAACATTTTCTGTTGCCATCTTTTAAAGTCAGTTCCTGAGAACTTCTCTGGCTTCTCTCCATGATTTATTGGTACTGTCACCACAGGAGAAGGGGTTGGTGCAATTGCAGCCACCAGAGTAGTACTTGTTTGGGCATTAGTTTCAGTAGCCATCAATTCTAATTTATAAAACAAAATTATAATTAGAATTTACACTACACAGAAAATTAAACAAAATTCACAGAATTAAATTCTGTAAAAATAAAAGAAACAAGAATGTAACTTTTATTTTCCAATTAATTTGGAAATAAAATAAAATTTTATTCAACCAAATTAATTCCACACAAGAAATTAAATTCAGTAAAATAAAAGAAATAAGAAACTAACTTTTATTTTTCAATTAATTTGGAAATAAAATAAAATTTTATTCAACCAAATTAATTCCATATAGGAAATTAAATTCTGTAAAAATAAAATAAATAAGAAAATAACTTTTATTTTTCAATTAATTTGGAAATAAAATAAAATTTTATTTCACCAAATTAATTCCACACAGAAAAATTAAATTCTGTAAAATAAAAGAAATAAGAAAATAACTTTTATTATTCAATTAATTTGGAAATAAAATAAAATTTTATTCAACCAAATTAATTCCACACCAAAATTTAATTTCAGTAACACTTCAATAATTAAAATACTGAAATAGAATTTTAATTAATGAAAACTCAGAAAATAATTTCTAAAAACCAAAATTTATTTTCTGACAAAATTTCACAAAAATATATTCTGAATTGTTAATGACACCAGTATCGTACTACTAGTTGTCAAAGAAAATAGACAGTATATTACTACTATCTGTCAAATAGCATATAATCTCTATTTGTTTTTCCAACTAGAATATTATTTTGTAAATTCACAGAAAATAATTTTCATAAAAGAAGAAAGAGAAAAAGGAAACAAACGAAAAAATTCTGTAAACAAAATAAATTCAAATCTGTCTTAAGATTGTTGGAACAATCTTCTGTGTAAATAAATAAATAGAAATAAAACCAAATAAATAAATAATTAACGTACCGAATTTATTTATTAAACCAAATTAAAAGAAAATTCAAAGACCAAGTCGAATGTGTGACACTCTATCCTTAAGACAAATTCGCCCCGTTACGGTGCTTACAGTTGAGTGGCGTCTATCTCCCAGGATACAATGATCTTCACAAACTTGTAGTAGCACTCCACACAAATTTGTACGACGAACTAGAACCTTCTGTTCTATAACTCTCTGAAATTTTTCCTAAAATAATATGAAGAATAAAGGATGCAAGAGAGTACAAAAATAAAGGCAAGGAAAATGAATTTTTGGAACCCATCAAAATTGGAATGGGGCTGCCTTTATATAAGCTTTGTTGGCACCTATTCAATTTGAATAGAAAAGGTATGAAGAAGGGACATAACCCTTCCTTTAAAATAAAGAGACATCATGAAAGGTTTGCACCCTTTCATTCAAATGGAAGTTTGACCATTCCTTTAAAACAAAAAGACATCATGAAAGATTACACCCTTTCATTCAAAATGGAGTCTATTTCAATTCACAACTACCTCTTTATAAATTTTCCAACACAGAGAGTTTAGATTATCCAGTTGATTTGACAGGGTCTTCAGATTGTACATGAAATCTAACGATAGGAACTCCAAGGTCTTAAGATTTTGAAGCAGTTCATCTGGAAGAATCTTGAAATTACAATTAATTATCCTAAAATAGGAAATCCTAGTAAGATTAATCACTGACCTAAATAACATTTCATTACCTCCCGTAATTATTAATCTCTTTAGTGTTGGAAGAAAAGGCAATTTAGTCAATTTGCACTACAACAAAACTAACTATTTACGGCATCATGTTTACGGCATGCATTAAATGCATGTCGTAATTAGTACATTCTACGACATTTTTTTTTTGCAAGCCGTTAATGTTTTGTCAATAACAGCATACATACCATGTAAGTCGTTAATTCATATATTTATGGCATGCAAAAATATGCCGTAAAAAATGTATGTTTTTACGACTTACAAAAATATGTCGTAAAATATTTGTACTTGAGACGACATACATTTCATGTTGTAAAATATTATAATTTTACACGGCATACATTAACATGCCATGAAAACTTCTGCAAAAAAAAAAAAAAAAATCAATCCGAATTTTTTTTATGGCATGCAGTAAAAAAATGTATATTTTCCCGGCATATAAAAATATGTCATAAAATATTTGTACTTAAGATGACATACATTTCATGTCGTAAAATATTATAATTTTACACGACATGCATTAGCATGTCGTGAAAACTTTTCTTAAAAAAATTTCAATCCGATTTTTTTTTTTAATTTAAAAAAGCTAACAATTTCCAACCAAGCTTCTCACCTTAAATTTTCCTAATTGAGGACAACATAAAAAATAATTTATACATTATTTTATAATTTAATGTCTCTTTTAAGGGATAATTGCACCCAGTGGGATTTTGGAAAAAAAAAATTACACATTCATGACAACGTTTATAATTTTAATGATTAATATTTATATGGCTTCTCACTAATTTGTAATTATTATTTTTTTAAATTACCTTGATTTGATATTTTTCCTTCTTTTAATAATTTATTTATTTTTTTATTTTTTAGATGTGCCTAATCTGAATACAACTAAAAAATAAAATATTTGTAAAAAAAATAATAAAATATAATATATATATATATAATGTATTAAATTATATATATTTTTGAATTTAGTGAATTTTTAAAAAAAATTAAAAAGTAAAACATTATTAAAATTAAAATAAAATATTTCTTTTAAGTATATATAAATTATTTGAATTTAAAAAGTTAAAAAAATTATTTAAAATATTACAATAACTATAACAAAAAACTGAAAAACAATTTAGGCCCCCTTACTTTCTCACTCTCTGGTCTCTCTCTCTCTCTCTCTCTCTCTCTCTCTCTCTCTCTCTCACAACCCTCTCTAAACCCTAATCTCTCTCAACCGATCGAATCAGCCTTCTTCAACCCCGTTTGATCTAATCTCAGAGCGATTGGTGATTCATCTCAGATCTAATCTCAGAGCGATTGGCAATTTCGATTTTGAGATTTCGAAGCTCCACCGCCTCCACCATTTGCACCGACGAGGGAAGCAAGGACCATCGTCTACTAAGGTGACTTCAGCTGATTTATTGTATATTAAGGTATGGATTTCATGTTGTTGAATTGGATGGATAAGAGGTAAGCAATTCTTAATGTTGTTGCCTGTGGAAATTAATCTTCAAGATTCATGGGTTTAGGTTACTGGTATTTTAGCGAGGCTTTGTTTTAGGAAACTATGTCAGATTATTATATATAATCTGGATAGGCGTGATGTGCATGATTTTTGAATTTTGCCATTAATCCATTTTTTGTCAATTATTTTTTAAGTCATGACTTCTTGCCTATGGTCATTGTGATAACACTTCGTAATGACTTGACATGAATTGACTTGGCTGGACAGGGGTGCAAATTGTTGATATTTGTTTGGGTACCAGGCCCCATAATGGGGGTTTGATCAACTTGGAGGAACTCTGTTAATTGCTTTGTCAGAGGCGAAAGAGTGCTCGTGAAGCTGTGTCCGAGGATGATTGCTTGCGTGCCATTAGTAAGCTAAAGGTATTTTTGTTAAAGATTTATGTTAGTCTTTGATAGCATATTATGGACACACATTGAGAGTCTGCTTGTAGACGCATTACATTCACTACCACATGCCTCTATTATTTGTTTATGGGTTATAGATTCTAGATAATGAAGCGAATGAGGATGGATTCAGAGATGTCATAAATTTTAGGAGTTGAGGGCAATGGGGTTGTATTTTGCCTTTTGTTTTTAATTCCGTTTTTATTTGTTAACTAATTTTGTCATTTAAGAACAAAATATCTAATGATATGTGCATAAGCGACTGTAGCAAAACAAATATCATATATCACTGAACACTTCCCATTAGATAACTGATTTCTTGGGTACTAAGAGAGGTTTTCCTGGGAATGCGGTAAGAATATGGATGTAAGATTTACAAAATTCTTGCGCCTATGTGATATAATCCAGGAGATCTCCTAAGCAAGAGTCAATCAATTTGATCAATATAATCATCACTGTTATCAACTTATTCTGGCGAAATATAAATGATGATGTAAAATTTTGAACTTCATGCTGATAAAAATATGAAACCATAGATTTTAAAATTATTATCTTGGTGAACCTAATCGTCTTGTGACTTGTAAAAAATACAGCTCCCCATTATGCTTTAGTAGTCTGCAATAGTAGATAGGTTTCTTCACTTCATGCTTCGTAAATTTTCAAATTTATGTTTGTACAATTACTTAACATTTTTTTTTTTACTTCGATTTGTTTTATGAATCTGGATTAGTTAAAATGACTTTCATCTTGGCTGTGTAGCATAGCATACTGACCTGTAGTGCATGGATTATTCCAGGTATTAGGTAGTGGTTATGAGGTGATCTCTGTTGGAAAGAGAAAGCTTGTTCGGTCAGTTCCAACTGAGTTAAATAAAAACCACAATGAAATTTTAGAGCTGGCCCAGGTTATTTCTAATCTCCCCTGCAACCTTTATCGTCGAATCTTGTTTTCTTTGCAATTTTTCAACTTGATTCAACTCATAAGATATAACACAATACTATAATACTAGGAATATGATAGCAATCAATAAGAGTCTTTCAAATTCAGACATACATGAACATTCCCACCCAGAGGGCAGAACATATAACAGATAAATGGCTTTCCATATTTGCTTTCTATAACCCTTGCAATTATACTCAAACCTTGTGATACTTGTACTTTTGCTCCAGATTAAATCTAGTAGTACTGTCGTTGAATCCATTGAGTACCAGATTCCTCACTGCATCAACCCCTTGTTGCAGTGCTGCATCCACCTGTCCCAATAACCCATGACAGTTAGTCTATCAACATGCTCACCAAATGTAACATACACAGAGAGAGGTGTATATATATATATAAAATGATTGGGATGAAATGTTAACACTTTTGAGTACCAGATTCCTCACCAGATTCCTGATTCCTGATTTTGCTTGCTTTTGGTTTCTAGGTTGCTATGTTTGGGATGAAATGTTAACACTTTTGAAAATTTCTCTTTGTAAATGTTGAATAGCGAATGTATAATAATGCTTGGTTTGTCCAAAAATCTTGTTCATATGCTGAGTTTTATGCTGTTTAAGTATTGTCAGTTATGCATGTCCTATTATGAGATGGCTTTTTAGTTTCTTGTTTTTAAAATAACTCTGGCTTGTGGATTGTGATTCTAGAGCTTGATGAGAGAACTTGATGTTGAGTTTCTTGTTTTTTTTTTTTTTTTTTTTTTGCGATATTTTTGTTTTTTTGTTTTTTTTTTCCTCTCATTAAATTACTTCAAAAATGACCCCAAATATACCTAATACTTAAAGGTAACAAACAAACTAATCCTATTAAACGGAAAAATTATTAGTTTAACACCATACCATGTTCTTAATGTCCGAATTCCCTTTATCGTATCCAAGAGATTACCTGGGTCAAATTAACTCTTAATGTCAAAATTAAATACACAGTATGGTATAAAAGCATAAACTCTTATGAACTAAATTGGTATGTCCAACCAATAGTAGTGACTAACATCAATTCCTATTAACATCAACTCCTAGTAGACATATGTATGGTTTATATAATTTAATTTATTTGTTTGGTTGACAAGAAATAGAATTGTAGTGCCCTTATTTTAAATTTTTGCTTCCCTCTTCTTTCATTGGAAGTGGACTCATTTACTTGGGTTTGGATCCAGAGATTACATGCAGCTCTAAGCACAATCGTGTGACTTGAGGCCTATCAGCTTGCACCATCTGCCCAAGGGACAAATTATAAGAGACATTACGAGAAATTACAAGAGACAAATTATAAGAGACACATCTTATGATTTGGATACTTTTTTTGATTTGTATGTTTGAGGTTATTATCAGCTTGATATGATAGAAGTTGAGGATAAAAGTTAGTATGCAGTTTGTTTGGTGTATGGATATTAGATTTTTTTGCTTACTTCATAGTTGCTGCTTCTGCTTGGTTTGTAACAGGTTGCATTTTATAAGCTATTGTCTACATACGGTTAGGCAAGGTCATGTTCCTATATATATATATTATTAAAAATAAATTTCTATGGCATGCAAAATTATGCCGTGAAAAGTGTAATGATTTATGGCATGTAAGAAAATGTCGTAGAAGATTATATACGTAATACAAGGCATGTCAACAATATATTAAAAATGACCTTCTACGACATACAAAATTATGTCGTGAAAAGTGTGATGATTTATGACATGCAAGAAAATGTTATAAAATACTATATACGGCATACAAAGTATGCCATAAATATATTAAAAATAATTTTCTACGGCATGCAAAATTATGTCATGGAAAGTATGATGATTTATGACATGATAAAAATGTCGTAAAAAGTTATATACGACATATAAAGTATGTCATTAATGTTTAATTTATTACTTTTTACAACTTTACCTGTATGTCGTAAATGATGCTCAACTTTTCACGGCATGTCATATAACGGCATTTGTGTGCATGCCGTGAAAGAGTTTTTACAGCATGCATCGCAAGCTGTAAAAATTCAATTTTGTTGTAGTGTTGGGGCATCCAGATATCACCAACTCTCGTAGGCAAAGGAAAATTTCTCCTCTATCCACTACTGCCCATTCCTCCAAGCGTGGCATTTCATAGAACTCAAGAATCCTTAATGCAGGAAATGAACTTTCCCCATCTCCATAATCCCCATGGTTGAAGTACTTAAGAGAACACATGCGTCTGATCTCGAGAATTTTTAGGGATTGTAGTTTGCCAAGAGGAGGAAGATGTTCACATCTTTCACAATCTTTTAAAGAGATCTCAACCAGATTTTTAAGAAGCAAACCCCACATCCAATTTGGAAACTTTGAACCTTGGAAGAAATTTATGCTCAGCTTTTTCAAATTCGAATTAGGTTCGAGACTCTCAAAAACCTCTTCGACATTCTTTGATATGTTTTCTTCATTGCTCTTGCTCCAATATAATCCCAAAGAAATAAGATCTTGTTTCCTCTTCAAATCGACCTTCTTGGCATCTTCTGAATTTCTTACGTTCTTGAGTCTCATCACGCTCAACGTACCCCCAATATTTAATTCTTTCAGCTCACCAATTTGGTAACCCTCGTCTTGGCCCACAATGAACATGCTTAGTCTTTGTAGGCAAGTCAATTGTCCCATTTTCTCAAGCATTGAAGAGAATAACACCCTGTGATATCCAAGTATATGAGATTTGTCATGTGCTTCATGCATTTGGGCAACTTACGCAGTTGTTTGGAATATTGTAGCTTTAGTGTTTGCAGGTTTTGGAGATTACTTATTGATTCCAGTAGAATTTTTATATTAAAGTACGACATGTCCAGATACCTAAGATCGCTGAAATTGGAAATTGACATTGACAACTTCTCACCAACTTTTGGACCAAAATCCAACACTAAGATACTTTTGTTTTGAAATGCAAGCTAAAGCAATATTGTCCCCGAAAAATGGAAGGACTAACCTGGGAAATATTAAGACAGGCCGCAAAAATGGGACTTCAAATACAATCTCATTCCAAGGAACGTTATGTCGGGAGCCAATATCAAAAGACAAGTGATGAATTTTATCTCGAATTTTCATGCCCTCGTGAAGCTCCATAATAAAGCATTCATATCTCATAATAGATTGTGCAAGATCATGCAAAAGATCGTGCATTTTACAAAATATTATTCCATCGGTGTTCTCTTTCACATCTTGTAAGAAGGACCTCTAAACCAATTCCTAGAAAATTTCATGGCCTATATTATGTAATGTCGTTTGTTCTTTAGATGGAATAAAACCATTTGCCATCAACAATTGTATCAGCATGTCTTTCTCCATCTTATGATGTTTGGGAAATATATAGCAATAAGCAAAACATTGCCTCAAATGTGGAGATAAAGCTTCATAGCTCAACCTCAAAGCAGGTAAAATATCACTTCCATCATCTGATAAATCCCAAATCTCACTCCTTCACAGATTTCCACTCGCTTTCACTGTTTTTAAATTGCACGAGACTTCCCAAAGCCTTTATCGCTAAGGGTAACCCTTTACATTTTTTCCCTATTTCCCTTCCAATCAGATCCAACTGAAGGTTTTCCTCTCTTCTTCTGTTGCCAAATGCGCGTCGTTCAAACAAGGACCAAGAATGAGCCTCCGATAGACCAGCCATGTGGTGTATAGGAAGTGCAGCCATCATAAGAGCAACTTTCTAATTCCTTCTTGTTATTATAACAGTACAATCATTAGCTCCACAGTTCAGTGCATTTTTTAGCCTATCCCACTTCTCATGGTACTCATTCCATACATCGTCCAAGACAAGGAAAAATCTCTTCCCACGCAGTTTTTCTTGGAGGCGACATAGAAGTGGATCCAAGTTTGTGTTAGGACTATTGGACACCAAAAATCAATTCCACACAATAACACAAGAATATTTACGTGGTTCGGCAATTGCCTACGTCCACGGAGAGTGATATATTATCCGAAGAAAGATTACAATACTCACTCACATACACTCTCACTCTTGGTGTTCTCTCTGTGTTTGCTACTTATTTTCTCTCCTCTCAGCCTCCCCATTTATACACCTAAATGGAGGAAACTAGAGAGCACAGCTGGCTCAACACATGGCCAGCTGTGTACTTGACTTTCGGTCCCTTTACTAAAGGTGTCATTCACCTTTCAAGCTGGCACAACACATCACATGTGAGATAATTCTTATGAGCTGGAGCTAACAATTCTCCCCCTCCACGCCCATAAGGATAACTGACTTCTCACTTGATGTCTATCCCGGTCAGATTCTTGCAAACTTCCAGTTTGTCTCTAGTGACACCCTTGGTCATCATATCAGAAGGATTCTTGTCTGTGTGAATCTTCACTAACTTCATCAGCTGTTTTTCCATCACTTCTCGTATCCAATGATATTGGACATCAATGTGTTTTGTACGTGAATGGTACATGGAATTCTTGCTCAAGTCAATTGCATTTTGATTATCACAATGTACCATGTATTCTTCTTGCTGTAAACCCAATTCTTGGAGAAACTGCTTTAACCATAACATTTCCTTTCCAACATTTGCGGCAGCAATGTACTCTGCCTCTGTTGTAGATAAAGCAACACACTTTTGTAGTTTGGACTGCCATGAAACAGCTCCCTCTGCAAAGGTGAACAGAAATCCTGATGTAGACTTTCTACCATCAAGATCACCTGCCATATCAGCATCTGTAAAACCCTCCAAAATTGGTTCAGCTCCCCCAAAACATAAACACATCTTTGAAGTTCTCTTCAAGTACCGAAGAATCCATTTGACTGCCTCCCAATGCTCCTTTCCTAGATTGACGAGGAATCTGCTCACAACACCAACTGTGTAAGCTATATCTGGCCGTGTACACACCATTGCATACATCAAACTTCCAACAGCGGAAGAATAAGGGATTGCCTCCATTTCTTTTCTTTCAGAGCTGGTCGTGGGACACGAACGCTTTGACACATTAAAA
Source organism: Camellia oleifera (assembly GCA_022316695.1). Taxonomy (NCBI): domain Eukaryota; kingdom Viridiplantae; phylum Streptophyta; class Magnoliopsida; order Ericales; family Theaceae; genus Camellia; species Camellia oleifera. The sequence goes on along the minus strand of CM039317.1, from coordinate 150,317,043 downwards.
TGGTTGGCTAGTGGTGTGCTGACTGGCTTGGCATCTTTTATGTTGAACCTTTGAATTACCCGTTCAACATATTTCTCCTGTGACAGCCATATCTTCTTGGCTTTCTTGTCACGAACAATCTTCATGCCCAAAATTTGCTGTGCTGGGCCTAAATTCTTCATGTCAAAATACTACGACAAGTCCTTTTTCGATTTGTTGATCACAGTAGTATCCTGTCTGATGATCAGCATATCATCGACATACAACAGTAGAATAATGAAGTTTCCATCCGAAAACCTTCGGAAATATACACACTGGTCTGCCACCGTTCTTGTGTACTCGTGATCCACCATAAATGAATCAAACTTCTTGTACCATTGTCTCGGCGCCTGTTTCAGGCAGTAAAGACTCTTCTTCAGTTTGCAGACTAGTTTCTGTTTTCCTGTAACTTCAAATCCTTCTGGTTGCTCCATATGGATCTCTTCCTCCAATTCACCATGGAGAAAGGCAGTCTTGATATCCATTTGTTCTCCTTCCAAATTCAAGCGAGCTGCTAATCCCAGAGCTACTCGAATAGAAGTCATCTTCATAACTGGAGAGAAGATCCCATCAAAATCAATTCCTTTCTTTTACCCAAAGCCTTTGACCACCAAACGAGCTTTATGCTGCAATAGTTTACCGTTTTCATCTTTCTTTAACTTATACACCCATTTGTTCTTCAAGGCTCTCCTGTCTCTTGGAAGTGGAACAAGCTCATAAGTGTGGTTCTTCTACAAAGAACTCATCTCCTCTTTCATGGCTTGCATCCAACAATCTTTCTTTGTATGACTCTTGGCTTCCGAAAAACTCTCGGGCTCCCCCTCATCAGTAATCAGAATATACTGAGAAGTGGGATATTTGGTTGATGGCACGGCAGCTCTTCCAGATCTCCGCAACTGAGGCCCAGTTACCTCTATTTGAGGGGGTTGCTCCCCTGCTCAACACCCTCTTCATCCGGGTCTTCATCTCTTTCCTCATGATCCTCAATTTCTGGCATAGGATCCTGTAACTCTGGCACTTCTTGTTGCACATCATCACATCTAGCATTTTTTGATGGCTTGGGAGATGGAAACAAGTCTGGAGTGATGACATCTCTAGACTTTGCAGATTTCTCAAAATCTGCTACTGTCTGGTCTTCTTGGAACACAACATCTCTGCTCCTGAACATCTTCTTGTTCACTGGGTCCCACACCTTGTACCCAAATGCTGCATCTGAATAGCCCACAAATTTGCATGGAGTGGACTTGTCATCAAGCTTCTGTCTGTTTTCCTTGGAGATGTGTGCAAAGGCCTTACACCCGAAGACTCTCAAGTGAGAATATGATACTTTTCTTCTGGACCAGACTTCCTCAGGTATCGCAAAATTCAACGGGACTGAAGGCGACCTGTTGATAAGATAACAGGCTGTACGGGCGGCTTCAGCCCAGAATGACTTTGGCAACTTTGCCATTTTGAGCGTACATCTGACTCTTTCTATAATAGTGCGGTTCATCCTTTTTGCCACACCATTTTGTTGTGGGGTGTCGGGAACTATTATCTCATACCGAATACATCTGCTGGCACAGTATGCTGCAAAAGCATTGGAAGTGTACTCGCCTCCGTTGTCTGTGTGAAGACACTTCAACTTCTTTCCAGTCTCTCTTTCTACCATTGTATGGAACTCCTGAAAGTGTTGAAATGCCTCATCCTTTGTCTTCAGGAAATACACCCACAACTTCCTTGATGCATCATCAATGAAGTTAGAAAATACTTGCAGCCGCCATGTGACTCCACTTCGATTGGGCCACAAACATCCGAGTATACCATATTGAGCACTTTTGTTTTCCTCTTGCTCGTTGAACTGAATGATACTCGATGTTGCTTGCCATAAAGGCAATGATCACACAGCTTCAAAGCACTCCCTTTGGATAAGGGTATTCTGGATTGCTTTGCCAATAGATGCAATCCCTTCTCACTCATGTGAGCCAGTCTTCTGTGCCATAAGTCCAGTGACTTCTTGTCTTTTGCTGCATTAAGACTTTTCAGACAGATCTTCGTTCGAGTCTTATACAGTGTTGAAGACATCTCTTCTCTGGCGATTGTCAAAGCTCCTCCTGTCAGCTTCCAACGACCATTTCCGAATGTACTTGTATAGCCGTGTCGGTCCAGGGCACTTCTGAAGATAAGATTGAGCCGCAAATCTGAAACATGCCTCACATATTTGAGAACCAGCTTATTCCCGACATTAGTCTGAATGCTAATGTCGTTAATACCCACAATCTTCGAATAGCTAGAATTTCCTATTCGAACAGTGCCAAAATCTCCAGCGTTGTACGAGCTGAAAAGTTCTCTGTGGGAAGTGGCGTGATAGAATGCAGCTGTGTTTATCACCCATTCTGTGTAGCTGTGGTCAGCCACGTGAAGGAAATCTTCCTCTTCACCAACTGCAAGAAGTATTTCATCAGTTGTTATGGCTGTTGTGTTCTCATCTCTTTTTGACTTATTGTTTTGGCCTTTCTCTTTCCGGTTTGGGCAGTTTCTCTTTATGTGACCCTCCTGGCCACAGTGAAAGCAAGTGAAGCTGGAATTACCTTGACCTTTGTTGTCTCTAGATTTACTCCTGTTGTTCCAGCTGCCTCTACTCTTGTTTCTTCCTCTACCTCTTCCTTTACCTCTGTCTCTGCCTCTATCTTCTGTGACAAGAGCATGGGACTGATTATGGGACTGATTACCTCCCATGTCTTTCCTTCTTGTTTCTTCATTGTACATAGCGTTTGTGACCATACTCATGGTCAGTTTCCCTTTTAGTACAGAGGTGCTGAGAGAAACCACCAATGTCTCCCAGTTATCCGGTAAAGAACTGAGCAGTAGTACGGCTTGCATTTCATCGTCCAAGCGCATCTTGACGGTTGCAAGCTGATTCACCAGATTTTTGAATTCACTGGTGTGCTTGGCGATAGACATACCATTCTTTAACTTCAGATTTACTAGCCTTTTCATCACCAAGACTTTGTTTCAGGCAGTCTTTGACTGGTACATGTCGTTTAACATTGTCCAAAGAGCATAGGCATCTGTCTCTTCGGCAACATGATGGAACACACGATGGTCTATCCATAGTCTGATACAAGCGATAGTCTTGCGGTTCATCTTTATCCAGTCATCATCTTTCACTTCTTCAGGTTTAACCCCCTTTATAAAAATGGGTTCAAACAAGTCTTTTAAAAACAGGATGTCTTCCATTCGTAACTTCCAAATTGCATAATTGGAAGGAGTTAACTTGAACATAGATTCTGAAGTTGATGTGGAATCCTCCATCGTATACCGTCTTTTTACAGAAAACTTCGAATGAAAAATCTGACCATACGGATGTGTCCGGAATACTCCAAATAGTTGAAAACCACTATGGGATCGTCAAAAACAAACTCAAAATGGCTCTGATCAAGGCTAAACAGTTTGGACGATTCAGATCTATGGAATCTGGTGCGCCTGGGAAGCACTGGATGATTTCCCCGGTTCGGCTGAGTCAACGGCTAGTCAACACGGCTTGAAAGCAGCACAGCTCTGGTCAACAATGCGAATCTGGCTTGGCGGCTCGGCCTCGGCGCGGCTTAGCCAGCTCAGTCAGTGGCTTGGTCAATGCAGATGACGTGTCAGACACGTGGCACACGTGGCGCTGACGTGACGATGCATGGCGATGGCGTGGCTGCCACGCGGTCGTATTCTTCCTTAAGCTACGCGTGCGTGCGTGCGTGCGAGTGGAGCGACGCTCTGTCTGCTGTTCGGCGCGTAGAGGCACGTGGGTCGTGTGTGATTCACGCGTTTTCTTTAGGTAGCGCGTGAGAGTGCGTCTAAGGTCTTCTGGAGCTCTGCTTTGCAGTTCTGGACTCCTCTCGTTGAGACCTTGCTCCTGGTATGCTCAAAACTATATTTCGAGCAACTTGATTTCTGGGCAGTTTCGAACAACACTCTGTTTTTGTTCCGAAACGCGACCGACGAGGCTCTGATACCACTTGTTAGGACTATTGGACACTAGAAATCAATTCCACACAATAACATAAGAATATTTACGTGGTTCGGCAATTGCCTACGTCCACGGAGAGCGATATATTATCCGGAGAAAGATTACAGTACTCACTCACATACACTCTTACTCTTGGTGTTCTCTCTGTGTTTGCTACTTATTTTCTCTCCTCTCAGCCTCCCCATTTATACACCTAAATGGAGGAAGCTAGAGAGCACAGCTAGCTCAACACATGGCCAGCTGTGTACTTGACTTTCGGTTCCTTTACTAAAGGTGTCGTTCACCTTTCAAGCTGGCACAACACATCACATGGGAGATAATTCTTATGAGCTGGAGCTAACAGTTTGAGATACTACACCCACCACCTTTTATGGACTCTAGGATTGTTCTGGTTAGTCTCTCTACATCGAAATCAACAGAGACACACACTCAAATTCTTAGCTCAAAGTAGCTCTCCACCCTTCCATCATTGTAGACCAATTGAGCAAGTGTGGTTTTTTCAAGTCCCCCCATACCACACTTAGCATAGACCGAAACATCATCATCATGATCACTTGAATTGTTGAGCAACATTTCAATTATCATTTCTTTTTCATCAATTCTCCCATAAATTTCCGATTCATTCACCATTGAACCAGTTTGTCCTCTCTCCATCCCACAAACTTCTCCGGTTTTCACCACACCTTTCCTCAAGTGAAACTTATTTTTCTCTCCAGCAATGGCATCTAAACTATCCCTTATATCCTTGATCTTATTTTCCATTTTCAATCGAAATATAAGCCGGTTTCGAAGAGAGAAAAAGGCACTTGGGGTTTTATGCCTCTCTCAGAATCCATCATTCTTCTCAGAGCTTCAGTCATGAACTTATCCACCAGATTGTCTGCATCATAAGCTGCATCCTTGAGCTTTCTCAGCCAATTCTTCAGAACCTCGCTCTTCCCTCGCTTTGTCTCTGCATCTTGAAGGACTACTTGAATAGTACTTAGTGTGCTCTCTAAGTTCTCTAACTCTGTTTTCAAACCCCATGCCATCCCAAACTCTTTTAGCACTAAAGAGTTCAAGGTTTTTAAAATTGAAGTAACAAGGGGAGAAATGAGTAGATCATGCATACTCTAATCTATTTTGAGGATTGGAATTGAAATCAAAACCAGATGAGAAATAGTTGAATCAATTTTCACTCACAACTTTTGAAAATGTAATGAAAAGAAATGCAGACCCTCAAACAGTTTCAAAGAAATCAAATGGGAAACACAACTATGATTGGTTGTTGACTTGCATAGTATAAAGATTCTATTTACATGTCTTTCACATCATTTTCTTTATTTTATTTTTGGGTCTGGACTGTCTCCATTCCAAATCTGGGACAATCCAGTCCAGTCCAGTCCGGCCCATTGGGCCTATTTTTGGGCCCCTTTTCGATAATCCAAAACGTTCATATTTTAGGACTCGTTGAGTATATTATCCCTGTAAAAAATCACGTCGATCAGATAACAGATACTATGTATTCGGATTACTTTTGTTTGGAAAAAAATGGACGGTTAGAAAATTAACGGTTCATAAAAAAGTGATCCGAATATATAGTATCTGTTATCCGATCTTTCGTGATTTTTTACAGGGATAATGTACTCAACGAACCTTAAAATATGAACGGTTTGGATTAACAAAAAAAAAACCTAAAAATAAATCCAATGAACCGAACTGGACTGGAGGCAAGCCACTGCCTTTATTTTTCTAATGTTTATTGTCCTTTCCAAGCATAACATAGTGATTTTTTGGGTAGTTAGTAGTTGAGAGGAAATTGATCTCCATAGCTTACCTAACTGATTGGTCTGGTGATTGGCCGGAGGACATCAAATCGTGTCATCTTCTTTCTCTTTTTCCTTCTCTTTGCCAGGAAACTCCATGAGCAAGCTTAAATCGGGTTTGGTAATTGCTTAGTTTTATGTTATAGTTTTTGTATATCTTTGTCAAAAAAATTATTCAGCATGTTTGGTTCTAATTTTCAAAAAATAATTTTTAAAAAATTTTATTTTTTTATTTTTCATATTTTAATATTTTTAATGAATTTTTAAAATATTTTAAGCAATTTTTAAAAAAAATTTAGACTCACTGAACATAGAGTTTTTTTTTTCTTTTTAAATATTCTACAAAAAAAAAAAAAAAACAATGTAGAGAATTGATCTATTTTTCAAACTATTTAAAAAACTAATCTACTTTTTAAAATCGCATTTTGAAAATGAGATTTAAAATTGAAATTACATTTTCAACATGTAATTTCATCTTAAAATCGCATATTGAAAATGTAATTTCAAAAAGTGAAGTCCATCTCATCATAAATTACATTTTCAACATGCGATTTCAAAGTGAAATTACATGTTAAAAATATAATTTCAATTTAAAATTACATTTTCAAAATACGATTTTAAAAAGTATGTTAGTTTTCTAAATAGTTTAAAAATTGAGTCAATTCTCTAAATTGCTTTTTTTTTAAGAATATTTAAAAAACAAAAAACTCACCTAACATAAATATACTTAAAAAGTATAATATTTATAAAAAAAAAATCTTTAAAAAATACACTAAATTTCAAAAAATATGAAAAAATACGAAAATTCAATACATTTTTCATATTTTTATGTAATTAATTTTTTCACAAATATTTTACTATTTAGATATATCTAAGTAAGGTGCATTTAAAAAAATTAAAAAATTTTGCTTAAAATTTAAAAAATATTCACTAAAAATAAAAAAATATATATAAAAAATAAAAAACTCAATTTTTAAAAAATTAAATTCAGAAATTGAAACCAAACACACTAAATGATTTTGTTTATTCAATTTTTTAAAAAATAAAGCATATGGATACTAAATTTGAACATTTTAAATAAGTTCAAACTGAACTCTCGACTTTTGAGAGAAGTTATTCCATGTTTTTTGGAATTTCACATCAATAGTATATCTGGTCAATGTGAACAATACATAGAAAAGAAGAGAAAAAAAAAAGTAACAATATATGGAGTAGTTTTGGAAACTACACAAATAATTATCACATTCTGTGAAACTTCATTAATTGAGTACACCATATTAACATGATAACATGGTATACCTACCCCATTGAATAATTTCTCCTCCATTTGAAAAATACAACAATTACTATTGGTTATGGGTTTTCACCACACCCCCCCCCCCCCCCCCCCCCCCCCCCCCCCCCCCCCCCCCTCTTTTCTTTTTTTTTTCTTTTTTAATTTTTTCAGATGGGGGCTCCACACACACTTTGTTGACTATTCCGTTTACATCTCTTTCCCATTATTTTCGAGTTTTTTTTTTAATATTCTTAAAAAAAAAAAAACAATTTAAAGAATTGATTCACTTTTCAAATTATTTAGAAAATTAACCTACTTTTTGAAATTACATTTTAAAAATACGATTTTAAAATTAAAATTAAATTTTCAACATGTAATTTCACCTTAAAATCACATGTTGAAAATACAATTTCAAAAAGTGAAGTTCATATCATCATAAATTACATTTTCAACATGCGATTTCAAGATGAAATTTTATATTGAAAATACAATTTCAATTTAAAATTACATTTTCAAAATGTAATTTTAAAAAGTAAGTTAATTTTCTAAATAATTTGAAAAATGAGTCAATTCTCTAAATTGTTTTTTTTTAATTTTATAGAATATTGTTTTTAAAAAAAAAAACTCCATTATTTTCTTATTTTTTTCCAAACATAAGATAATGAGTTTCTCTCACTCTTCACTTTTTTTTTCTTTTTTTTTTTTTTGAAAAACATGGAGAGGTTTTAAAATAATTGTAAATGTGTACATTTTTTTATAAATATTAATAATTAAAATTATAAAAAAAATTATGAATATGTATTTTTTTTTTTTCCTTCTTGACTTACATTGGGGTGCAATTACCCTCATTTTTTTTCTCTTGAGAAATGCTAAAAAAAAATTATAATTTTATTTACAATAATATAAAAAGAGAGTTTAATTTATATGGTTGAGAGTGTATCATGCCATATTATTGGTCAAATTAGGAGAAAATTTTTTGAGATCACAAATATTTTTTTTTTCATTCATTAAATTTGTTCAAAATTTATACTAAAAAGGTCCCTTTTTTATTTTTTATTTTTATTTTTAGCCATCTTTTTGTAAAATTTTATGATTGTTTTTAAAAACTTTTTCAGTCCATCTTGTGTAAAAAAATTTAAAAAGACAAATCTAATATGTTTTTAAAAAAATTGAAAAAAGTTTAAAAAGCCAACTACTTTCTTTTTTGGTCCTTTCTAGATTTTATTTTTATTTTTATAAAAGTTTACTTTTTCAGTATGTCTAATCGAGTAAAATCTGAAAGTCTAAAAAAATTTTGAAAAAATTTATAAGAAGTTCAATAGAACAAAAAAAATAATAAATGAAAAAACCTCAAACACTTTACTAAAAGCTTTATTTGACTTCAATAATGAAAAATGTGAAGGTAAATTCATCTTTTCATCTAAATTAAAAAATCGACTTTTTTCATCTAATGCAAAAATGACAACACATTATTTCAAAAACCTTCTTTAACCAATGGAAAAAGCTTCAGACCCCCCAGTGGGGTACTGGGGTCACACGTGATTGGTCCAAAAATAATTTTTTTTTTTTTTTTAAGCTTTCGGCCAACCCCATGCTGCCACGTCACTGGGGGTGCCACCCCCAGTGGGGGGTCCGAATCACTGCTCTTAACCAATTCAGGTTTTTGTTTAAAAAAAAAAATTTCATTTTCAATCATTCAACTTTTAACAATTTCATTAAATTTAAGTATAAGAAGAGTTATTAGAATTTAGTGAAATGTTTGGATTATACATAATTTGATGAAATATTTTGTAAAATTTTCATTTATACAAGTTTGATGAAATGATTAAAATTTATTTTCACCAAATTTCAATAAATTTAAATTTAATAAAAAAATTGACCAATAATTGAGAATGCTTAATGTGATGTAATTATTAGAAAATTAATCTCCATAATTTTAGTGATTGGTTTGGTTATTACACGGTGGCCATCAAACTTTTCTTATCTTCTTATTCTTTTTCTTTCTCCTCCTTTTGTCATCATTTTTTTTTCTTTTATTTTTTTAATGTTTATTTCCCTTTCCAAACATAACATAATGATTTTTGGGTGGATGGTAGTTGTGAGGAAATTGATCTCCATAGCTTACCTTACTGATTGGTCTGGTAATTGGGCAGTGGACATCAAAATTGTCTCATCTTCTTTCTCTTTTTCCTTCCCTTTGCCAGGAAACTCCCTGAGCAAGCTTTTAAATTAGGTTTGGTAATTGCTTTTTATATTATAAATTTTTGTACATTGTTTAATTTTTTAAAGAGTCTTGTTAACAAATGCTTCAGGGGCATAAATAAAAAAAATAAAAATAAATAAAAAAGACAAAAAAATGTTGAACCCAAAATACTAATTGAAGTATTTTTTAAAAAGTCTTGTTAACAAATGCTTCAAGCGAGTTGGATCTAATTGAGTGTATATGAATCATGTCATAAGGGAGTTAGAGCTTCTAAGTTTAAACCTTTTGAAGTATTTGAAGTGAGAAACCATCCACTAGCTTCACATATCAAACAAAATAGGATATTAAGACTCAAACCTAAGACTTTTTGAATTAAACCTAAACAACTTATCATTTGAGTTGACGCTCACATGTAGCATTAGTTCTCTATCAAACAAAATTTCACAAGCACACATTCTACTTCTAGCAAAATATTCTTCACCATAAATAACTATATAAGCAACCCAAAAAAAAAAGAACGAAAATCCAGGCAACAAGAACTTTACAAGATGGCACCATTGGTTTATGGCATTTCCTGCATTATTATGCATCATCATCAACCATGCCACAATACAAAATTACAATTTCTGCTCTTCCCTCTTTTTCAAAAAAAATAAATAATAATTAATTAATTTCTTTTCTTCTTTCCCTTAAATGGGGATAGATGAGTTGAATTGAGTTTCGAACACAATAAACGATTTAAGTCTGCGTCTTCCAATTCTACATTTGCCATCAAAACACTGCCTTCAAATGTGAATGCACTAGTCTAAACTTTGGCAAGAAAGAGACACCTGTTCAAAATATCACGATACAAGATATGGTAAAACAATCTAATTATATAATAAAATTATAATTAAAATATTAAAAAAGAAGAAGACGAAGAGGATCAGATTATTGCATGTATTGCAGGTTGTTACATATAGGAATCCATAATTTCATTTCAATTTATGCATTTAAATGTAATTGTTGTGACATTTCTATCATATTTCCTAGACTAGTCCGATTGCTCCTAAATCATCAAAGCTCCTTCCTCAATAGGGCATTTGACCGATTTTTTTTTGGGGCCAAACTTGAGTTCTTTTAAATCATTTTTTTTCAAATACAAGTTATTTTAAACTTATTCTCAAACCCATGTTGTTATGTGAAACAGGACTTTAAAGGTTAAAGTCATGTTTTCATTGTTTTCAAAACACAACTTCAAGTCTCAAGTAGTATTTTCAAAACAACATGGGTTTGGGAAATAAGTTCAAAGCAGCTTACATTTGAGAAATATGAAAGAACTCCAGTCTGGTACAAAAACTTGCATTCGACCATTAGCAAGCAAGATTGAATTTCCATGTTGAGGTAAAGTAACTACTGCACTACTGTGTAAACACATTTGATATTCATTCTTGCCAACAAAGAGAAGATGCTTCCTACACAATGAATTGAAGAAAGATTAAATAAATCTTGTATTACATGAGGGGAAAAAATGAACAAGATATGAGGAAAGTTAAGGTAGACGAGAAGAAAGTTGAAGGGACAGAAATTTAAAATAAAATAAAATAAAAAAATTTGGTCGTGAAGTTTCTTGGAATGTGAGCAAGAGGAATATGGAAAAGAAGCTCCATAGCTAAGAAACATAAAGATGGACACAACACCGACATGCACCTTCTTAGAAGTATATATGCTTCTTAGCTCCTTAGGCTTACAATGACTCATTAAAAAAAGCTATTGTAAATCTCTCCATGAAGCTAACTCTTTCATATACCAGAATGGTCTCTCTGCTCCAAAGCAATGATTATGCTTTTTATTTTAACACTTCCTGTTATTTCTAAATTTTCAATTTTCTATCACAATTCCCAGCTTAACAAGAAAAAAGCTTGTATAAGGAACAATTTTTATAGGAAAACAAACGGCAAGTGTACGTGATTAACATAACTCGAACAAAATTTTGGAACAAATAGGTCTTCCCTCTTACAGTATGAAGATTCAAATGCAAATGTTTATGCTACAAAATTTATTTTTATTTGTGGATATTTTTAAGTAAAAACACAATGTTCATATTACCTTTTAAATCTTAAGGAATTGATGATGAAGTTCAATGGGAGCTACCATCCTCACTCCTTTCATCTACACTTGTACTATAGCAGTTTTGGGGCTCCACTGTGAGTCTCTATGTTCTTCCTTAGTAAGAGAGAACAATGGATCAAATGCATTATTCCCTCCTCCTTCCTCCTTCAAATTATCACCGATCCCAACATAATCCAAATTTTGCAAAATATTTGGAATAAGAATACCACTATCCTTGCTAAGCACGTCTCCTATTTCTATATCTAATTTATCTTTTGAGCTAATCATTCCTCTGCCAAACTTTTGATTTATGGATTCCATAATTGGATCAGCTTCTTCCACTACCCATTCTCTGACATTGATTACTGAAGGAGGGGTCTTAGAGAGGAAGATTTCTTTAAGATACTTCACTATCCCCTTGTTAAATGGGTTTTCCTTCTTGTCATAGTGATAACGAAAGTTCTCGTAAGTTGTCTGTAAATATGCAACGATCAGTAGAGAATATTAGGCAACGTTTGGTAGAGTTAAATATGATTTGAGAATAGGAGTTATATTTTGAATTTGTGAGTTTTGGAATTATGATGAGTGTGGAAAAATTGTTTGGTGAATGAGTTTTGAATTGAGTAGGGAATTTTGATGTGGCATATGATATTTGATATAAAAACTTACAACTCATAACCAAACACACAACTCAAAATTCTATTCAAAGCTCATAAAAATTTTTAGAAAATTCCGAATTTTTTATTATTTAAAATATAAAAAATAACAGGTGGCAATTGTAAAAAAAAAAAAAAAAAAAAAAAAAAAAATGCACTGTTCCGGTCAACCGGCCGGACGTCCGAGAGGACGACTGGCCTGACGTCCGGGAGGATGACCGGTTGGCCCAAATTTTCCCGTTTTGGACAAAGTTTTCAAAAGTGAGTGTAGAGTTTTTAAAAGTGAGTGTAAAATTAATTTTTGAAAATTATGAACAAACATCACGTGCAAACCAAATGGCGGAACTAAAGTTTCAAAACTCTACCAAACAGAGCTTTACATTCTTTAGCAAAAGACTAAAGCGTAAATAGGCATCATGTGTACAAACAAAACAAGTAGCATTGTGAAATAGGTTACCATGCATGTTGTGATTTTTAGCATGTCAAATAAAGTGATGTCATCATTTACTTTTTTCTAGATGTTAGTAAACAATTTGCGCATCAATGATCTATTCTGAAGACATACTTCACTTAGCAAAATATGGATGTCTATTCACCATGAAGGAAAAAGATGCATTTAGCTGAAATCCACCGTATATTTCTCGGGATCAAAATGAGCTTCAAAAACACTCACCCAACACAATAAAAAAAAGCACATATAACGGTATGGAAACAGATAATGGGAGTGATAAAACCTGTTAACAGTAGCAATAGGACACCAATAATGCCTATGTGCACAAGGGAACAAAATCATAGAAAAGTGCACCAAAGAATCAATGTGCCCAGATTAATTAATTGATTTTACGTTTTTTTTTTATTCTAATTAATTAATTGATCGTTCTTTTAGATTTAGAAAATGGGCATGGATAAAAATAGGAACTGATTCTACCCCTTAACCATGAATTCAACTTATTTACATTGCTTTGGACTGGCAGACGTAGTAAACCTATAAAGTGATATTAGGGCTGTTCACGAGTCATGTTGGGTTTGCCACTGACCCGTCGCCCAACCACCCATCTTCTGGTTTATTTAACACCAACCAATTCTAACCGAAGGTTAGTTCGAAACCCTCCGCACATGGTAGATCAGTTTGCCCCTTTTCTCTTCCATGCTCTTCATCATGCTCATTCCACGTGAGATTTTTTTTCTACACTAACTCAACCCCCTCTAAGCAAAAATTCTACTTTCATCCCAACCTACAAGTTCAAAGATATTGTTAAGGATCAAGGTGTAGATGTGTGATTCCAATCAATTTAAGTTGCGACCATAAGGCAGCCATCAGTATCCCACAGCTTGTTCAACATTATATGACTAAGCAAACCAAGCTAGATAACAGTTCAACAGAGAATAACTTATATGCAGATTTACACCCCTTTTCAAAAGCCAGAGATGGGCAAGAAAGATTTCATGAATGAATGAAGGAGATTCCACTCTTCATCATACACTAAGCAAGTTGGCCACTGACAAAGTTAAAGGGAAATGCTTTGAATTTGTCTCTATTTGTAGGGTACAATATAAATTATGCAACCTTGGGCATATTGCAAATAATTTTCCTTAAAATGATATGATTGGCAGTTTTGGGACTTAGAGAGAATGAACCTCTCTCGCTCTCTCTCTCTCCCCTCCCATCTTCCTCTTCTTTTTTCTCTTTGCCCAAATGCTGAACTGCATACACTTTGCATGGATGACTGTAAATATGTGTATAAGAGCAAAATATTTGCGAATAATATGCAGATGCCTCATCATCAACAACAACAACAACAACAATAGAATCAAATAAATAAATAAATAAATAGAATAAGATAATTCCACATGATTTTAGGGGTGTTTGTTTCAGCTTTTCAGAGTCAACTTATGGCTTTTAGCTTTGAAAAAGTTATTTTGAACTGTTTGGTTAAATTTATTTCAAACAGCTTCTGATTCTAACAGCTTATTTTAACTCAAAAAAACTTATTCTGAGAAGCTGCTCACCCCTTGCTTCTGATTATCAGCTTCTGCTATGGACATGTTAATTTATGGTTATACTCTTAAATTTTTTTATTTTTTATTTTTTTAAAAATAAAAAAAGACTCAAATGGACTATAGATTATTATTGTTTTTTTTATGAAAATGTAGACAAACAAAAAATAAAAATTAATTGAAAAAGCTATTTCACATCTTATTTAACAAACACTACTCAGCAACTTAAATCTATAATCCAACAGCTACACCAAACAGATTAACAACTTCTGATTAAAGTTATAATCTATAATCTGTTAAGCTATAATCTATAAGCTGTTTTAACAGCTACACCAAACGGGGCCTTTGTGTTTCTCACACTTCAATTCTAAACTATAGATAGCATTTTGAGGGTAAGAGGATCACCTGGTTCGTGCAAATCAGATAAAATGAAAAACAGTGAGCCCACCAACAAACCAGACGGCTATGAAGCAATAAACTATTAGAGTAACTGATATGATATCTCCTGAGATATTATTCCATAAATTGTTCTTCATTCACATGATATTTATCAATGAAAACATGAAGACATATATGCACAACAAGGCTGATGACAAAATAAACAGGATGAAGAATCGATAATTCCGCTGCAACCAAATCAATAGGAAGACGTGGGTTATTTTGTTCCCAACAGTTTGAAACAATTTTTCTTCAATGCAATAAAAAAATCTAACCATTATGTAGTGATAGCATGCATTATCATCAAAGAAATGGTTTAAAGTGCCTGCATAACCAGAAGCCATTTCTCCTAAGAATGGTTTAACACAAATAGTAAATTCATTCTGTTTTCTTCAGCATGAGGTATAGATGGATAATTGTAAACACACAACAAATTTTCTTATGCTCTAGAAACAACAGCGAAACTTCCTAAATTGTTTCCCAGATCACCATTTCAAATGTACTAAATAATCTTTTAAGGATTGTTTGAATTTTGAGTTATCAAAGAAAGAATATGTCAGATTGGGCCAGTTTTTGGGGTCCAGTGGATTTTAATATACAAAGACAAGCCTAAATGGCCATTCTAAAGCTTGTGATTGTTTTTCCCCACCCTGCCCCGTATAGCTTGAGAAAATAAACAACAGAGAGAAAAACATTTATTTCATTGAGGCATTTCATCAAACAAGTTATGGTCCAATACACTGACCCACCCACGGACAACGATGATCAATCCTGTCTACACAGTTGTTGCAAATGAAGCAATGAGAAGCACGTAAAATTCCTGACATAGATAGGAAAGAAAAAAAAAAGAAACATGCTTCATCAGTGTGTCAGTCTGTAAAAACAAAAGCAAAAATCATATTTGGCACAAACGTATTTAAAAAACTTATTTTGAAAATAAATAAGAGAGGTGATTGTCAATTAGTGGAGATGATGGTGAAAGGTGATTGCTTAAGAACCAACAATGGTGTGGCCAGAGATAATGGCTAGCGGTGGTGATGAGTGGTGAATGATGGCCAGAGGAAAAAGGAATGAAAGTTTTTTCTAAACAAGTGAAACTTTTTTTTTTTTTTTTTTTTTGAGGGGTGGTTACGAGGCATTTTGTAAATTGTTTAAGTTTTTAAAAACAAAAATAGACCAAACAAGTTTTTTTAACTTTTTGTAAATATAAACATAAGGTTACCAGAGAAACACTTATATCAGTATTAAGCCTTTCGTTGATCCAAAAGGCTAGGAACAAGTGAAGTCCAAAAGCACATTTATCAATTTAATTACTTACATGCAGACAAAACAACGAATATTAGTCCATAGAAGTAATAAATAAATACATAAAAATTAAGAACAATAACCAGAAATGTGTACCAAAAGAAAACCCAGAGCAAAGTTGCTTTCCACTTGAAATAAAAAAATCATGTTGAGATAGAAAAAAAACCATTCAACTTCTGGGAAACTACTGCCGCTCATAATGAATTGTTGTCCAAGTCAAATACTTGTGGGAGGAGAGGGGGAAAAAAAATCAACCAAATACAGTAAGTGAAATTTCTATTCCCCGTAAATGTTTTTAAACAAGGAATGCAATTAACCAAACAAAGCATCATATTCATTAATATGCCCCGAGAATCTTCTCAAATATATTTTGTCATCTATTGCTGGTAGAGGGACGGGTCGAGCAGAGGGAAAAAAAACGTCATTCTAAGTCTGGTAGAGGCAGAGGGATCATCTTAAAAATATTACAACTTTGAATTAGATAAAAACCTCCGATGAATAATTTGAGACTGGGTTTGCTTCATAAATTTGAGGAGAAATTTGAAAAGAAAAGAAAAAATGTGTATAAAATTTGATGAAATATAAATATATTTTATTTAAATTTCATCTATCTCTTCTTTTTCTCTTTCCAGATTCCTCTCCAAATCTTTGAACCAAACATAACCTAAATGAATTTAGAAAATACTTTTGAGTAATCAAGGCCACCTTTGGTAGTTCCAACTTCCACTTGTTGGCACACCAGACAAACACTTTGGACACCAAGTAAGCGAGCTATCCCTCCCTCCACTTTCTTTACATCTCAAAGCTAGGTTGGCCTTGTTTGGTGGTATTAACGCTGTGTTTGGATAAGGGATTTGAGGAGGGATTTAGAAAGGGAAAAGAAAAAATTAAGTGAAATGTGAATAAAATATACTTACATTTCACCTAGTTTCACATACTTTTTCCCTTTCCCTTTCCAAATCCCTTCCCAAATCTCCCAACCAAACACAGCATAAGAGAAATGTCCCACCCTTGTTTCATCACCTCTAATTGCATCTCTAATAAGATGGTAAATAATGATAAAACAAACTTAAGATTAAACATACCAAACATACAATGGTGGACCCTAAGAAATTCTGATAAAAATTAAATAAAAATAAATAATATCCATGTAAATGGCTCTAAATATATAAAAATGAACAAATAAATGGAAATCACATCCCTCAAGGAAGAACGATGTAACTATGAAGCAACCTGGAACAAATCAATCCATAATATCTAGCATCTAAAAACACCATCCTGTGCTTAGAAATATAAAATCAAAGGAAACAAAGCAATGTTTTGCAGCAACCAATTATTACAATTCTTCATAGCCATCTATCATCTAATCTAATTCCACAAAAGCTTTTCAGAGCAATTACAGAAATGAGAGCATTCCGTACCCATGCCGCTCTGCTATGAAATACAATTTCGAATTTCTTCAACCTATACGACAGATAAATGAAAGAAATCAAAATTTAGTGATTTTCTAATTTCACAAGTTAATTAAATTCAATTCTGACTATGATGTATTATTATTCAAGAAAAAGAAAACGAACCTTGAAAACTATGACGAATTATTCAACAAGTGTGCAAACCCATTTAGGCCAGCCACAAAATTCTTCAAGCACGCTCCATCAAAAACTCCAGTCTTCAATTCTACACTAACTTGGGACCATGTTGTCACACTTCCTCAAATCAGCTTTCTGCAAACACTGTTGGATGTGCATCTCAGCTTCAAACTAGCGCATTAACAATCCAAGGATTGTACTTGTTCACCATTGATCCAAATCTCGGGAATATGAGCTATCTTCAGCCAATCCTCCCCAGTCTGTTTCTCGCACCGGCGCTCCAAATGTGGACATTCTATGATTGACAGCAATTTCAGAGTATTCTGATCCTGCAGCCCATCCGGCAAACACCTCAGATTAGGGCAACCCGAAATCAATAACATTGATAATGACCGGAGGCTTCCTAGCCAATTTGGTAGAGAAATTAATCCGCTACAATCGGATATATACAAATCTCGGAGAGCATTCAAATGTCGCATACCCTCTGGAAAAGATTGTATCTCTGGACATCCAATCATAACCAAGAGCCGAAGTGCTGTCAGATATTGCATTCCATCTGACAAAGATATTAGTTTATCACAGCTGATAATTTGTAAGGATGTAAGGGAAGTCATGCCTTGCAACCCTTGCACTCCATCTGACAAAGATATTAGTTTATCACAGCTGATAAATTGTAAGAATCTAAGGGAAGTCAAGCCTGGCAACCCTTGCATTGGAAGGGACGTAAGACTGTTACATCTACTTATTTGCAGAGAGTATAGGTTTTTGATTCCTGACAAATTTTCATCTTCAGGCAAATGATAAATGTCTAAGGGCTTCGGCATGTACATGGAATGTAACGCTAGGGACTTCAAGTCCTTGAGGTTTGTAAGCTGTACATCTGGAAGAGTCTTCAACTTAGAGTAAGAGCTGGAAACTTTGAACCGTGGAAGTAATTTATGTTCAGCTTCTTCAAATTCGAACATAGAGTTAGAGCTACCAACCGAAAAATAGGAAATCGAAGTAAGATTAATCACTGACCTAAATAACATTTCATAGCCTCCCTCAATTGTTAATCTCTCAAGTGCTAGAAGAAAAGGCAATTTAGTCAATTTGGGGCATCTAGATATCACCAACTCCCGTAGGCAAGGGAAAATTTCTCTTCTATCCACTAATGCCCATTCCTCCAAGCTTGGCATTTCATAAAACTTGAGAGTCTTCAATGCAGGAAATGAACTTTCCCCATCTCCATAATCCCCATGGTTGAAGTACTTAAGAGAACACATACGTCTGATCTTGAGAATTTTTAGGGATTGTAGTTTGCCAAGAGGAGGAAGATGTTCACATCTTTCACAATCTTTTAAAGAGATCTCAACCAGATTTTTAAGAAGTAAACCCAGCATCCAATTTGGAAACTTTGAACCTTGGAAGAAATTTATGCTCAGCTTCTTCAAATTTGAATTAGGTTCAAGACTCTCAAGAACCTCTTCGACATTCTTTGGTATGTTTTCTTCATTGCTCTTGCTCCAATTTAATTCCAAAGAAATAAGATCATGTTTCCCCTTCAAATTGGCCTTCTTGGTGTCTTCTGAATTTCTTACGTTCTCAAGTCTCTTTATGCTCAACGTACCCCCAAGATTTAATTCTTTCAGCTCACCAATTTGGTAACCCTCATCTTGGCCCACAATGAACATGCTTAGTCTTTGTAGGCAAGTTAATTGTCCCATTTGGTCAGGCATAGAAGTAAGAGAATCACACCCTGTGATGTCCAAGTAAGTGAGATTTCTCATGTGCTTCATGCGTTTGGGGAACTTACGAAGTCGTCGGCAATGTCCTAGCTTCAATGTCTGCAGGCTTTGGAGATTACTTATTGATTCCGGTAGAATTTCTATATTAGAGCACGACATGTCCAAGTACCTAAGATGGCTGAAATTGGAAATTGACATTGACAACTTCTCATCAACATTTCTACCAAAATCCAACACTCTAAGATACTTTTGTTTTGAAATACAAGGTGAAGCAATATTGTCCTCGGAATTTGGAATGAAAGACTCAAATATTAAGAGAGACTGCAAAGATGGGACTTCAAATACAATCTCATTCCAATGAACCATCTCTCCAAAACCAACAATATTAAAAGACAAGTGACGAATTTTGTCTCGAATTTTCATGCCCTTGTGAGGCTCCATAATAGAGCATTCATATCTCATAATAGAGTGTGCAAGATCATGCATAAGATCATGCATTTTACAAACTATTCTTCCATCCTCAATCTCTTCCACATCTTGTAAGAACGACCTCCAAACCAAGTCCTTAAAAATCTCATCGCCAATATGCAATGTCGTTTTTCCTTTAGATGGAATAAAATCATTTGCCATCCACAATTGTATCAGCATGTCTTTCTCCATCATATGATCTTTGGGAAATATACAGCAATAAGCAAAACATTGCCTCAAATGTGGAGGTAAGGCTTCATAGCTCAACCTCAAAGAAGGTAAAACACCACTTCCATCATCTGGCAAATCCCAAATCTCACTCTCCTTCACAGATAACCATTCACTTTCACTTCTTTTAAATTGCATGAGGCTTCCCAAAGCCTTTATTGCTAAGGGTAACCCTCTGCATTTTTTCACTATTTCCTTCCCAATGAGATCGAATTGAAGGTTTTCCTCCCTTCTTTTGTTGCCAAATGCGCGTCGTTTAAACAAGGACCAAGAATCATCCTCCGACAGACAAGCCATGTGGTGTATAGGAAGTGTAGCCATGATAAGAGCAACTTTTTGAATCCTTGTTGTTACTATAACAGTACAGCCTTTAGCTCCACACTTGAGTGCATTTTTTAGCCTATCCCACTTCTCATGGTACTCATTCCATACATCGTCCAAGACAAGTAAAAATCTCTTCCCAAACAGTTTTTCTTGGAGGCGACATAGAAGTGGATCCAAGTTTGAGATACTACACCCACCACCTTCTATGGACTCTAGGATTGCTCTGGTTAGTCTCTCTACATCGAAATCAACAGAGACACACACCCAAATTCTCAGATCGAAGTGGCTATCCACCCTTCTATCATTGTAGACCAATTGAGCAAGTGTGGTTTTTCCAAGTCCCCCCATACCACACATAGCATAGACCGAAACATCATCATCACGATCACTTGAATTGTTGAGCAACATTTCAATTATCATTTCTTTCTCATCAGTTCTCCCATAAATTTCCGATTCATTCACCATTGAATCAGTTTGTCCTCTCTCCATCCCATAAACTTCTCCGGTTTCCACCACACCTTCCCTCAAGTGGAACTTACTTTTCTCCCCAGCAATGGCATCTAACCTATCCCTCATATCCTCGATCTTATGCCCCATTTTCAATCGAAATATAAGCCGGTTTCGAAGAGAGAAAAAGGCACTTACTTGGGGTTTTATGCCTCTCTCAGAATCCATCCTTCTTCTCTGAGCTTCAATCATGAACTCATCCACCAGATTGTCTGCATCATAAGCTGCATCATTGAGCTTTCTCAGCCAATTATTCAGAGCCTCGCTCTTCCCTCGCTTTGTCTCTGCATCTTGAAGGACTGCTTGAATGGTACTTAGAGTGCTCTCTAACTTCTCTAGCTCTGTTTTCAAACCCCATGCTATCCCAAACTCTTTTAGCGCTAAAGAGTTCAAGGTTGTCAAAATTGATCTGACAAAGGGAGAAATGAGTAGATCAGCCATACCCTAATCTGTTTCCAGAATTGGAATTGAAATCAAACACAGATGAGAAAAGAGTTGAATCAATTTTCACTCACAACTTTTGAAAATGTAATGAAAAGAAATGCAGGCTCTCAAACAGTTTCAAAGAAATCAAATGGGAAACACAGCATTTAGGATTGGTAATTTTTCTACACATTGGGCTCCACGCGGTGTTGACTGCCGCAGAGACTCGAGGACGCGTCAGGTTGGAACCAAACCAAAGAATAAAGATTCCATTTACATCTCTTACCTATCATTTTCTTTCTTTTCTTTTTTTTTTTTTTTTTTTTTTTTTTCTTTTTCTGTTCTTTTATTTTTCAGTCATGAGCCTCTCTCATCCTTCATGTATAATAATAATAATAATAAATATTACGTATTCATAGATTCACCACGATGTGATAAAAAAATTTGAGCCTATATAGTTATTAAAAAAAAATTAAATTGTGACAAATCAAAAGTTAATTAAAACAATATAAGTCAAATTAACAAAAAAATAAATAAAACTTTTCTAGAATTCTCAAATATTTTTATTTTTTTAATTAAATTTGTTAAAAAATTTAGACCTAAAATCTTGATTTGACTTCTATAGTTAAAATTAATGTTTATCAAATCTTTTTAAAACAACTTAATTTATTTCAAAACTTCCTTTAACTGAAATAAAAAATAAAAAACTCTTTTCCAATCTTTCATCCTTAACAATTTCATCACATTTATGTGTAAGAAGGGTAGTTGAAATTTGCTTAAATATTTAGTTCATACCTGATTTGATAAATTTTTTAGTGAAAAACTTAACTCATACAAATTTGATAAAAGAACTAGATCTTATTTTACCAAATTTTATCAAATTTAAATTTTATTAAAAATTTAATAAAGGATTAAAAATACTTATATTGTGTTTGATTGGAGGATTTGAGAAAGAATTTAAAAATAAAAAGAAAAAAAGTGTGAAACTAAGTAATATATATATATATATATATATTATTAACATTTTACCTATTTTTTCTTTTTTTTCTTTCTAAATTTCCTAATCAAACACAGTATTAACGAATGTAATTGTGAGAATTGTTTTCTCCATTAGCTTATCTTAGCGATTGGTTTGGTGATTGTACAGTAAACATCAAATTTTTCTCTTCTTTCCTTTGTCATCCGCAAATATAAGGCAAGTTTGGTTAATTGCATTTGAGTAATTTTTATGTCGGATTTTATTTTTTCATTAAAATTTTAAATTAAATAATTTAAAAATCAAAAAATTACTATAAGTTCTTTCTATTTTTTTGCACATTATTTTATAAAAAGTCAAAAAATTAATGAAAATAACCAACTCCCAAACAAACCCAAAATGAAATCCACACCTAAATTTTTTTTCAAAGAAATCAAATGGACAAAGTGTTTCATATATTTTTTTTCATTTAGGGTTGTCTACATAGCCAAAGTTGTTAGTCAAGGTGCCACATGAATGAACCAAGTTGTCACTGCTACTATATTGTAATTCGAGATATTCGGATAGAGAACAAGATTCTTAGATGACATCAATCTACCTATTTGGATAGAGATGAAACTCTTAAGGAAGTTCATTTTAATCTGAATAGTGTGAGTTGTGATAAATGTTATCCTTATAAAGAATAGAGTCTCATGAAGTAAGACTTTTAGAAGAAATTGGACATTAATCATTAGATAAATAGGGCATTCTCGTGGATCGAAGGTATGCTTTTACTTGTGCACTAATTACTTGAGTTGAGATCTTGTGAGATTGTTGACTGACTTGATCGTCAGAATGCTCCTGGGTAGACGAGCTACTGTAGTATTTTTCACATTTTTGTGTGTAGGTGCTTGGTTTAATCTATTTTGCCGCATGCTCTCCAGCTAAGTTCCTTGTTTAGTTGTGAGGTCAGAAATCAACATATACAATTTGGCCCCGTCTGTGGGAACTTAATAAGAATAGATGGCCAATGCCGAACAAGAAGATCGAGTCCAAGACGATATAACTAATGAGGAGCTGACATGTCATGATTGGTATGATGGTTGAGTTTATTTTGAGGTGACAGATTTTCGAATCTTAATGTTCTTGAACTAGCGAGTCATGATCTCGGCTAGTAGTGTGATCTCGGATGAGATGTTGGTTCTTCGTTCCTGATGAGTGGACACTTGAATCCTTATTTCTTAATGCCAACGAGTCATGATCTCGGTCGAAGAACATCTTCTAACATGTTGTTAAACCGACATGTTGGGAGGTCAAATGATGTAGGTTCCATCACTTCAATTTGCCGAAGTAATAGAACTTAGGAGCAATTGTGGGGACATATTTCTAGAGTAGTCCACATGACCGAAGTTGTTAGCCAAGGTGTAACATGGATTAACCACGTTGCCAAGCTATGGTGTTACCGTATCGGAATCCAAGATATATTCATATAGGGGCAAGATTTCTAAATGACATCAAGCTACCTATTTGGATAGAGATGAGACTCTTGAAGAAGTTCATCTTAATCTGAATAGTGTGAGTTGTGATAGATGTTATCCTTGTAAAGGATAGAGTTCTAGGAAGTAAGACTTCTAGGAGAAATTAGACACTAATCATTATATAAAAAGGGCATCCCGTGGGTCTAAGATATGCTTTCACTTGTGCACTAATTAATTGAGTTGAGTTCTTATGAGATTGTTGACTGACTTGATCGTCGGAATACCTATAAGTGGATGAGCTACCACAGTATTTCTCACTTTTTTGTGTGTAGGTGTTTGGTTTAACTATCCTTCTGCGTGTTCTCCAATTAAGTTCCATATAGTTGTAAGGTCAAAAATTGACACCCACAAATCTCTTTTCCGTCATTTTCCTTCCCTTTTTCTTTTTTCTTTCTTTTCAAACATAACATAATGTGCGTCTCTAGACTAATACTTGTTTGTTTTAGTCCAAAAGCAGTGGAATTAGATTAACAATTTGGTGAGTTCTACATAAATTATATTTATTTTGAAAAATTGGTATTAACCATGTCACAGGATTTGGATTTATAGAAAAATTCTAATTTCAAATAACATTTAGGCCAAGTTTGGGAACCCATGAAAAATTTAAAAAGTCAAAAAGTTACTCAAAAAGTTAAAAGTTATCGCTATTCACCAAAAGTCAAAAATTACGGCTGCATAATTTCCGATTCTAATTTTTCCCTACACACTAATTTATACAATTTTTTAATACACATTTTTTCATAAAAAATCAAAAAGTTAACCCAAATATTCATATTTTTTTCCTCAATTTTTTAGTCTAAAAAGACAAAAAATACGCTTATTTAATACACTCCAAACAACCCCTAACACATTTGTCTCAATTCATATATTAAAAAAATTTACAATTTACTCACTCAATGTACAAACACACACAATTATTTTAAATATATTATCCCATGATAAAAAAAAAAGAAGTAAAAAATGTACACACCCATGTTACACTCACAGTGTTACTCCTTCCTAAGAAAAAGTCCTATTAGACCTCTAGAGACTTCCATCATTTGAAGGTGTTTTTATTTTATTTTATTTTTTTCTATTTTTTGAAGCACTTTGGCACTAACCAATTACATTTGGTTATTAGGGGTTTTTCATTTTTTCCATGTTGGGCTCCACACGGTGTTGACTGGAGGACCCAGCATGTTGGGACAGTATTCCATTTACTTTTGTTTCCATCATTTTGTTTTTTGTTTTTAATTTTTTTCTTCTCCTTTACAAACATGACGTGATAAGCTGATGTAACCTTTCACCCTTTTCTTTTACTTTCGAGAAATTACAAATCACTATAAAAGATTAAAAATAATAATAATTATAAATATATGAAGATTCAATTTTTTTCTGTGCCAAAAAATTACGACAAAAATTATATTCCACTTTACATTGTCTTTGTAATTTCTCTCTTATTTTTTATTAAATTTATTTAAAAATTTAGACCAAAAAATTGTTTTGACTTTAATAATAAAAATTAAAATTTTCATCTAATCTTTTTTGAAATACTTAATTTATTTTAAAAATATCTTTTAACCGATGAAAAAAAGTGTGTGAGTGAATTTCCGATCATACTGCCCTCCTTAGTAATTCAGCTGTAGAACACAGGCAGAACCGATGGCACCCTGTTGTCTTGCACAGAAAGAAAAGCCTCCGGCGGTGGTTCTTCCACCCGGGAGCACTCCGACGATCAAGTCAATATCTCTCAAAGATAATTCAATGCGTAAAGTACTGCTCAAGACTTAAAATTGCGTACCTTAGACCCGCCGGGAGTGCCCTTCTTTTATAGTTTTACTCGATCCCAGTCCCACTAGAAATCTGACTTCTATGGACTCTAATTCCGGATTTTCCTTGGACTCTTCAAGAGATCAGGATAGACTCCCTAAGAGTATTACCTATATCCATCTTACAGTCTTTCTTCAATCTAGGACTCCTGTCCCTTATCCGTTTATCCCGGATTCCTGTATTCTCGCAGATAACCTCGGTCTTGCCGAGATCATTCTGGTATCTTGACCAGGACACATGACATCTCGGCTGACACTTCGGTGTCACCTCGGCCACGTGTTGGTACTTAGAAAATACATCCCCACAACTGCCCCCTAGGTTCTATTACCTCGGCCATCTGAGGTGATGGAACCTACATTGGTACTCTTGCTGAACATCGGCTTGAGAACTTCCCAGCCGAGATCATTTACTTTTAGCCCGACATGCTCTCTTCGAAGAACAAGAATTCCAGTGAACTCTTTCACGCGCATGAGCTGTCATGCACTATTTCTCAACCGTTTTCACTTACGCGTTTTATCCCCACTGGTCCGTGCCTACGACGCGCCTGTAAGCCGTCTTTTCTCTGTCTGCGCCGTCTGACGTCTGCGTTATTCCAGGCGCAATAAATGCTCTGTATTTTGCCGCCGTTTCAAGTTTTTGACAAAAACCCTTGCCTCTCTTCTTTGCCTTTTCACTTTTGCACTTGTTTACTTACGCTCTTCTTTTCTAAAGTTCTTTCTCTTTGAGTCTGCCATTACTCTAAGCTCCAAGCTCTGCGACTGATCTCTTTCTTTTACTCCAGTGAAGTTTCTGAGACTCTGTCTTGTCGGCGTTACTCATTCCGGCTTCAATTTTTCTGGTGAGCCACTTGCCCTTCTTTTCTCAGTTCTTGGTTGTTCCTGGAATTTCTTGCTATCGACTGTTTCTGCTCAGGCATTTAATTCGTAAATTATTCACCTAAATGCCTCTTATTTCATAATTTTGCACATGTTATGAACACTTGCACCGTTTTACCACTGTTCTTGGCCTTCCATCCTTTGTGTTTCCTGAATATGAAATTCCGTTTTTGTTTTCTGCTTTTTTGTATTTTTTCCAGATTCGTGCCTTTGATCTTCGTCTTCATAGTTCTTAGGTTTGGGATTTGTTTATAGAACCTTTAATTCTTAGGGAAAACTGAAACAATCCTTTACCAGCATATACCTAGGTTTAAGCCGAGGTACCAGTAACCCTCTAAGAACACTCTGCCCTTGTAGCCAAGTACCTTCAAAAAAATTATGGGTATGTGGAGACATAGGGTAAATACCCCAACCAAACTCGAATTCTTTAGGCAAGAATTCTCTATCCCTGCTGACGTTCACCTTAGGCTAGCTGGGGATGATGATTCCATCATGCCTACAGATCATACGATGCCTTTCCCCATTGTAGCTTTTGTTGAATGTGGACTCCGGCTTCCACTTGATCCCCTCTTCCGTGAAGTTCTTCACTACTACACATTGAACCCCATACAACTCACCATCAACTCCTATAGAGTGCTTAATGGTATCATAGCCTTAGCTCGGCAGGAGAATGTTAGGATCACTCTCGCCGATATCCAATACTGTTACACTATGTGCGCCCTTAACCTGAAAGAAAAGGGTTTTGTATATTACCTTAAGCCGAGGTCTACTGAATTTAAAATTGTAGCCGACCTCCCAGACTCCAACAAAGGGGCTGGAGACGATTATCTCATTGCTTCTAGAAATTGGGAGTTTGGCCCAGACGAAGAAGTCCATCTCTACCCTCTTCCCCGAACAGTTAAAGAGGGCAAGGGTAAGAGCCCAGCGTCAATTACTTAGCTGTTGTTTGTTTTCTTCTAAGTCTTCAAGAGATTTTATCTGTTTCTGATGTTATGCTCCTTTTTTACAGACGTTCGCAAGCCTCCCAAGGATTTTCGCCAGTCCTACTTTCCAGGGAAGGATCTGAAGAAGCTCCTAGATTTGCCTGTCCTCAAAAGGAAAGCACCCCTGCCGTTGAATTTCATTCCAACATACAAGTCCACTTTGCCCGACGTCCCCAAACGAAGGAAGAAAAGCCAATCTCCATCTTCTGTCACAACTCAGACTGCGTCCACATCAGGAACAGACCAAGGATCAACGTTTGTCCCAGTGGATTTGCCATCCACTTCGGGACCCTACTTGATCCCTATTCCTGAGCGAAAACGTCGGCGACGACTTGTCAAAACTGCTGAGATGGTTTGCCGAAAACCTATAGTTCAAGATCTCCTGGCCGACCTTCCTACCGACGTTGATACTCAGCCGACGTCCACCATGCCCCCACCAAAGCCAAAAAAGACCAAGAAAGCTCAGCCGAAGGCCACGGCCGCCCAAGTTGAGACTGAAGACACACTGCCAATTTCGCAATTGGCTGGGAGCCAGAAGACCACTTCTGTTCCCGAAAAAAGATCGGCTGAAGCACAGCCATCCCCTTCCTCAAAATCAAAGAAGCCGAGGTTGTCTTCTGGCTCAACCTCTAAGTCGAAAAAACCCTTGGTCCCTTGGGAGCCAAAAATTACTCTTGAGGACAAGCCAGTCTTTGAGAGTGACAGCGCCGAGGATATTAATATCGGCGTTGCACTCAGTACTGCCCTCCTGCTCCCCGCTGATCTTGAGCGGAACGCCGAGATCAGTGAGTATGAGAACTACTGTCTCATGCTTCAGCACTCTATTCAGGTAAATGTTCCTACTTGGAACTTTGTACTTCCTTTCTGTTTCTTACTTAGAATATTTTCTAACACTGTTTTTTGCCTTCAGGCCATCCAGCATGCCCACTCCTTCTCTATGCAGTCGTTTGAAAACCGGCAGAGGCTTACCGAGGCCAAGAGAGAGGTCACTGCCCTTAAAAAGTCCCATAAAGGACTTGAAGCAAAAATGAAGAAATTGGAGGACCAAGCCGAGGCTGCTATAAAAGTCCAAACTTCTGCCGAGGAGAAGGTCGGCGCAACTGAGGCTATAAACAAAGTTCTTCAAGCCCAGTTGAAGAAAGCTGAGGATAAAAGGGCCCAGGCCGAGAAGGAGCTTCAAGAAGCCTTGGCCACGAAAAAGGCCGAAATCGAAGAGGCTGATGAAAAGGCGTATGCTCAAGGCATGGCCGATGTCGCTGAGAATTACAAGCTTCAAGTCAGGCAGGCGTGCAACAGGGGTTTCTCCCTTGGTTGGATGGCCGTTCTGAAGAAACTTGACATTCCGGCTGACTCGCCTCTGAGGAATGCCGATCAGATTCCGGTGCCATGCCCTCTGCCTTCTCCTTCAAGTCAAGCTGAAAATGATTCTGAGTCTGAATCAGAGGAAGAGGAAAAAGATGATGATGAGGCCTTGGTCAGGAAGCCCATGAACGCCACTGGGACTAAGTCCCTTCCTCAGGATGATCAAGTCCTGGACTTGACTCATGATGAAGAGGATGAAGTTATTACCAAGGAGGCTACTCCTGAACAGGCGCTATCCGACGTTCCTCCAACTGAGAAAGGCCTCGAAGAGACCCTTGCAGAGATTGACGCCGAGATCGAGGCGGAAAAGTCTGCTGAAGTAGTTCCTCAGGGATCTACCGAGGTAGTTCTCTAGGAGGTGGCCGAGGTTCAAGCCCAAACTGTTCCTGAAACTGAAGAAACACAATCGTGATGCTTTTTTCTTTTTCTGTCTTTTTGTACTCTTGTACCTTTTTGTTTTTTTTTTTAGACAATGTAAGCTCTGCATATGGCCGATGTGCCTCCTTGTTCTTGAATGTCTAATTCAACTTTCCTTCTTTGAATGCTTGTGCCTTTGTCTTTTCTTATGACTGCTTCTGCATGGTTCTATACTTAGAATATTTTGCAAGTCTCTCCTCCTTCGACAAATCTCCTCGGGGAAAATTACCTCGGGTATGTTTACCCGGAGATTTATCTCGGCAAGAATTTCACCTGTAAATTTTCCATAAATTTCAACAAGTGTACAGCATATACAATTTTAACTGGCAAATTTTTCTCAAGTTTTAACAAGGGTTTGAATCAATAAACCTAATTTAACTTCATCTTGTAAATTACTACAAATTTCAACAAGTGAAGATAAACAATTATCTCGGCTTAACTTTAACTTGTAAATTGCTACAAATTTCAACAAGTAAAGATAAGGAATTTATCTCATCTTAACTTTAACTTGTAAATTGCTACAAATTTCAACAAGTAAAGATAAGGAATTTATCTCAGCTTAACTTTAACTTGTAAATTGCTACAAATTTCAACAAGTAAAGACAAGGAATTTATCTCGGCTTAACTTTAACTTGTAAATTGCTACAAATTTCAATAAGTAAAGATAAGGAATTTATCTCAGCCTAACTTCGGTTAAGTATAATTTCTGTTTAACTCCGGTTAAACTTTATCTTAGATTAACCATGGTTAAACATCTCGGCTTAACTTCGGCTAGGCATTACTGTCTTCTATCTGCCCCCAATGTGAACCTAAGTTCCACTTGGGTTCTCATTATTCAAAAAACAACATTATGCATAGTTTCATAAGTTCTGCAAAATTCTGCTAAGATTTTATTGATCATATCGGCAAAAAATCGAACAACATCTAATGATAGAAGAACTTTAAATTACAAGTGTTCCATGGTCTAGGCAATGCTTTGCCTTCATTATCTTCGAGCCGATATGCCCCATTTCCTAACACCTGAAGTAATTCTGTAGGGTCCTTCCCAGTTTGGGCCAAGCTTGCCCTCTCTGGGATCCTTTTTATTGCCGACGACTTTTCTCAAGACTAGGTCGTTGACTTGAAAATCCCTTGGATTGACCTTCTTGTTGTAGGCTTTGGCAAGCTGTTGCTGGTATGCTGCAAGCTGGATTGCAGCTTTCTCTCTTCTTTCTTCTAGTAGATCCAGATCTCGGGCTAAGAGCACATCATTAGTCCCGTTCTCAACTCCCTGGGTTCTGATCCCTGGGATGCCGATCTCCAATGGAATGACTGTTTCTGTGCCATAAGCCATGGCGAAGGGGGATTCCCCTGTTGATCTCCTCGGCGTAGTGCGATATGCCCAGAGCACATTGGGCAATTCGTCTACCCACTTTCCTTTCGTTGCCTGCAACCTCTTCTTTATCCCGTCCAGAATTACTTTGTTGGATGCTTCTGCTTGCCCATTACTTTGGGGAAAACTTGGTGTTGAAAAGTAATTCTTTATCTTGAATTTTGCACAAAAATTCTTGATAAGTTTGCTGTCAAACTGTGTTCTGTTGTCGGCAACTATTGCTCTTGGAATCCCAAATCTGGTGATGATGTTTCTCCAGATGAAGTTCTTCACATCCACATCTTGAATTTTGGCAAGAGGCTCTGTTTCTATCCACTTTGTGAAGTAGTCTGTTGCTACCAGTAGGTACTTCCGCTGCCCAGTTGCTTGGGGCAATTGCCCAACGAGATCCATGCCCCATTGAGCAAATGGCCAAGGGCTGGAAACCGGGTTCAGGTCAGCAGCTGGCTGATGTATCAAAGGTGCAAACCTCTGGCATTGTTCACACTTCTTCACATAGGCCTCTGCATCTTTTTGCATATAGGGCCACCAATACCCCTGGGTAATGGCCCTGTGAGCTAATGATCTGCCCCCTGCGTGGCTTCCACAAACTCCTTCATGAATTTCATACAAAAAGTCTTCGACCTAAAGATAGTGTACACACCTTAAAAGAGGTCCAGTGAAAGATCTTCTGTAGAGATGTCCTTCTGCTGTCAGATTGAATCTTGCCGACTTCAATCTGACCTTGTGTGCTTCCTTTCGTTCTTCTGGCAGCTTTCCCTCTTTCAGGAATGCAACAATTGCATCCATCCAGCTTGGTCCCATGTCCACACATAATGCTTCTTGCATTGTGTTTGGTGGCTCTATGCTCGGGCCTGATAGGTAATCTATCATTATTGTCCTTGTCTTTCCGGTTTGCATTGAACTTGTTAAATTGGCCAACGCGTCAATGTGGCTGTTATCATCTCGGCTAACCTGAAGAAGTCGCCAGTTTTGAAACATGGCTGCCAGCCTGATGACTTCTTTTGCGTATGCCGACATCCTTTCATCTCGGGCAGCAAACTCTCCTGTAGTTTGATTCACTATAAGTTGTGAGTCACAAAAAACTATTACCTCATCTGCCTCTGCTGCTACTGCCAGCTTCAGTCCAGCAATCAATGCTTCATATTCCGCCTCATTGTTCGAGGCTTTGAACCCCAGTCGAATGGACTGCTCCAATATCTCTCCATCGGGGGATATTAACACTACTCTTGCCCCTATCCCCTGCTGGTTTAAGCTCCCATCAACAAAAAGTTGAAAGGAGTTGCTGATGTAAATGCTGCAGGGTCTGAGTTTTTCCTTCCTTGGTTCTTTAGCCTTTGGCTGGGCTTCTCCTTCCTTGTTTGGACATTGTTCATCTCGGCTCAACGGAACCCGATGTTCGATGTATTCTGGCGAGAACTCAGCCACGAAGTCGACCAAGACTTGGCCCTTAATTGCTGTTCTCGGCCTGAACTCCAGGTCATATTGGCCCAAAACTACGGCCCATCTTGCTATTCTTCCAGTTAAGTCTCCTTGTTGCAACAGGGATTTCAGTGGGTGCTCTATTAGTACCACTATCTTGTGAGCCTGAAAGTAATGGTTTAGCTTTTTCGAAGCCATTACCAAAGGCCAGCATTAATTTCTCCAGTGGTAGATACCTTGTTTCTATATCGGCCAAGGTTTTACTTACATAGTAAACAACCTTCTGCTCTCCCTTCTCTTCTCGGATTATTACAGCACTTACTGCGTGCTCTGAAACGGCTAAGTATAAAAACAGTTCCTCCCTAGGTTGGGGTGTTGAGAGGACTGGAGCCGTGGTGAGATATTTCTTCAGGTCGGCCAAAACGGCCTCACATTCCTCTGTCCATAGAAAATCCGTGGCCTTTTTCACCAGATTGAAAAAGGTTTACATTTGTCCGAACTTCGGCTTATGAACCTGTTTAGGGCTGCGGCCCTTCCAGTAAGCATTTGAACCTGTTTTGCCGATGTCGGACTCTGTAATTCCAGAATGGCCTTGATTTGATCTGGGCTGGCTTCAATGCCCCTTCTAGTCACTAGGTATCCCAAGAACTTACCGGATCTGACTCCAAACGCGCACTTCGATGCGTTGAGTCAGAGCCGATATGTTTTGAGTATGTCAAAGACCTCTTTTAGGTCAGCAAGATGATCCTTTGGTTCCTTGGTCTTCACGACCATGTCATCAATGTAGACTTCTACTGTTCGGCCAATCAAGTGTTTGAACATCTTGGTTACCAGCCTTTGGTAAGTTGCTCCTGCGTTCTTTCAACCCAAAAGGCATGACTCTGTAACAATACAGACCTTTTGGAGTGATAAACGCTGTCTTTTCCTCATCCGGGGGGTACATGGCTATCTGGTGATACCCCCTATAAGCATCCAAGAAGCTCATCCTTCCATGTCTAGATGTGGCGTCCACCAACTGGTCGATCTTTGGCAGAGGGAAGTTGTCTTTGAGACAAGCTTTGTTCAAGTTTGTAAAATCTACGCAGACCCTCCACTTGCCATTCTTCTTCTTTACTACCACGGTGTTTGACAACCATGTCGGATAATTGGCTTCTCTGATGGCCCTGGCCTCCAGAAGTCTGTCTACTTCCTCCTCCACTGCTTCGACGTGCATCAACGTCGGTCTTCTGGCTCGTTGTATTACAAGTTTGGCCGACCTGTCAACGTTGAGTCTGTGACATGTGACCTTGGGGTCAATGCCAGGCATTTCATAAGGTGTCCAGGCGAACACCTTAATATTTTTCCTCAGAAAGGCTTCCAGCTCCCTTTCCACTTCTTCGGCTAATCCTTTGCCGAGAAGAAAGAAGCGTTCTTCATCGCCCTCCTGGACGAAGATTTTCATCAGTGCTTCTTCACTTTTCTTGGTCGGCTCCTTGCCGACATCATCTAGGACCTTCATGTCCTCTTTTTCAACTTCTGCCTTCTCTGGTTCCCGAATGCTGCAGGTTAATTTCATTGCTGCCATGGAGCAATTTTTTGCCTGCAACTGATCTCCTCTGACTTCCTCAATCCCATGTTCTGTTGGGAACCGTAGCAGTTGATGCAATGTTGAGGGAACTGCCCCCATTGCATGCAACCACGGTCTCCCCAAGATAATGTTGTAAGGCGAGGGCGTGTCAATCACAATGAATTCTGTCTTGATCTTCTTCGTGCCAGCCTGTACCTCCAAGCTTGTTGCGCCTAATGGCCATGTCGGCGTTCCATTGAAGCCGACCATTGGGCCGTTTGACTGCTCCATGTCATCAGGGTGAAGGCCTAACTCCTTGTAACATCTGACATACATGATGTCGCAAGAGCTGCCTTGATCAATCAGGATGCGTTTCACCTGGCACTCCCCAACCTGGAGGGATACTACCAAGGCATCATTGTGCGGGTGCTGGACCATATCAAGGTCGGCTTCTGTGAAGGCTATCATCTGTCCTTGGCACTCTTCAGGCCGAGGTCTTTTTAGTCCGACCTGGTTGACGTGCTGCAAGTGTTTTACCCTCTGTGTCTCCCCCCGTATGTCGTTTTCATTCACCTTTGAGTGGATCACATTAACCACCCGAGGTCCGCCTGCCTGTGGTTGCTGCGCTGGAGGTGGCGGGGCTGCTGGTGCTTGAGGCAATCGTGCCTGTTCTTCCCTTGTTTTGGCCTCATCCACAAGGTCTCTCAGATGGCCTTGCCTCACCAAATCTTCTAAGTGTGCCTTAAGGGCTCTGCAACCCTGAGTTGGGTGTCCCCTCCTCATTGTAGGTAAGCACAACACCGACCAAGGTTTCTTCCCATAAATTCTCCTGGTGCCCTTGCCAGGCGTCCTGAAGTAGGGCTGATTCCGAATTTGATTAAGGACTTTGTGGACCGGAATTCGGAACACCGTTGTCACTGCCTGCTTAGCCCTAACTCTGTCTCCTGTTTGTTGGGTCCCATTGTTACCTTGGCCTCGCTTCGGCGAGCCGTTGCCTTTTTCTGGCTTTGTCTCCTTATTCCCCGATGTATCTTCCTCGGCTCTGGCATACTTTTCGATTCTCGCCATGAGCTCTTCCATGCTCTTTGGCAGAGTTTTTGCCAAAGACTTCCGCAGTGGACAGTCATCCTTCAGGCCGTTCTTGAAAGACACGACCGCCACCTCCTGGTTGCATTCAGGTATTCGATTGAACACCTCATAGTACCTCTTTGCATAGGTCCTAAGGCTTTCATCTTTGCCGATTTTCAGGGCCATCAATGCATCCACCCTCAATGGCTGCAGTTTGTTTGTTATGAACCTGGCCACAAACATCTCGGCCAGGCCTTCCCAAGTCTTCACGCTCCCCTTTGGTAATTTGTGGAACCAATCCGATGCAATCTCCCCGAAGGATGAAGGGAACACTTTGCAGAGCAACGGCTCGTTCCCACTATATAATGCCATTGAATTAAAAATAATCCAACATGGAAGTTAAGGTCCGACTTACCATCATATATTTGGAACCTCGGCATACTGAATCTTTTCGGCGCGGCGAATTTGTCCAATTCCACCGAGAATGGTGTCCTCGGCTTAACCGGGGAGGTTACTTCGACTCCGGCATTCTCTTGCTTCCTCTTGAGGTAATCTCTCAAGTCTTCTTTACTTCTCCCTGCAGCCCGGCTGTCTTTGGACTTGAGCCTTTTCGGCGCACTACTCTCGGCCTCATAGTGGCCCCTTTTCGATCCTTCCCCGCAGGATTCATCGAAACACAATACTCGCCCCTGAACATGCCGATGTTCTTTGGGGTCTGCCTCCTTCTCGTGATATGTCCTTCGGGACTCTTCTCTTTTCGGCTCTTCTCGGCCGACTTCCCTGGAAGGCCGGTGTGAATGTCTTCCACTCCTCGTGTGCTGAGGGGCTTCGGGGATTACTTTCTGCCCCTTCTTCTGGGCGTTTGCTGCTGGTATTGGCGTGTCCTGCAGCGGGTATGGTGGCTGCATGACATTATTTTGCATCATGAAATTGACAACCGATTGAAGGTCTGCCAATTTGTTTGCCATCTCCTTTACTTCCTCGTCCCTCCGTAGGCACCTATCCCTTCATACCTGGAGGTTATCTTCATTGTAGTATCTGCCCTGGTCTGTCTTCTTTGAAGTGTCGCCCTTCTCGCCGACGTTTTTTCCTTCGTGCCCCTGGTTAGGGGTTTCTTCGTTGTGGTTGTCTCCTTCAATGTCAAGATTGATAGGCCTGTTGCTCCCTGCGGGAGCGTCGTCCCCAACCTTTTCTTGTTGTGCGTTACTGGCCATCTATTCGTCTTTCCTTCCCACAGACGGCGCCAAATTGTGTGAGTGAATTTCTGATCACACTGCCCTCCTTAGTAATTCAGCTGTAGAACACAGGCAGAATAGATGGCACCCTATTGTCCTGCACAGAAAGAAAAGGCTCCAGCGGTGGTTCTTCCACCTGGGGACATTCCGACGATCAAGTCAATATCTCTCAAAGATAATTCAATGCGTAAAGTACTGCTCAAGGCTTAAAATTGCGTACCTTAGACCCGCCGGGGGTGCCCTTCTTTTATAGTTTTACTCGATCCCAGTCCCACTAGAAGTCTAACTTCTATGGACTCTAATTCCGGATTTACCTTGGACTCTTCAAGAGATAAGGATAGACTCCCTAAGAGTATTACCTATATCCATCTTACAGTCTTTCTTCATTCTAGGACTCCTGTCCCTTATCCGTCTTATCCCGGATTCCTGTATTCTCGCAGATAACCTCGGCCTCGCCGAGATCATTCTGGTATCTTGACCAGGATACGTGACATCTCGGCTGACACTTCGGTGTCACCTCGGCCACGTGTTGATACTCAGAAAATACATCCCCACAAAAAGAAAAAACTATTTTCAATCCTTCATCTTTTAAAAATTTCATCAAATTTAAGAGAAAGAAAAGTTGTTAAAATTTGATGAAAGATTTGGTTTATACCTGATTTGATGAAATAGTTTGTGAATATTTTATTTAATACAAATTTGATAAAATGATTGAATTTATTTTCATCAGATTTCATCAAATTTAAATTTAATAAAAAAATTTGATAAAAGATCAAAGATACTTAATGGATGAAATTGTGAGAAAATTGATCTCGATAACTTTAGTGATTGATTTGGTTGTCACTATTGTAATGTGGACATCTATTTTTCGCTCTTTTTCCTTTTCCTTCTCTTTGCCAATACCATGAGCAAGGTGAAGTATTTTTGAGTAATTTTTATGTTGGCTTTTTTTTTAACATTTTTTTTGGCATTTTTATTAACTTTTTTACTTTTAGATTTTACAAGATTAGACGGACATAAAAAGTAAAAAAAAAAAAAAAAAAAAATTGACATTTTTTTCTTTTTTTGGTCCATAATGAACTATTTCTTGGTCATCTATCATGATTTTCTTGTCATACAATTACCCAAGTTAAAAACTAAAGTAAAATGAGAACACATTTTTTCTTAATTAAACACCCCAAAATTGTTGTCATTTTTCTTTGACTTTAAATCTGGTTGAATTATCATCATAGAGAAAATCATAGTTGAGGATTTTGATTCAATATGAAAGTGTCAATTCATGAGTAATGTAAAATATTACTCCAAGAGTACTTAATAATTTTCTCAAAAATTAGAATCAACTTTTTGAAGCACTATTTTTTGTTTTTTGGGTACAACTTTTTAAAGCACTTTGACACTAAATATTGAATATTTTTGTTTTATTTTTTTAACAAAGTGATCACCCAATAGTTTCACATATCGAACAAATTAAAATATTAAGACTCAAACCTAAGCCTTTGTTAATCGAACCTGAACAACTTACCATTGGAGTTGACCCTCACAGGTAACATTCGTTCTCTATCAAACAAAAGTTCACAACCGCACATTCTACTTCTAACAAAATATTCTTTACCATAAATAACTATATAAGCAACCAAAAAAAAAAATAAAGAATAGAAATTCAGGCATGAAGGACCTTACAACCATTAGTTTGTGGCATTTCCTGCATTATTATGCATCATCATCATCAGCCATGCCACAATACAAAATTACAATTTCTGCTCTTCCCTCTTTTTCAATTTTTTTTCCAAAAAAATTAAATAATTAATTTCTTTTCTTCTTCTCTTAAAATGAGGATAGTTGAGTTGAGTTTCAAACACAATAATCAATTTAAGTCTGTATCTTCCATTTCTACATTTTCCATCAAAACACTGTCTTCAAATGTGAATGCACTAGTCTAACATTGACAAGTCAAAGACACCTATTCAAGAAATCACAACACAACATATGGTGAGACCTTTCAATATTTAAAGATCAGATTATCTTTGTTGGCTGAGTAAAATCAACCATTCAATCACGTTCCTAACTTTAGATATTGCAATTTGTTACATGTAGATATGCATTTAAATG
Source organism: Camellia oleifera (assembly GCA_022316695.1). Classification (NCBI taxonomy): domain Eukaryota; kingdom Viridiplantae; phylum Streptophyta; class Magnoliopsida; order Ericales; family Theaceae; genus Camellia; species Camellia oleifera. The sequence continues at coordinate 150,279,296 of CM039317.1, read as the reverse complement.
TAATTAATGTGACATTTCTATCATACGTCCTAGACTAATCCGATTGCTCCTAAGCTATCGAAGCTCTTTTTGTCAATAGGTCATTTGATTGAGTTTTTTTTGCCAAATTTGAGTTTTTTTTTTTTTAAAAAAAAAAAAAATCATTTTTTACCATATACAAGTCAATTTAAACTTATTACTCAAATCCATGTTTTGTGAAACATACAGCTTTAAAGGTTAAATCTTTAGTAGTAAGAATCATTCAAGTTGCTCACAATTCTTCCTTAGAACTGTGATTTTGCGTTTCTGACAGATTCGTAGAAGAATTGCGAGTTTGATGTGAGAGAAACACGAATCTGATTGCTAATCTATCTTTTTCTCAGTCGGAGTTCCATCGCGAGCCATCGCAAACTTCTCCCTTCCTCTTCGCTGGTCTCTACGACGTCTCTCTTTCTCTCTCTTCGCTGATTCTTACTACAACTTTAAAGGTTAAATCTTAGTAGTAAGAATCATTCAAGTTGCTCACAATTCTTCCTTAGAACTGTGATTTTACGTTTCTGACAGATTCGTAGAAGAATTGCGAGTTTGATGTGAGAGAAACACGAATCTGATTGCTAATCTATCTTTTTCTCAGTCGGAGTTCCATCGCGAGCCATCGCAAACTTCTCCCTTCCTCTTCGCTGGTCTCTACGACGTCTCTCTTTCTCTCTCTTCGCAAGTGGTTCGCAACTTCTCTCTCCCTCTTCGTTGGGCTTTGCAACTCCTCTCTCCCCCTCTTTGGTCTTCCTTCTCTTATAGAGATATATGCAATATGTATGTATATATATATATATATGTTTTTATAAAGAAAAATTTACTTATAAATCTCGTATTAAGAAATAGTGATCAGTTTAGTCTAAATTTTTTTTATAGACCAATTAGTCTCATTAATTTTGGAAATGTAGATTTAATATATTATTTAGAAATTGAATTTATGGTCATATCTTTATTTCTATTATGTTATATTCTTCATTTTTCCTTTTTTCTTTTTCTTTGCTTTTAGAAATGTACGATACACAACTTATGAGAATCAATTTTTGAATGAGTTTGTATATGAGAATAATTTTTATTCGACATGACTTAAAATGTGAGATTTTTCAAACATTAAAAAGAAGTACAAAAATGACTTGAATTATGAAATTCTTTAAACATTCTAAAAAGATGTGAGATTCTTCAAATATTTCAAAAGGAATACAAAAACTCCTTAGTAAGTATTGGGCAAATGCATAATTTCAAACTGTAACACTCAAACATAACACTCCAATGTAACACTCCAAAAAAATTCTTAATGTACTTTTCCCAAATGTAACACAATATAACATTAAAAAAAAAAAAAAAACTTAATGTAACACTTCAATGTAACATACAAAAAAAAATTTTAGTGTACTTTTTCTAAACGTAATATTTCAATATAACACTAAAAAAAAAAGATGTGGGATTCTTCAAACTATTCCAAAAGGAATACAAAAATTCCATAGTAAGTTTTGGACAAATATATAATTTCAAATTGTGAGTATTATGTTCGGGAAAAGTGCACTAAGAAATTTTTTGGTATTTTTTTGTGTATTACATTGAAGTGTTACGTTTGGAATTACATTGATTGGAGTGCATGCTTTTGATTACATTAATTGGAGTGTTACGTTTGGAAAAAGTATAGTAAGAAATTTTTTTGAGTGTTACATTAGAGTGTTGCGTTTGGCAAAAGTACACTAAATTTTTTTTGGAGTGTTACGTTTTTACGTTTGACAAAAAAAAACTACAAAGTTTTTTTTAGTGTTACATTGGAGTGTTACATTATTAGAATGTTATATTAGAATGTTATGTCTTTATTCGTAATGTGGGATTTGTTTCAGAATGATGGAAAATCCAAAACCTCTATAATGCGGATTGCCTAAATGTATGATTTTACATTTGGAGAAACTCACTTTTATTCTTCAAAAATTAAACTCAAACATATAAGTGGCTATTTTTTGTGTAATTTCAACTTAATGGGACCTTTGGGTTCATAAGAAAAAAGGAAAGACTAAACAGTTCACAAAATCATATTTTGAGATTTATTGGTGCTTCACCCTTTTATAAATTATACCTATATATGTGTATATATATATGATTTAATTTATATATTAGATTTTTTATACTTTTTATTTATTTATAACATATATATTTCCATTATCATTAGAGAAAAAAAATAATAATCTTACAATATATATTTTATATTATTTAAAATAGGAAAAAGATTTGTGACTCGAAAGTAGGGCCCCGAATGCCCCTAATTCGTGAAACGACGTCGTTTCACATTTTTTTTTTTTCTTCTTCTTCCTCGTGTCTGCAACTCTGAAACGGTGAGGGAGAGGGAGAGAGAGGGAGAGGGAGTCCGCTGCTGATCGCGTTGCCTCGGCCGCGATCGCCGCGCCTCCGCCGATCGCATGCCTCTGCCTCGCCTCCAACCCCATTTTTTAGGGCCCCCTTCCTCTCCCCTCCCCCTTCTTCGTCTTCTTCCTTCATCTCCTTCGTCTGATTAAAAAAAAAAAAAAATGACGACGAAACGACGTCGTTTCATTTTCGGGGCATTAGGGGCCGGCTGAATTCGAGCTCCATATCGAAACTCTTTAAAATATATACAAACGCTCACAACCAACGATTCTTAAAATGTTTATCATACCACACTCTCTTTCTCTCACGTCGTGCGACTAAGGGTTGAAGTCATGTTTTCATTTGCTTACAAAACACAACTTCAACCATAAAGTAGTATTTTCAAAATATGGCCTTCACAAAACAACATGGATTTGGAAAATAAGTTCAAAACAACTTGTATTTGAGAAATACAATATGAAAGAACTCGAGTCTAGTACAAAAAAAACTTGCATTCGACCATTAGCAAACAAGACGGAATTTCTACGTCGAGGTCAGGTAGCTCCTCCACTACCTCCACTACTGTGTGAACACACATTTGATATTCATTGTTGCCAACAAAGAGAAAAGTTTCCCAGACAATGGATTGAAGAAAGATTGAACAAATCTTGTATCACATGAGGAAAAAAATGACAAAAGGTGTGAGTTAACGAAAAAAATGATCATGAAGTTTCCAAGAATGTGAACAAGAGGAATATGGAAAAGAAGCTCCATAGATAATTCCGAATGGCTTGGTCATATTTAAAAATTAAAAAAAAAAAATTAATTAAATAAAACTTTTTTAGGATTTTCAAATATTTTTATTTTTGTTTTAATTAAATTTGTTCAAAAATTTAGACATAAAAGCTTGATTTGACTTCAATAGTTAAAATTAATTTTTATCAAATCTTTTTAAAATGACTTAATTTATTTCAAAATTTCCTTTAACTAAAATAAAAAATTAAAAAAAAATCTTTTTCAAATCTTTCATCCTCAATAGTTTCATCACAAGGTGTGAGCAACTCCAATCACACTCTCTACTTTTCACTAGCTAAAATATGAAAAAAGTACACTCATTATTTTACCTAATTACTTTAGCTATTGTATTCTCCAACCACACTTTTTATTTTAGCTAATCATTCAAACTAACTTAATTAATTTTTAAAATAAAAAATATTAATTGCTGATATTTTACTAATATAAATTTGCAATAATAATAAATTTGCCCATACAAACATACAAAACCTGTAGAATGAGGAGAAAAAAAATACAAAATACAAAATAAGTTATTCCATAATTTATCAAACCGAATTGAAAGAACATATAAAATTTCTACATACATATATACATATATAAAATATATAAAATCCCAAATCCAAGACATAAATATATAAAAATTTAAGATATATATATACATATTTGTTTGGAGAGCCTCTGGGGCTCTTCAATTGTAGTCACAAAAAAAGTAAAATGATAAAGTAGCTAGCCCAATAACCAACTCATTGAAGGTCAAAATTAGAGTTACATTGACTAAAATGCCTAACAAGCTTTTTTTTAACTATTCCCTTGAAGATATTTGAAGGGTAGTTGAAATTTGGTAAAATATTTAGTTCATACCCGATTTGATAAAATATTTAGCGAAAATTTTAATTTCATACAAATTTGATAAAAGAGCTAGATCTTATTTTACCAAATTTTATGAAAAATTTAATAAAGGATTAGAAATTCTTAATGAATGTAATTGTGAGAAAATTTATCTCTATTAGCTTACCTTAGCGATTGGCTTGGTGATTGCACGGTTATCATCAAATTTTCTCATCTTCTATCACTTTCTCCTTTGCTTTGTCGTGAGCAAATGTAAGGCCAGTTTGGTAATTGTATTTGAGTAATTTTTATGGTGGATTTTATTCTTTCATTAAAATTTTAAATTAAATAATTAAAAAATCACTATAAATTCTCTTTGGCTGTGTTTGGTTATGTTTTCAAACTATAATTCAACCCCTACATTTCAATGTTATGTTTGGTTTGAGTTTTTAAAAATTAATTCCAGCACTAATTTGAAAACAAGTTGAAATGTGTGTTTGGCAAATCTTTCTCTCTCTGTTTTTATGTGTGTGAGGTGACAAATTCTGAGTATTTGTTGGTTTTTGTCACTCTAGTTCACCCCCTTCAATGGCAAGTCAAGTATCTATACATGAAACAGATCTTGAGTTTTCGTCACACTCTCTCTCTCTCTCTCTATGTGTGGAAGCCATTGCTGACGTCGAGAGAAAATTGAACAAGAAAGAAGAAGGAGAATGAGAAGTATTTTCACACGCTTTCCTTTCTCTCTCCCTCTTTCCAACCAACCCATAGTGTGGAATCATATATGATGGTGACTTGGAATTGGGTTTCTCATCAAATGCAACTCTGAAACAAGGTAGGCTGGGAGTTTGAATTTCGAATTTGCTCTTTGGGTTTGCCACCCGGTCGACCGGAACAATGGTGTTTTTTTTTTTTCAAATGGCACCTCTTATTTGGAAAAAAATGGGAATTTGTTTTTGATTTTTTTTAACAAAAATAATATATATTTTTATATTTTAAATCAAAAATATTTTTAAAAAAATAATTAAATATACAATAAAAGTTATTTTAAATCAGTAATTGAATATTTATTTTGAAAAAAAAAATTATTTCCTTTGTAATATTTTCAATTAAAAAAATTGATTAATATTATTTTTTTTTTGTTAATAGTTAGTTTTTTTAATTGAATTTTAAAAAGAGTTTAGTTATGAATGTTGATTAGAATTTTGAATAAAATTTTGAGTAATGTGTTTGCTTATGAGTTATAATAATTTGAATTAAAATTTGAAAACTCTTTTCAAAACTCATAATTAAACAAATTTTCTTATTTCACATGTCACATCAAACATTCAAAACTCAATTCAACACTCAATTTAAAATTTATAACCAAACAAATTTTCTACATTCAAATCATAATTTGAAAACTCACAAATTCAAAATACAATTCTATTCTCAAATCATATTTAGAAAACTCTACTAAACGCTACCTTTATTTTTCTACACATTATTTCATAAAAAATTAAAAAAATTAATTAAAATAACCAACTCCCAAACAAACTAGAAATGAAATCCACACCTAAAAAAAGTTTCAAAGAAATCAAATGGAAAAGGTACATCATTTTTTTTTTTTTCCATTTCGGGTTCCACATGGTGTTGGTAAAGTGTAAAGATTCCATTTACATCTGTTTCCATCATTTTCCTTTCCTGTTCTTTTTTTCTTTCTTTTCAAACATAACATAGTGTGCATCTCTAGACTAATGCTTAGTCCAAAAGCAGTGGAATTAGACTAACAATTTGGTGAATTCTACATAAATTCTATTTATTTTGAAATAATGTCATGGGAAAAAGGTATTACAAATCCTCTCCAATTGGTATTAACTGGCTTGAGAAAATGGTTAAAAGTAGTTTTTTAACTTTTTAAATTTTTTTAAGTTGCATCTGTTTACTTTTTTTTACATATTTTTTTAAATAAAATTAAAAAATTAACTTTTAAATAACTTTTCAAAACAAGTCAATGTCACGGGGTCTGGGTTTACAGAAAAATTCTAATTTCACATAACATTTATTCTCAAAGTACATTTCTCTCAATTCATATATTAAAAAATTTATAATTTGTTGGCTCCACACTCGTAATTATTTTAAACATATGATTCTATGATAAAAAAGTAAAAAATGTACGCACCCTTGTTACACTCACAATTACTTTGTTTGGTTTCTATTTCTAAAATCTACTTTTCAAAAAATTTTACACTTTCGTTTTCTATATTTTTTTGTTTTCATTGAATTTTTTTTAATATTTTAAGTAATTTTTAAAATTTTTAGACACATTTAATGAAAATACACTTAAAAAGTATAATATTTGTGAAAAAAATCTTTAAAAAATTTACTAAATACCAAAAACACAAAAAAATAAAAATTCAGTATATTTTTTTTTATATTTTTGTGTATTTATTAATTTTTTAAAATATTTTTCATAAATATTTTATCATTTAGATACATCTAAATAAGGTATATCTAAAAAAAATAAAAAAAAATATTTAAACTTTTAAAAATATTCACTAAAAATACAAAAATATAAAAAATTAAAAATTAAAACCAAATTGTGTTACTCTTTCTTAAGAAAAATCCTTTTAGACCTCTAGAGACTTCCATTATTGATTTTTTTTTTTTTAATATATATATTTTTGAAGCACTTTGGCACTAAGAGCATCTCCAACGGTTCAGCTAATGTTTCACCAGATTTGAGTAAAAAAGGGGCCATTTCCTTAATTTGATACTTCGCGCTTCAACGGTTTAGTATCAAATCTTTTTCATCAAATTTGCTCCGGGCAACTAGTTGGTTGACCGGTAAAGGAAAAAATTTTATTTTATTTTATTTTTTTTTTTTTGAACTTTTTGAACCTTTTTGGTGGTCGACCGGTTGACTGGGTGGTCGATCGGTTAGGCAAAAAAAAATTTTTTTTTTTTTTTTACCGATTTGAACTTTTTTTTTTTTCTGAACTATTTGAACTTTTGGTGGGCGACCGGTTCGTATCCTAACAACGGTCATGTACAGTATTTTGGTGAAATGCGAAGTCTGTCATCAGTTTGGTGCAACTTTTGCTGAATTCTCATTTTGGTATGACTTTGGTGCAACCGTTGGAGCATGAAAAGTGGGTTTTTCATCAAAATTTAAATCTGATATTGGGTTTGGTTCACCGTTGGAAATGATCTAACCAATTACATTGGGTTATTATGGGGTTTTTCATTTTTTCCATGTTGGACTCCAATCGGTGTTGACTGGAGGACCTATTTTGTCGGGACAGTATTCCATTTACTTCAGTTCCCATCATTTTGTTTTTTATTTTTTACTTTTTTTTCTTTCCCTTTACAAATATGTATGTTTGGTAACGTTTACGTTTTCAATTTATATTTATAAAAATTTTATAAACTGATTTTTGTTTATTTTTTGTTTATTTTTAGAAAAACATAAACAACAAACGCGTTTGGTAACTGACAAAATGTTTAAAAAAATTAAAAAATATAAAAAAGAGTGAGAAATGGCAAGTGACGGCAGAAGACGGTGGTGGAAAGTGGTGACGGTGGGTGGTGGGTAGCTGGTGGTGGTGGGTGGTGGCGGGTGGGTGGTGGTGATGATAGGTGGGTGAGTGGGTGACTGTGGCGGGTGGTGGGTGGTAGCGAGTGGGTGGTGGTGGTGGCGAATGGCGGGTGGTGGTGGGTAGGTAGTGGTGGGTGGGTGGGTGGGTGGGTAAAGGTGGCGGGTGGTGGTGGTGACGGCGATGGCGGGTGGTGAGTGGTGGTGGAAGGTGGGTGGTGGATGGCGGGTGGGTGGTGGTGTCGGGTAGGTAGCGGATGGTGGTGGTGGGTGGATGGATGACGATGGCGGGTGGTGGCGAGTGGTCGTGGCAGGTGGGTGGCGGATGGCGGGTGGTTGCGGGTGGGTGGTGGGTGGGTGGGTGACGGTGGCAGGTGGTGGGTGGTAGCGAGTAGGTGGTGGTGGTGGTGGTGGTGGTGGTGGTGGGTGGATAGGTGATGGTGGCGGGGTGTAGGTGGTAGCGAGTGGGTGGTGGTGGTGAGTGGTGAGTGGTGGTGGTAGGTGGGTAGCGAGTGGGTAGTGGGTGATGGTGGGTGGCAGGCAGGTGGGTGGTGGTGGTTGGTGGCTGGTGGTAGCAGGTGGTGGATGGTGGTGGCAAGTGAGTGGTGAGTGGTGGTGGCAAGTAGGTGGCAGGTGGTGGTGGCGGGCGGTGGATGGTAGTGGCGGGTGGATGACAGATGGGTGGTCGGTGGTGGTGGTGGTGGTAGTAGTAGCGGCGGCGAGGGGTGGGTAGTGGTGGCAAGTAGGTGGCAGGTGGCTGGTAGATGGTGGTGGCAGGTGGTGGGTGGTGGTGGCGGGCGGTGGGTGGCGGCGGCAAAAAACGGTGGTGGAAAATGGTGGCGGGTGGTGGCTAGTGTTGGGTGGTAAAAAAAAAAAACTCAAAACTCAAAATGGAAACACATTTTTTGTGTTTTTATTTTTTGGCCAAATTTATAAACTGAGACCACTGATTTATAAATCAAAAATTTTACAAAACAAGTTTTTAGTTGAGTTTTTAAAATTTTTGTAACTATAAACAGAAAATTGAAACCATAAGTGTTACCAAACGACACCATTGAGCATATGTAACCTTTCACCTTTTTCTTTTGGGTTAATTACACTAATAGTCCTTATAGTTTGGGACTTGTGTCATTTTGGTCCCTGACTTTTCAATTGTGAAACATTTGACCCTGAATTTTGAATTTTGTTCCAAATAAGGACAATTGAAAATATTATTAGATTTTTCAAGGGTACAATAGTCAATTTGATAAAATATAAACTAATTTAACAAAAATAAATGTCAAAAAAATATTTTTATCCACTAATGATAAAATTATATAAAATTAATAAAAATTACATGATTAACTTTTTAAAATTAATTTTACATGATTATTATCCAAACATATAATAAAAATTAATTTGGTAAAAAAAAAAAATGTCTAAAAGATTTATCAATTTTACATAATTTTATTTTTAGTAGGTAGAAATAATTTTTAAAAATTCAAAAATATTTGTTTGACATTTATTTTTGTCAAATTAGTTTATATTTTTTCAAATTGACAATTTTACCCTTGAAAAATCTAATTATATATTCAATTGTCCTTATTTGGAACAAGATTTAAAATTTAGAGTCAAATGTGTCACAATTAAAAAGTCAGGGATCAAAGTGACAGAAGTCCCAAACTATAGGGACTATTTGTGTAATTTGTCCTTTTCTTTTTCTTTCAAGAAATTACAAATCACTATAAAAAATTTAAAATAATAATAATTATATATATATGAGGATTCAATTTTTTTCTGTGCAAAAAAATTATGACAAAAATTATATTCCACTCCCCATTATCTTTGTAATTTCTCTCTTATTTCTCATTAAATGGATTCAAAAATTTAGACCAAAAACTTGATTTGACTTTAATAATGAAAATTAAAATTTTCATCTAATCTTTTTTAAAATACTTAATTTATTTTAAAATTATCTTTTAACCGATTAAAAGAGAAAAAAAATTATTTTCAATCCTTCATCTTTTAAAAATTTCATCAAATTTAGGAGAAAGAAGAGTTGTTAAAATTTGATAAAAGATTTGGTTCATACCTAATTTGGTGAAATAGTTTGTGAATATTTTATTTAATACAAATTTATTTTATTTAATATAAATTTGATAAAATGATTAGATTTTATTTTTATCAAATTTTATTAAATTTAAATTTGATAAAAAATTTGATAACAGATCAAAGATGCTTAATGGATGAGATTGTGAGAAAATTGATCACGATAGCTTTAGATTGATTTGGTTGTTACTGTTGCAATGTGGACGTGTTTTTCTCATCTTCTTTTTCTCCCTTTCTCCTTTTCCTTCTCTTTGCCAATGAGTATCTTTGAGTAATTTTTATGTTGGCTTTTTTTACTCTTTTTTTTTTTTTTGCATTTTTATTAACTTTTTTATTTTTATATTTTATAGGATTAGACGGATTTAAAAAGTAAAATAAAAAATAAAAATTGAATAAAATCATCAAAGATAATTATTAAAAAAAAAAATTGACCTTTTTTTTCTTTTTTGTGGTCTATAATGAATTTTTTCTTGGTCATCCATCATGATTTTCTTGTCATACAATTACCCAAGATAAAGCAAAATGAGATTTTTTTTCTTCTAAATTAAACACCCCAAAATTATTGTCATTTTTCTTTGACTTCAAATCTGGTCGAATTATCATAGTAAGATCATCATAGAGAAAATCGTAGTTGAGGATTTTGATTCAATATGAAAGTGTCAATTAATGAATAATATAAAACATTACTCTAAGAGCACTTAATAATTTTCTCAACTTTTTGGCACACTATTTTTTGTTTTTTGGGTACAACTTTTTGAAGCACTTTGGCACTAAATATCGATTCCCCTTCTTTTTTTTTTATTTTTTTTTATTTTTGTAAGAAATATATAACGCAACGGATAAATAGATTCAGGCATACCTTATGTATTAGAATCCAAAACGAAGAACTTTGTGGGTAAATCACGTGCTTCACAATCACAAACAAAAAACACCTAGCAATGAAGTAATACTACAGTGTGAGTATCATCCACTCTAGTCACAATGCAAAGACTTGATTATTCTCTGATGGGAGAAAGTTTGAGAGAGGGTATGGAAAAACGTTATGGGGTTGTCCACCACATAACGTATTTGATATATTATATATATCAAATATGTACCCATCCCTATCTCCTAATAGGATAGTATAAGATAGATGGAGATAGTGGGTTATCCTAACAAACAGGAATTCAAATTACATAGGTAATTTGTATGGGTCATGAGTCATGCCACATGGGTGTCCAAATTTGAGTCCAAAATCCGACCTGATTTCCAACATCTCTCACTCGCACATGAGTTGGCATGACACTGCCACATCTATATCTCAATCTGTCCAAATATTGAACAATCTTATACTAGCCAATGAATCGTGTGACCGCTGAGAACACCTGCATGTGGGAGCTCTATATTAGAAAATCAAAATGAGCTAGCATAGGGACATCGACCCTAAAAGAATAGAAATAGTGTCTCATGTACCCAAACCCATCTAGTTACACCGGTCGAAAAACATCTCTAATCCCTCAAAGAGCATGCTTGATCCTCCTAGGTCCCGTATTATATTCACACTCAATCAGCATTCCATACAGAGCGATGTAAGTTGTCGACAGTGAATATAGAGCCGAGGTGTAGACCTAGACGATCTTTCCTTCACCGTCATATCATTTAACTTGGAATTGACCGTTTTCCTAGTCATGTCCCTTAAACCCGAATCATACATGAGCGTAGGCAACATACCAAAGTAGCCGAACATCAACTCCTCATCTTATGACACAGCCAAAGGTCACAAAAGGCACAAAGTGAAGTCATTAGAAAAAATAACTTTTAGGACTCACTTGGTGAGGAAGCAGGGATCCATTCTCTCACCTCGCTAATCGGTCGATGAGCACATACAGTATGAATGCATGTTATAGTGGAGTAACTCTTCCAAAGAGTAATGTTAAACTTATACACCGTATAAATCTTAGCCTAGTCGCTCTTAAGTGCACAAGTTGCTTCCTAGCGTCTAACTCGAATTCTCTATTTGCTCACCTCTCAAGCGTCAAATGAGATCTCGCATCTGGCTATCCATAACAGGCACATCATGAAAAGTGGGTACTCACATCCATGGTCGATTCTAACAAGACCTCATCTTGGCTCCAACCAAGGCGACATAGATAGTGGATAATTTTAGTCTCTCTTTTGGCTCCAAATACAATATACCACTAGTCTCATCCTTGCTCGTTACCTAGCGCTAAGGGCGATTGCTCGTGTGAGTGAGCCAATCTTGCCTGCTAACATCAAATTTATTTATTCTGTGCGTGCTAATTCACAAACTATGGCAAAATGTAGTAAACATAAATGTGTAATAGAAACAAATATGAATACTGATAACATAAATATCCCAAAAAAAAAACAATAAGAGTTCAAATGAATACACATGTATCACCACCTACATAGTCCTAAAGTCCTAACATGAGTAAGATAAACATCTCTGGTAATGGGCTTAGTCAAGGGTCCGCAACCATGCGACTCATATAGATGTGCGCCAGGATCACTTCTTTCTGCACCACAATGTCTCTTATAAAGTTGAACCTCACATCAATGGGTTTAGTTCTCTCGTGGTACTTAGGATCCTTAGTGTAAGCGAGTGCAGCCATGTTATCACAATAAATAGTCACAGGGTCTGAAGTGTGTGTGACAATATCCAAATGCTGAAGGAATCTCCTCAACTAAACAGCATCCTGAACGGTAGATGAACAAGCCACAAACTCAGCCTCCATAGTCGATAAGGCGATACATGATTGCTTCTTACTGCTCCAAGAAATAGCACCATCGATAAGCACGAAAGCATATCCTGAAGTGGACTTACGCTCATCTAAGTCTCCTCTCCAGTCAGCATCACCATAGCCTACTAGACATAGATATGAACTTTGGTAGCAAAGTGTATAATCTCCAGTCTCTCTAAGAAATCGTAATATCCTCTTGACTGCTTTCCAATGAGCTGGTCTTGGGTTGGATTGGTAACGACTTACCAATCTGACTGCATAACAAATGTCAGGGCGTGTACACATCATAGCATACATCAAGCATCCAACAGCATTTAAGTAGGGTACACGGGCCATCTTTTCTTTCTCTTCTAGAGTCTTAGGACCCATATCAAGGCTTAGGCTCTCGCCTTTCGCAACAGGAGTGTCAATGGGTTTGCAGCTCTGCATCTGGAATCACTCTAGGATAGTCTTAATGTAAGTCTCTTAAGACAAACTGAGAAGTCTCCTAGAGCGATCCCTAAGGATCTTAACATAGAGCACATAGCTCGCTTCACCCATGTCTTTCATTTTAAATGTAGAGAACAACCACTTTTTAGTGACGAGAATCATCTCCTTGTCATTTCCAGCCAATAATATGTCATCCACATTTAACGACAATATCAGAAAAATGTCCTTGGACCGCTTGACGTACACATAGTGAACTTCATTGATCATCGTAAACCCATTAGAAACAATGGCTCGATGAAATCTCATATTCCACTATCTGGATGATTGCTTTAAGCCATAAATAGACCGTTGAAGCTTGTAAACTTTGCGCTCCTGATCTACTGCCACAAAGCCCTCTGCTTGATCCATATAGATCTCTTCATCTAATTCTCCATTGAAAAATGCAGTCTTAATATCCATCTGATATAGCTCTAATTTATTTGGAAATACATCGGGAAATTCATTTACTATAGGGATGTTCTCAACAGTAGAACTATTACAAGTCATAGTCAAAATGCAACATAAGTAACCCCGACACCCTTTTCTTAACAACTTTCTGGCTTTTACAAAAGAAATCAAATACGGTGGAGGAATTACCCCATTCCTAATGAATACAAACTCAAGTATACCAGGTGGTCGAAACATAACAGTTTTATTTACACAATCAATAGTTGCACAATACTTCGTCAGCCAATTCATGCCCAATATACAATCAAAATGATCAATGCTTAAAGGCAACAAATCAACGTACAATGTCATATCACCAATCATAATATCACATGCAGGATAAATATAAGCACACATCATAGAACCTCCAGATGGTGTAGACACAGATAGTAAACGGTTCATAGGTTCTAAAGGTCTAGTCAATTTCCGAGAAAAAGCATACGATACAAATGAATGCGTGGGTTGGAAGTCGGAATCAAACCATTAACTTAGCAAGGCAAAAATACTTCTCTTCTTTTATGTTTAAGAGAACGATTTATTAATTATCATGGTAGTTTAATGGGTATGATGGAATCAGGCCTTCATAAAGGATCTGTTCACTTTAATTGTTTTCCTGATTTTACTTTGAGTCTAAGAGATCCTCATCTATTAAAAGCTTTAACGTTAAACCTTCAATTATCTGATGCATTTACTAATATGTTAGCTAATGTTCATAACATTGCTTTAATTTATAGAATTTATTATAAATGTATTAAAACAAATTTAAATGTTCAAGCCTTAACCAAAAGTCCAAAAGATAAAACATTACTCATTCAAGGTAGTACTAATGAAACCAATATTTCAGTCCCCAAAATGATTTGTTGGAAAGGTATTACTCTCTCTAATGATTGGGTTACCGTTAATGAAAATTATTCCAAAATTAACAACTTTCCACTAGTCAAGATATTCAACATATTCAACAATATGATGATGGTTCGGTTCATATACGATTTCATCGCCCTCATAGTCAATCTTCCCGTCATAGTACTTCAAGTATCCCTACTGAAACTGAAGATGATGAAATATTTAATACACCTCTATTTACTAGACAAGATAGAAAACTTCATATTTGTCCACCCTCCAATACTGCTAGTAAATTAAAAGGAATAGATAATTCCTTCTATTTCCCAAATTAGTAAACCAGTTTATTCAACCCACACATATCTTCATGAAGAAGACACTATATCTCAGGATTCACTTACCCAAACTGATTTTGAAGTCGTCCCAACTGCTAACCCACAATTATTAACCCTTGGTAAACCTTTTACTCTAGATTTTAATAAACTTCATATTGAATTTAAATCTAAGATAAATAAGTTAAAACGACAAACCTATAGAACCAATTATGATAAACACCAACAATCTAAAATTACCAAGCAATGGTACAAATTTATGCATGAAATCAATACTGAAATCAATTTCTTTGATTATCTGGAAAATTATTATCAAAAAATAAATACTATTACAAAAACTAAATGGAAAATTTCTCCAAATATTTCTATTTCTTCCAGTCATCCTCCTTTAGAAACCATTCTAATTGAATATAAGGGTACCATAATACATGCTTCTCCATTTAAACTTCTCGGAGATGACTCTGAAATTAAAAAAGTAATTGAACGAAATAATTATACAAATCAATGTTTGAAAACTATTGGTAAACAATTAGATAAAATTGAAACTACTTTTGAGGATTACTCAACTAGTCATACCTCCACTAGCAAACCTATAGACAAACCTCTTATTAATTTTCCTAGCACTGTCTTAACACAACTACCACCTGTTGAATTTAGTAGTGACTCCGACACATCTACTAATGAAATCAGTCAATTAGCCCAACAATTCCAGACCACCAATCTTAATCGAATCACACATCCCAAAGTTAATCCTACTACTCTTACAAAAAATTGGTATACTAAACCTACACCTCCAAATCTTCAATTCGAAGAAACTAACATTAATAATCAATTTTCTGTTTCTGCCAAAAAATTATATGAATGGAATATTGATGGTCTTAGTGAAAATCAAATTCTTCAAAAATTAAATCATATGTCTATGGTTGCAAATAGTCACCTTAGTAATTATCCTGATTACGGCAACCTGAAATAGTCTCCTTACTTACCTCTGGATTTACTAGTATGCTTAAATCTTGGTGAGATAAGTATCTCACTTCCGATCTCCGAGAGTCTATACAATATGCTATCCAATTAGATAAAAATGACCTCCTAATCTTTGATGAAGATATAGGATCTAGTAAACCTGATGGTATTAATACTTTAATATTTACTATAGTCAAACATTTTATTGGAACACTTACTAATGTCCATTCCCGAATCCATGATCAACTTAGTAATTTAACTTGCCTTACTTTAAGAGATTTTCGATGGTACAAAGATATTTTTACCTCTAGAGTCATGCTTAGAGATGATTGTACTAAATCCTTTTGAAAAGAAAAATTTATTAATGGATTACCTAATCTTTTTGCCCATAAAATTAGAGATGTTCTTAGTCAATCTACTGGTATTATAGAATATGATAATTTAACTTATGGTGATATAATCAGTACAAATCAGAAAGAAGGATTAAAAATGTGCATAGATATGAAACTTAGTCAAAAAGCTGCTAAGGCTAAACACAAAGCCAAATATGAATTAGGTAATTTTTGCGAACAATATGGTTTACCTCCTGTTGCACCATTACGACACAAATATAATAAAAAGAAGCCTTCACACAAATACCATGCTAAATATAAGAAGAAATATTCACCTTCTAAATCACCTGATAAGTGTTATGCTAAACCAAAAAAAAATATATATATATATCATAAGAAAACTAATAAATTTCAAAAGCCAAAATCTACGCAAGCTGTTACTTGTTATAATTGCGGAAAAAATGGGTCATTATTCTAATAAATGTAAAGTCAAAGAAAAACTTAAAGACCAGCTTAATCAATTACAAATTACTGAAGAACATCAAAATCAAATATTTGAAATATTTAAACTCACTAACACTCCAAATCAATCTCCTGATAATTCTAGTTACACATCTAATGACACTACTCTCTCTAGTGATACTTCTACCTATTATTCTCCTAGTGAAAATACTGACAATGAGATTGAATTAGGATGCAATGATACTTGCTGTAAACAAGTCAATGTTCTTAGTAAATCCCAACAAGAAGAAGATTCATTAATAGAATTAATTAGTAAATTAGAAAATCCTGAATTAAAATGAAAATATACTAATAAGTTAAAATCTTTACTACTGAATAAAGACAAAAAAACCTCATCAATATAAACCCATAATTAGTTTAACAACTACTTTAGACAAGTTCCCTAAAGATAAACATAAAGAAGTAACTTTATAAGATTTACAAAATGAGATTAACCAAATTAAATTAACTATTAAAGAATTAAAAGTCAAAGACAAATCATTAGAAGATGAAATTGCAATATTAAAAATTAATAAAAATCTTAATGATTTTCAAAAAGATACTGCCACATCCTTCGATGAATCTAGTTCTAGTCATTCCAATCGTGTTATCTTTGATACACGATCTACTAAAGCTAATAGTGACAATGATAATCAAGATAGAAATCACCTGAATATAATTAATAGAATTAATATACAGAAAGGGCATTCAAAAGTAAAACTTGTTGTTAATAATTTTGAAATTAAAGTTATTGCCCTAATTGATACTAGTGCTGATCTAAACTGTATTCAAGAAAGTTTAATCCCCACCAAATATTATCATAAAGCTAGTGAACAATTAAGTTCTGCTAATGGAAGTCAAATGCATATTAAATACAAATTACCCAAAGTACATATTTGTCAAAATAATGTTTGCTTTAAAACATCATGTGTTGTAGTTAGAAATATGACCGACAAGTCATCATAGGAACTCCGTTTATCTTTTTACTATATTCATTCACTACTACTAACCATGGAATAACCACACAAGCTTTTAGTTAGACAGCGACTTTTAAATTCTTGTCTCCTCCTGAAATCAAAGAGTTAAGTCAATTAAAAGAATATTCTATATCCCAATCTATTAATCGATTAACCAAGCAACTTAAATTTCTCAAAGAAGAAGTCAAATATAAAAGAATTGAAACTCAATTAATTAATCCTATTCTTATATCTCAAAAAGACCACTTTAAAACACAGATAGAAGCAACAGTCTGTTCTACTTTACCCAGTGCATTTTGGCATAGGAAAAAACATGTAGTTAAACTTCTTTACATTAAAAATTTTAATGAAAGACAAATTTCTACTAAATCTTGACCAATTCAAATGAATAATGAATTAGTAGAAATGTGTAAAAAAGAAATTAGTGAATTACTCCAAAATAATATTATCAATAAAAGTAAATCACCTTGGTCTTGTCCTACTTTTTATGTTAATAAAAATGCTGAACTGGAACGTGGCATTCCCCGATTAGTTATTAATTATAAACTATTAAACAAAGTCTTACAATGGATTCGTTATCCGATCCTTAATAAAAAAACGCAATTAAAAATCTTAGTCAACTGTTATTTTTAGTAAATTTGATCTTAAAAGTGGATTTTGGCAAATCCAAATTCACCCCAATGATAGGTATAAAACTACTGTTACTATACCTTTTGGTCATTATGAATGAAATGTCATGTCTTTTGGATTAAAAAATGCACCTAGTGAATTTCAAAATATCATGAATGAAATATTTAATCCCTTTAGTCATTTTTCGATAGTCTACATAGATGACATTCTTATCTTTTCCAAGTCCATAGATAAACATTGGAAACATCTCCATTCCTTCCTTCAAATTATTAAACATAATGGTTTAGTCATCTTTGCACCTAAGATTAAGTTATTTCAAACTAAAGTCAGATTTTTAGGATAAAATATTTACCAAAGTACCATTCTTCCTATTAGTCATTCTATTGAATTTGCCTCTAAGTTTCCTGATGAAATCTTAGACAAAACCCAATTACAACGATTCTTAGGGTCTCTTAATTACATTGTTGAATTCTATCAAGACCTTAGGAAAACTTGTTAACCACTTTTTGATCGGTTGAAAGATAATCCTCCTCATTGGTCTCTTACTCATACTGCTATTGTTCAACAAGTCAAAAAATATATCAAGACTTTTCCTTGTCTTGGTATTCCTACTGAAAATTCTTTCAAGATTATTCAAACTGATGCATCTGATGTTGGTTATGGTGACATCTTTCTTCAGAAAGTCACTCCTAAGTCATCTGAACAAATTGTTCATTTTCACTCTGGTGTTTGGAGTAAAGCCCAGAAGAATTATAGAACTATTAAAAAAGAAATTTTAGTGATTGTATTATATATCAGTAAATTTCAAGATGATATTTTAAATCAAATTTTTTTACTCCGTGTTGATTGCAAAAGTGCTAAATATGTTTTAGAAAAAGATGTTCAAAACATTGCTAGTAAACATATTTTTGCTCGTTGGCAATCTATTTTAAGTATTTTTTATTTTGATATTGAATATATACCTGGTAGTCAAAATTCTATTCCTAATTTCTTTACCCGGGAATTTTTAAAAGGGGGATAGGGATGCCAACTCATTTTATTTCCTATCACAAATTAAAAATCACCCATTACAAACACCTCATATATCAAATTGCTTTTCGTATTGTTTGTCTTAAGTCCTCCCAAAAGACTACTCATCGTGCACAATATATTCAATTTCACCAATTTACCAGTTGTTGCAATCTACTTGCCCATTACACTAATTGTCTTAATTATCATTTGAACAAATTAGATATCCTCAGTGGATACTAATCAACTTCTGTTTGATATCTACAGATGTCAACTCAAAAGCCTTCTTCCGGTCAAAAACCCTCTTCTAAACTTGCCATGGTTCCAACCAATCAACCTGTTGTTGCTTCTTCAATTGACTTAGTCAACCGTTATCAAATTCTTGGTAATATTCCTAAACCAAGTTATACTTCTGCACTGGCCTCTGACCCATTTGCTTCTTCACAACCACTTACTCCTTATCCTCCTTATCCAGTCAGAACAGCCATAACTGATTATATTAAATCCTAACCCGTTAATCTATTCTTCAAAGAACCAGTCCACAAAAATATTCATAATGTTCTTGATTTAGTCAAATCTTATTTTCCTCTGGGATGGCATTGCATTTCTTTCCATCCTAAAAAGTCAATTACCTTTTATAAAGACATTCTTTTCCACCATTAGTCAATAGTCATTAAACCCATCTATGATCGAGTTTACACTAGTAAAATCATTTATCATTCTCTATATATTAATAATATTGTTTCCAATGATGAATAGGGTCTCCCTTTTCAACTTCACGACTTACCTGGTCATACAATCCAATACAGTTATTATGATTATATAGATACTTGGTTTAAAGTTCTTCTACATCAAAATAAGTCATTCTTGGTTTTTTCAATTTAATCACAAATTCAAGTTAGAAATTCCTACCTGGTTTTTACAATGGTGGACTTAACATGGTGCCATCACCAATATTATCCCTTCCAACATATTGGAACAAGTCAATTATTTCTCTATTATTTACAAATTCAGTCCACAAAAAAGTCAATTTCCCTGGTTACTCCATTTTATGTCCAAGTACAAAGTTCCTTGGATATTTAAATGGCAATATGTTATTTCTAAAAATCTAGTCACCCGACAACATTTTGTTAAATGGTGGGATGCATTTAAGTCCCAACGCATAATTGATCAAGTCTAGCAAGAATTTCCATTCAACATTTATGCTCCAACTCCTGCAATGGTTAAGTCCTCTCAATAGAATCCAACTGCTTCAGTCACTCAAGGAAGCCCACTTCCTCTTTCAACCATCAGACTTTAGAGCCCAATAGCTAGTTCTAGGCCCTCCAAATCCAAGTCATCCAAGTCAAAGCCCAAAGCAAAGCCCAAGTCCACTTCCAATGATGAATTAATCCAAATGGATAAACTTCTTATGGCCCAAGCTAAGTCACAAATTGAAGAAGAAACTTCAGACAATTCAGCCTCCTCTAACGCATCTACCAATCAAGATCTTTATGGTCCACAATTTCAAGATGCTCAGGACTTATATACATAAACAGTCATTGGATTCCATATATATGTCAGCTTCAATCACTACTCTTCTTTTGAGAAAAACTGCTGATATATACATTGATTCCTCATCAATCATCTGTAAAGTCATGTTCTCCACTAAAAGTAAATGAATAGTGAAAGTCACTATTCACTATTCATCCAAAGACAAGTCCAGAATAGTCAAAAGTAGCAATCAACTTTCAGTCAATCACCAAAAAGTAGCAGACAGCACCTAGTGCCTCCATGTGCTACTTTTCAGTCAGATTCCAACTCATAAGCCTCACAGTCATCCTCTTTTCCTATAAAAGAGAGCTTCTTCAGTCTTTTTAACTCAGAGTTAGAATTGAGAGTTCTAATAACCTCAAAAAATATCTTTCTCTGTAATTATCTATTTTACAAATGTATTGTGCTTCCGGTAAGTTTTGTAAACAATTTTAAGTTTCTTCAGTCATCCTCTTTTTAACTCAAGTTATTTTCAGTAAAACAATTGTAAGTTTTATTTCAGTATTTCAAATTATTTATTTTGATTTATCTTTTCAAGTTATTTATTTTCATTTATCTTTTATTTTTGAATCCGTGTTAAAGTTATTTGTGCTTCTGGTTCTTTGTTGAAGTTATCTATGCTCCCGTTTCCTTATTGTTTGTCATACAACTTTAAAAATGATATATATATATATATATAATGGTCCCCAGTATAAAAAAAATATATATGCCATTTTTCTTTCATCTTGAATTTTCTTTCTATTTTACATCAAAAAAAACTTATTCATCCTATTAGATATTGCTTCCATGGTATTTAAATTTTTTTTTATGTATATATAATTTATATATCATAAATACATACATGTAGGGCTGGTCGCGGTTCAGTTCTTGACGGTTTGCGGATCAATTTAGACCCGCACGCATGTATGCGGTTTGGAAAAAATTCAACCCACAACCGCTCGCAGTGCGGGTTGCAGTTTGTGCGGATAAGGTGCACGGATGTGCGGGCGATTGCGTGCGGTTTGCTGATTGGACTTTTTTCTTTAAAATTTTATTTTGGAGCTTTTTTTTCATTTTGTAAATATTTATTTTGGACCATTTCCCCCCCATTTTCTAAATTGCTCTAACATTAACAATTAATGAATTAAAACTTATAAAATTAAAAACACAACAAAATCAATTCCTAACACAAACAAATCATTCAAAATCCTAAGCTTTTAAATCAAATCATAAACTAACACAAGCACATCTTTCAAAATCCTAAACTAGATCATTAATCTCATTCACTATCTACTACTCAACAATACAATTAAAGTAAAATCATTCAAAATTCTAAGCTTACCTAAAAGCAATTCTTCATTAACTTTTACATTTATCCAAAATGTAATACTAAAATAACAACGGTCCAGATTTAAAAATAAAAAAAATAAAGAAATAAAAAAGTCTAAGTGCCGGCGGGTTCTTGCGGGTGCGCGTTAAACCCGCAACCCGCCCGCAATGCGTAATCATGCCATATTCCAAACCGCATCCGCCCACATTGTGTTTGCGAAACCATCCATTTGTATGCAGATCGGTTCTGGTTGAGTGGGTTGTGCAGCTCGGATAATCCTATGCCTAGTCCTGCATACATGTATGTTGACAATGTTAGCTATCGGTTCATGGTGGCAGATGATGGTGAGAACCATTATGAGATCTCACGACACACAAAAAGAGTTTCTCTTCAACTAAGCCCACATCTTCTCCATGGTTGCTTGCACAGTTGGGTGAAAGTGCTAGTTTTCGATGGTGTGGTCATAGACAATACAATAGTGCAACTAGAGAAGCTAGGGTAGAGAAAACGTTACTTTTAATTGAAGAGAGTAAAGGATCTCCTCCTCTTGGGTCTATATATAGCGTGGGTCGTTGTCGTCGAGAGTGGGTCACCGGTGAGGCTGGGTTCGATGGAGGAGAAGGGGTGAGGGTGAGGTTGTGTAAGAGTGAGGTCAAATGTGTATAAGTTGTATGTATAGCTCTGGGAGGGAAACTTTCATTTTCAATATGTTTTAATTATTATTTTTTTTATAGCCAGATCTGGACCGTTGGATCTGGTTGGGTGCATCTCAACCGTTGCCTGTAAGAACTCAAGGAGAGAGTGTCAGGAGAGAATCCAAACTCAAAGCGAGTGTACTTAAAGATGAATCTATTTGGTAATACTATGAGAAACATATAATTTGTTTTAAGTTTGTTGTATAAATTGTGTGATTAAACAAAACAAATAAATTCATAATTACCAATTTACATTTCAGGGAGGAAAAACAACATGTTGAAATTTACAAGTTTGACAGAAATACATAATGACATAAAATGGCAAAAGGAAGCAAACCGAAACTTGTACTAGACAGTCTCCTTAAAACAGATTCACTGCCTCACCGGTTAGGTGCTGGAGGTTGTTCGACGTCTGTCTCCCAGGATACGATGGTTGGACTAGCTACAGTAATGCACCGACTGAGTAGCTTCGGCGAATAGAATGCAGTACTCTCTCACTAGAAAGAATATAAAACTGAAGGAAAATTTCAGAATATAAAACTAGAGCAAAGTTTCTAGTGGTGAAAGCTGAAGGAGAGGGCCTCCTTTTATACACATGAAGGGAGAGAGGAAGAGGCTCCCCTACAACTAATGCAGGAATTAATTCTGTATTAACCTGCAAAACTAATTGACTAAAGTCCATCATGAATAGAGGAGTTGCCAGCTCTTATACCCATGTGTAATGTGTATAATTCTGCAGTCCACATATCTAGCTTGGCCCAAAAAGATTAGGATGGGTGGGCCAAGCCCAACCCCACACTCAATCCAGTCCCTCAAGCCTCAAGCCTAAGATCCATGGACCCGAACTCGACCCAGTCCGGATGGGCGGGTGGGCGGTGTGCACGTGGCAATTTTTTCATAATCAACTTGGACCAAGTCCATCTTTGAAGTATTCATAATTCTCTTCCTTTGGAAAATTTGGATGCCCCAAAGAGTTCACACCCTTAGGCAAAAAATGGGATTTAAATACCCATTAATGCTCTCCTCTACAATTAATGTGGAATAGAATGTTTTACACTTTTCTCAACACCTTTTTCATGAGGCCAACTTAATGAGTCAATTTCTCATTTAAATCTTAATGGTTTTTGGTCATTCCTTTTGTGGTGTAGAGACTTCATTACAAAGAATCTAAACCCATTTTAATCCTTCTCAATAGAGGATTAAAATTCACTTTAATTTCACATTAAAGTCACCGAAAAACTATTATTTTCTAACAATATCCACTAGTAGCTCAAAAATATTCAATGCAATGAACTATAGCTCAACCTCTCATACAAACATCAACTAGTAGAATAGATATGGTGCATGAGAATAAAAGGTGATTTTTTGGTTTTTTTTTTTTTTTTTAAATGTACAAAAAATAGAGGTGATATGACTAAAAGAAACCAAAAAATTAAAAAAATTAACTTTTAGCCGTGCTGTCAAAATAGACACTTTAAGGTGCAGTTTAGCGTCTAATGAAAACTGAAGTAACCATTCCAATGGAAATTGAAATAGCCATAGTGGGCTTAGGGAAAGCAATCAGGAGCTACTCAAGTTAGGTCTTGGTAGGAAAAGGTTTAGGGTTGATTAGGAATTGATTGGGCTCAGAATCAAATGTTGAATAAACACACAGAAAAACAGCTATTTTAATTTCGTCAAACAAGGCCAAGTTTGGCATTTTTTATCTTTTTATTTTTTTTTCTATCATATTATTTCTCTATTTTTTTACATATTTTTTTATAAAAAGATAAAAAATATACTTATTTAAGTCATCCCAAACAACCCTTTAATGTTGCATACTTAACCCGCTTATTCATTACACAAAGAAACAATTTAGGGATTCGGTGGATATAAAAACACACGTGATGGGCGATATAGCAAACAAGTATTTTTGTGCAGAATATAGATAAAAACAGTGATGCCCAATCAGGACCAAAGATCAATCTTCCACCGCACAAAATGAAACTTGTTTTTTTTTATTTGGGCAAACTACACGTACACCCTTTGATTAAAATATTAATTTTTTAAAAAAATTATAAATATTTTTTTATTAAAATTTTTTATTTAACAGAATTAATTGAAAAAAATAAAATTCTTAACTGTTCTCTTATATAATAATTAAATTATTAATTGAAATAAATTTCTAACAACATCAAAAACAGTTAATTAACTTGATAATTTATTTAAAAAATGAGCTATTTGTTATGAAATTATAAATTTTAAGGGGTGAGATGTAATTTCTAGAAATATAAAGAGCAATTTATATTTTAAGCAAACGTAAAAGGGTGTATTTATAATTTACCCTTTTGTTTTTAAGAAAATGAAATTGATTCTAAAATTTTAAATTTTTTTATTAAAAAATAAAGAAATTTAATTGTTTTCGAAACAAGTTTTACTCTGCCCTCACTTTCCCACCACCACCAGCCAATTGTCATCGAGCTCCAGCCACTTTTGATGACACTCCGGCCACAACATTTGTCCACCGTTCATTGCTAACCACTATCTTTTGGAAGTCATCAAATATGTCTTTATTTTTTTTTTTTTTGAATTGTTTTCAAAATATGTTTATATTAAACAAGTTTTATTTTGTTACGTGTTTTTTGCAAATAGAAAATTTGAAATTGACAATGGTACCAAATGAGACCTAGCTTATGCATGTTTAGAATTTTTGTTGTGCATTATATAGTCAAATGAACGATAACGGGCAGCCTAATGTGAAAAACACGGATAATTTTAATGAATTTAGAAAATACTTTTTGAGTAGTTAAGGCTACGTTTGGTAGTTCCAACTTTCAATTGTTGGCAAACAAAACAAGCACTTTGGACCCCTAACCAACCTATCTCCACTTTCTTTACATCTCAAAGCATTTGTACTGGGTTGGCCTTGTTTGGGTGGTATTAAATTTCACCCAAATTTCTAACAACTATTTTTTTACTTTTAACAAATTGTTAAAAGATGAAGGTTTGGAAATTAGTTTTTTTTTTTTTTTTTCACTTGAATTGGTTAAAGATAGGTTTTCGTAATAGGTCAACTATTTTTAAAAAAATTTGATGAAAATTTTGTTTTTGGCCAACCAACATCAAATTAGACTTTTGATCTAAATTATTCAACAAATTTGATGAAAATATATATATATATATATAAAATAAAAAAAATAAAAAAATAAAAAAAAAGGTAAAAGGTTAGAGATGCTCTAAGTACCAACCTGTTGATGCGCTATTCTTGGGTACAATCTTTTGAAGCACAAATACATAAAACAAACTTGAGATTAAACATACCGAACATATGGTGACCCCAAAAAAATCTAATAAAAATAAATAATATCCATGTAAGTGGCTCTAAACAGATAAAAATGAGCAAATAAATGGAAATCACATCCCTCAAAGAAGAACGATGAAACTAGGAAGCAACCTGGAACAAATCAATCCACAATATCTACCATCTAAAAATCCATCCTGTGCTTAGAAATATAAAATCAAAGGAAACTAAACAATGTTTTGCAGCAGTTATTACAATTCTTCATATCCATCTATGATCTAACAACACAAAAGCTTTTCAGAGCGATTAGAGAAATGAGAGCAATCTGTACCCATGCCGCTCAGCGATGAAATGCACTTTCGAATTTCTTCGACCTATACAAGAGATCAAAATTTAGTAATTTTGCTAATTTCACAAGTTACTGAAATTCAATTCTGACTATGATGTATAATTATTCAAGAAAAAGAAAACGAACCTTGAAAACTATGATGTATTATTCAACGAGTGTGCATACCCATTGAGGCCAGCCACAAAATTCTTCAAGCACGCTGCATCAAAAACTCGAGTCTTCAATTCTGCTGCACTAAATTGGTACCATGTTGTCACACTTGCTCAAATCAGCTTTCTGCATACACTGTTGGATGTGAATCTCGGCTTCAAAATAGTGCATTAACAATCCAAGGATTGTACTCCTTCAAAATTGATCTCAATCAGAGGAACATGAGCTATCTTCAGCCAATCCTCCCCAGTCTGTTTCTTGCACCGGCGCTCCAAATGTGGACATTCTGTAATTTCCAGCCTTTTCAGAGTATTCTGATCCTGCAGCCCATCCGGCAAACACCTCAGATTCGGGCACCACCAAATCGTTAAGCATGATAATGACCGGAGGCTTCCAAGCCAATTTGGTAGAGAAAACAATCCGCTGCAATTGCATATATACAACTCTTGGAGTGCATTCAAATGTTGCATACCCTCTGGAAAAGATTGTGGGTTCGTTTGGTTTGAATCTCTGAAAAATTTTTGGAAAAATTTCTCTACAAATGAGTTTTCAGAAAAACTCAAACCAAACATGTTTCCCAAAAAATTTTTCCAAAACTTCTAAACCAAACATGTTTTCCAAACAAATCTCTCTCTCACACATATCAAATCAATCACTTTTTCCAAAACTCTCTCTCAAAATCATTTTCCAAAACATCTTTTGAAAAAAACCAAACCAAACATGTTTTCGTACTTTTTATCTCTAAAACACATCTCCCAAACACAAACCAAACATACCCTGTATCTCTGGACATCCACCGATACTCAAGTCCCGAAGTGCTGTCAGATATTGCATTCCATCTGACAAAGATATTAGTTCATCACAGCAGCTAATTTGTAAGGATGTAAGGGAAGTCAAGCCTTGCAACCCTTGCACTGGAAGGGACGTAAGACTATTAACGTCACTTATATCCAGTGTTTGCAGAGATTTTAGGTTTTGGAATCCTGACAAATTTTCAAGTTCAGGACAATGATGAAGGCGTAAGGACTTTAGAGCAAATAGATTATCCAGCTGATTTGACAGGGTCTTAAGATTGTACATGGAATCTAACTCTAGGGACTCCAAGGCCTTAAGATTTCGAAGCAGTCCATCTGGAAGAATCTTCAACTTCGAGTAACTTATCCTAAAATAGGAAATCGAAGTAAGATTAATCACTGACCTAAATAACATTTCATTGTCTCCCACAATTGTTAATCTCTCAAGTGCAGGAAGAAATGGCAATTTAGTCAATTTGGGGCATCCAGATATCACCAACTCCCGTAGGCAAGGGAAAATTTCTCCTCTATCCGCTATTGTCCATTCCTCCAAGCTTCGCACTCCCTGGAAGTTGAGAGTCTCCGATGCAGGAAATGAACTTTCCCCATCTCCATAATCCCCATGGTTGAAGTACTTAAGACAACACATGCGTCTGATCTCAAGAATTTTTAGGGATTGTAGTTTGCCAAGAGGAGGAAGATGTTCACATCTTTCACAACCTATTAAAGAGATCTCAACCAGATTTTTAAGAACCAAACCCAACATCCAATTTGGAAACTTTGAACCTTGGAAGAAATTTATGCTCAACTTCTTCAGATTCGAATCAGGTTGGAGACTCTCGAGTACCTCTTCGACATTCTTTTGTCTGTTTTCTTCATTGCTCCAGCTCCAATGTAATTCCAAAGAAATAAGATCATGTTTCCCCTTCAAATTGGCCTTCTCGGCATCTTCTGAATTTCTTACGTTCTCAAGTCCCTGTATGATCAACGTACCCCCCAGATTTAATTCTTTCAACTCACCAATTTGGTAACCCTCATCTTGGCCCACAATGAATGTGCTTAGTCTTTGTAAGCAAGTTAATTGTCCCATTTTATCAGGCATTGAAGTAAGAGAATCACACCCTCTGATGTCCAAGTAAGTGAGATTTCTCATGTGCTTCATGCGTTTGGGCAACTTACAAAGTTGGTGGCAATATTTTAGCTTTAGTGTCTGCAGGTTTTGGAGATTACTTATTGGTTCTGGTAGAATTTTTATACTAGTGAATGACATGTCCAAATACCTAAGATGGCTGAAATTGGACATTGATAACTTCTCAACAGCATTGCCACCCAAATCCAACACTCGGAGATACTTTTGTTTTGAAATGAAAGGTGAATAATCATTTTCCCGGCAACGTAAAATGAGAGAACGCAAAGATGGGACTTCAGATATAATCTCATTCCAAGGAACCATCTCACTTGAGCCAATGTAAAAAGACAAGTGACGAATTTTATTTGGAATTTTCATGCCCTCGCGAGACTCCATAATACAGCATTCATTTCTCATGATAGATTGTGCAAGATCATGCATAAGATTGTGCATTTTACAAAATATTGTTCCATCCTGACTCTCTTCCACATCTTGTAAAATGGACCTCCAAACCAAGTCCCTAAAAACCTCATCGCCAATATGTAATGTCGTTTTTCCTTTAGATGGAATAAAATCATTTGCCATCCACATCCCTATCAGCATGTCTTTCTCCATTCTATAGTCTTTCGGGAATATACAACAATAAGCAAAACATTGCCTCAAATGTGGAGGTAAGGCTTCATAGCTCAACCTCAAAGAAGGTAAAATACCACTTCCATCATCTGGCAAATCCCAAATCTCACTCTCCTTCACAGATAACCATTCACTTTCACTGATTTTAAATTGCATGAGGCTTCCCAGAGCCTTTATCGCTAGGGGTAACCCTCCACATTTTTTCACTATTTCCTTCCCAATCAAATCCAACTGAGGGTTTTCCTTTCTTCTTCTGTTGCCAAATGCGCATCGTTCAAACAATGACCAAGAATCAACCTCCGACAAACAAGCCATGCCGTGTATAGGAAGCGTAGCCATGATAAGAGCAACTTTCTCACTCCTTGTTGTTACTATAACAGTACAACCTTTAGCCCCACAGTTCAGTGCATCGTTTAGCCTATCCCACTTCTCATGGTACTCGTTCCATACATCGTCCAATACAAGTAAAAATCTCTTCCCAAACAGTTTTTCTTGGAGGCAACGTAGAAGTGGATCGAAGTTTGAGATACTACACACACCACCTTCTATGGACTCTAGGATTGCTCTGGTTAGTCTCTCTACATCGAAATCAACAGAGACACACACCCAAATTCTCATATCAAAGTGGCTATCCACCCTTCCATCATTGTAGATCAATTGAGCAAGTGTGGTCTTTCCAATTCCTCCAATACCGCACATAGCACACACTGAAACATCATCACCACCCGAATTGTTGAGCAACATTTCAATTATCATTTCTTTCTCCTCATTTCTCCCATAAATTTTCGATTCATTCACAATTGAACTAGTTTGTTGTCTCTCCATACCACAAACTTTTTCGGTTTCTATCCCATCTTCCCTCAAGTGAAACATATTTTTCTCCTCTGCAATGGCATCTAATCTATCCCTCATATCCTTGATATTATGCCCTATTTTCAATCGAAATATAAGCCGGTTTTGAAGAGAGAAAAAGGCACTTACTTGGGGTTTGATGCCTCTCTCAGAATCCATCTTGCTTCTCATAGCTTTAGTCATGATCTCATCCACCAGATTATCTGCATCATAAGCGGCGTCGTTGAGCTTTCTCAGCCAATTCTTCACAGCCTCGCTCTTCCCTTGCTTTGTCTCTGCATCTTGGAGGACTGCTTGAATGGTACTTAGTTTGCTCTCTAAGTTCTCTAGCTCTTTTTTCAAACCCCATGCTATCCCAAACTCTTTTAGCACTAAAGAGTTCAAGGTTTTCAAAATTGAAGTAACAAGGGGAGAAATGAGTAGATCAGCCATACTCTAATCTGTTTTGAGATATGGAATTGAAATCAAACCCAGATGAGAAAAGAGTTGAATCAATTTTCACTCACAACTTTTGGAAATGTGTTGAAAAGAAATGCAGACCCTCAAACAGTTGGAAAGAAATCTAATGGGAAACATAACTACCATTTGTTGTTGACTTATACAGTGTAAAGATTCCATTTACATGTCTTTCATGTCATTTTCTTTATTTTATTTTTTTAATGTTTATTTCCCTTTCGCAACGTAACATAATTATTTTTTGACAGATTACTGAGGAAATTGATCTCCACAGCTTACCTTCTGATTGGTCTGGTGATTGGATGGTGGACATCAAATTGTCTCATCTTCTCTCTCTTTTTCCTTCCCTTTGCCAGGAAACTCCATGAGCAAGCTTAATTTTTATATTTCTTTTTTAAAAAACCACCGGTTTATTTTTGTTCAGTTTTTTAAAAAATAAAGCATATGGTTGCTAATATTCAATGCATTTAATTTGTTTACAATATACTCAAAGATACTTTGAGCTCGCCTGTACTCCTCTCAAAATCTGGTTCATTTATGGCATATGATTGAGTTTCATTGGTAACTCAGTGGTGGGTTTCTTCTTTTAGATTGGGTTAAATCAGACTAGCAATTGGCTAATCCGGAGTCTGGACTCACGGATGGACATTTCAGAGCATCCTTTTTCATTGAACAATATATATATATATATACTCAAAGATACTAAATTTGAACAAATTGAATCACTAACCAACCTGAAATAAGCCGGAACTGGATTCTTGATCCTCCAAAGAAGTTATTCCATGGTTTTGGAATTTCACATCTGTGAGGCTCCGATTTTTGTAATTTCTTTTCGACCCTTACTTTTTAATTATTTATATAAAGACCCTCAATTTCAATTCAATTGTAACTCTAGAGTCGGAAACACGCGCCAATGAAAACTCGCAAACCCTAATCAAACTTGGGAACTCGTAAATCATTTCCAAAGCCATAATAATAATCAATTAACTCCCTAATTATAGATTTACCGCTCGAAACCTTAGGTTTACGGTTCTTATTACAATTCACAATTTAATTCAAAACAAAAAATGGGAACTCGTAAATCATTTCCAAAGCCATAATAATAATCAATTAACTCCCTAATTATAGATTTACCGCTCGAAACCTTAGGTTTACGGTTCTTATTACAATTCACAATTTAATTCAAAACAAAAAAGCTTTAACAAAATTAAATTCTCAAATCCTAATTCAATTAAATATTACACTTAAATAAATGTTTCAATTTATAAATTAAGGCCCTTACTTTTGAGTTATTATAATAAAAGCTCTTAATTTTTCATTTACTTGCGATTTTAACCCTAGAATCGAGAATGCATCTTGATCAGAACCATGCGAACCCTAATTGAACCCGACAACTTAAGAATCATTTCTAATATCCTAATAATAATTAATTAACCCTCTAATTGTAAAATAATCGCTCAATGCCCTAGATTTCTAATTCTTGTAAGGTTCGTTCGGTTGATCGTCTTTTAATTAGAAAATGAGAAACCTAAACCGAATTATTTTTCCTATCACTAATTTAATTAATTCTACACTTGAAATAAATATCCTAATTATGAAAAATCCCTCAAAAACCCTAGTCAAATGAAGCACATGGCCATGGAGATTTTGTGTAGTACTTTTGAAACAAATTTCATGAAATCATGGAAAAGTTTTTGACTAATGATTCAAATTGGGACAAATTGCTTAAATCATGGAAAAGTTTTTGACTAATGATACAAATTGAGAGAAATTGCTTAAACCATGAAAAAGTTTTTGACTATGGTATAAAATTATAAAGAGAGAGATATATATAAATATTCAATTGAGCCAAGGATATTTTAGACAATTTGTCACAATTTTTCTATAAATAGAACCACTCCCCTAGCATTCTTTGCACATCAAACACATACACTAATTTCAGAAAGAATGAGAGAAAGAGGAGAGAAATTGGGAGCCTTGGAGGAGGAGGAAGAAAAAGAGAGCACACTTGCACAACATCATTTCATAGGCATTCAAATAAGTCACAATACAACCCATTCTTTGATTTTCTCTTCTAAATACATGGTATTAAATGTTTTGAATTTTATTTTCAGATGCATGGTGTTCTTGTGTTAAAAATGAAGAGAGTTGAGCCTTATTCCACCCTCATTTGTGTTTCCTCTTAATCGGTGCAAAACTATCTTTTTTCTACACCTATCTCACATGATTTCCAAAGGGACACCTTGAGTCTAAAATTCTGAGTTGAATATATATTATTTAGCATGTTTTCATCACAATTGAAGTGAAAAATTATTCATGGTTATCCTTTTTTCTTACTTTTCTTTTATTTCAAGCTTTGTGCTCAAAGAACCAGTTTTTATAGCCCACTTGCAAAACTTCTAGGAAAATGCAAAAAAATCTCCTTAACCTCATTTTTATGTCAAAACCTTCCTTTAAGTGTTAGATTTAATGGAAAAAAAAAAAAGTTTTATCTAAAAAGAGTGATCAGTTTGAGAGAAGATCCGATTTTCGTAACAGTTAACAAATCTAGACAGCATTGGTGTATTTATTAAATAACTAAAAATCTAGCAAAGTTATGCCACTTCTGAAAAATGTTCTGAAAACCAAATAAAATTCTCTACAAACCATGGCAAGGCCAAGCTTGGGAAAAATCTAGAAATGTCTCTTAGATTGTGAATTTTAAAGTGTATCTAATCTGGAAATTTATGTTTGTTGGTGATCTCATTTTATTAATTTCATGAATGTGCTTCTCGCCACTTGTTTGAGTTTTAGTATGGCAATTACATATGTTGTGGCTATATTTCCTTGCAATGGTACTTTGATGATGCTTGTACTTGTATGGAAATTATTATTTCGATAAATTGTTCAAACCTTAACTTCAAACATTTAACACAATGGGAAATTTAATTGGGGTGGTAATTGGGTTTCAATCACTTGAATTGTATTATGAGAAATGTTGTGTTTACATTGAATTGGTTGGTGGGACATGTTCCCTATTTGAAGTAAAGTCTTGCGCAAGCGGTTGTATCAGAACCCTTGAATGGATCGGTTGTATTCGAACCCTAGGTATTTATGATAAATAAGATTGGAGGAGGTTATGGGCAAGGCCCTTATTTTTACCGTCTCTTTTGAGGTCCTCGATTGGCGCTACACGGTACATAACTGTTGTAGGCATTCGAGGTAAGGTCTGTAAAGCAGCAAAAAAAAACAAGGGCATACCGAATAATTCGAGTCCAATTCTTTTGGTTAGGATGATGAAATCTCTTTTGGGGGATTTCTAGATTCTAACACCTAACCTTGTTACTCTCTAATTGTTTACCTGCTTAATTGTTCATCATGCTTATATATATATATATATATATTTAGTTATATACTTGTAAATATATTAGACTGGAAAAAAGGGACGAGGTGTATGTGTATTTATTGTGCATTCAAAGCTCATGGCTTTTCATGCCAGGTGTTGAAGACTATTAGACAGTCGAAGGTGAAGCCGAAGCATTTGACGACGTATGGCTACCCTAGAAGGATTAGACACTAGTTTTGTTAAAATCTCTTTTGTAACTATGCTTGGGGTTCTAAGTATTAAAAAACTAGAAGAATTGAATTCTTGTATATTTTATATAGGAGGATATGTGCTCAATCAGGAAGAGATACACCAAATCAGTTATCTAAGGAATGATACACCATATATTCTAAGTATGGTATACATAAAGAAGGTAACAATATTATGCTATGTAGGGACCGTGACTCACGCCAACACTCCTCCTCAAGTTGGTGTGTAGATATCTCCTATACCCAACTTGACCAGTGAGTCATGGAAAACCTTTGAGGATACAACATGTGTCAAGATATCAACTAGTTGGTCTTTTGATCTTACAAATGGAATCTCAATCAACTTCTCAACCAGTTTCTCCTTTAGAAAGTGACGATCCACTTCGACATGTTTCATTCTGTCATGTTGAACTGGATTGTCTGCAATCTCACGAGCTGCCTGACAATTACAGTAGAGTGCTATAGTACCTTCAGGTTGAAACCCAAGCTCGGTAAGCAGATTTCTCAACCAAAGAAGTTCACAAACTCCCTAAGCCATACCCCTATACTCAACTTTAGCTACAAAATGAGCCACCACATTATGCTTCTTACTACACCATGTAACCAGATTACCTCCAACGAAAATAAAATAGCCAGATGTCGAGTGTCTGTCAGTGATATTACCAACCCAATCTGCATCAATGTAGCTTTCAACCTTCAAACGCCCTTGTTTCCTAAACATTAGCCTTCTTCCTAGGGATCCTTCTAAATGGCTCAATATATGCATAACTGCTGCCATATGATCTTCACTAGGTGAATACATAAATTGACTCATAACACTGACCGCATAAATAATATCAGGACGAGTATGTGACAAATAACTCAGTCTGTCATGAGCCGAACTCGCCCCTATGGATTAAGGTCATAACCGGCCAGTAATCATGAAATTACCTATGATCTCAAACAAAATCAGACATTTTTATAACAATAATGGGGCCAAACGGAAGCAGACTTAAAAATTTTGTCCAATGAGCCGTGCTTATATGGCATAATGAAATTATTCCAAAAACATATCATAATAACTCACACATATAGACAGAATTAACATCTTGTACATCCAGGAACTTCAAACATGTAGTCAGCCAAACAAAAGTTTGTGTACATAGGTGATACAATGTATTCACCAAGATAACAAAAGAGTAAACAAAAGATCAAAAGAACAAAAACAAAGTCTTGTGCATGAAACATTCGGGCTTGTGGGAAAGTGGTTTGGAAATACTCTTCTGATCTTGGAAGAAGCTAGTGATCCTCAGATAAGCACCTGAAAAGAAAAGAACACTCCGGTCGGGGGTGCCGGAATTAGCACTCCGATGGACAAGTCAGTTTCTACGCTCTTTGGATTACTTGTATTTTAAGTTTAGCATACTAGTTCTCATATACCTTTCTTCGACTGTTGTTCCTTTATTTATACTCGTTTCTATGGCCTCGGGGCCTGGTCCCCTTTTCGCTCACTATCCGCTTATTTATTCGGCCTCATAATTCAATAGTTACTCGGCCTATTTATTGTATTCGGCCTCCTGATCGTGCAGGTTAGAGCCGAATAATGTCTATCTTCTAGGGTGTACGCTTCTGATTCTGGTATTTATTTAGCTCACACAATTGCCTCCCAAATTCCCCATTGACGGCAGTTAATTGGTGTGTTTGGTTTCAAATTTGAAAAGTCAAGAGAAACATAAATTAGGCGGCTTCACCTATCCCAATGTGAATGTTAGAACGCACACGCCTCTCGGTCATTATTATACATTCCCGCCTCATTCATGCATCTTTTGTATTTATTATGATTTGAAACTCCAGTCTCTTCGAATGCATGCTTTTTCAAATATTTGAGCCTCCTGGATTGCTAGCCGGTATCTCTCATCTGTCTCGCGTCTTCTGCAACTTCTTCGCGTCTCTTCTTGTCTCCCTTGCCTTTCGTAAGTTTTCTTCTCTTCTCTTTGTAATCCTATTTTTCGTGTTTATTTTTTATTTAGAATACCCTTGAGTCCTTACTAGAATGGGTAAGCATTTGAAAGACCTCCTTTCCAAGGGTCGTATTTCTGGGTTTCGACAGCATTTTTCTATCCCTGATGATGTCCATCTATCTCTAGTGACGGACAACACTCTTGATATGGAAAGGGATGACCAAAATACAATCGTCTTTCCTCTTCTATCCATTGCGGAGGGCGGAGTTCGCTTTCCCTTACACCCATTTCTTAGGGTTGTCCTCCGCCATTGGGGTCTGATTCCTTCCCAGCCCAATGTCAATTTTTTTCGAATCATAATGGGAATCGTAGAGTTGAACCGGCGCCTTAGGATCAACCTTGGCATTCCGGTGATTCGGCACTACCACACTTTAGCCAAATCCTTCGGCCGGCTCGGGCACTACTTTCTCAGGGCCAAGGACACCGACCATCACTTGGTAACCATGCTTGCCAGCTCTGGCAAACGAGTTGACGATGTAATGGTTAATGTCCAAGGCAACTGGGAATTCAGCGAAGGCGAAGATCACCTAGACCCTATTCCCAGACGGAAGGGTGAACCAGGTTGTCGTGTAACTCCTTGTGTTTATTTATCTTTCTTTTATTCGACTTTTTCTCCAAGTCTAATCCTTTGTTTTTGCAGGCAATAAGTTGAAGAAGATTCTGACCTTGGCTGACGACACAGTCCTTGCGGAAATTAAGACTGCACTCAAGTATTTTGATGTCCAAACGTGTAGAAGCAAGGGAGAGCCACCCATATACTCCTGCGGTACGAGCCTACTTATACTACGTTCTCGGCCGCAGACGACATTCCGATCCCATCCGGTGAACACCACCTTACGGCTCTTATCTTCCTCAGCTTCAAGACCCTTAGGCAAATTGGTTTCGAAGTTTTTGATTCGGAGCAAGACGTAGAGCCGGTGGTCGAGGTAATCGCCGAACTAACGAGAGAGTTCGCTGTGGAGGCCGAAGAGGTCGAGGAGGCTCTAAACTCAGCGTTTGAGACAGTCGGTCTTAACCAGCCTGACTCACCGTTCACTTCGGGTCGGGCAAAGTTTTCCTTTGGAGATATTTTTACAAATTTGGGAGATCTACCCGGCGTTTTTTCTGAGGGTATGGCTGGGGAAAATCTAACACAGATGGTGCGAAAGAGAAATGTCGAACGCATGGCCGCGCGACGGAAAGCCAAGGCCACTCATTCTGGGCCTGCCCCGATTGAATCTTCACAATCCATTATCGTAGAAGAAATGGCTCAAGTTGTTGTGGCTAAGACGGATAAGGAAGCCGAACAGCAGATTCCAAAAGAGCGGGGCGAAAAACGTACCGCTGAGGGAGAGGCCGGCTTAGAGGAGAGCCCTGTTGACAAATGGCCTCGCTTAGAGGAGTCGGATGTGGTTGTTCCTTTCGTTGTTCAACCAAAGATCAAAAACACGCCGATCTCCTCTGACGCATCTGCCCTGAAGGATCCAGTTGTAGCGTTGAGCTTGGCCGCCTCAGTCTCATTGCCGACTGACAAGACCACCTTTCGAGCAGAGCCAGATTTGGTAGTTATAGCATTAGCTGCCCAGTCGGCCCTTCTGGTATGTGACTTGATCTTTTTTACTCCTTGTTTGGTTTGGTTTGCATACGATATTTCTTGGTATGTGATGATCCTAACTCCTTGTTTTGCAGACGGTTGGAAGGATAGTCGAACTAGGCCGCTGCCAGCACGATGCCATTGAAAGAATTGGCCACTTGAAGTCGGAAGCTAAAGGTGAGAAAAGCAGGGCCGAGTTCGAGGCAATGAGAGCCGCAATGGAAAGTGCTCGAGCCGAAGCGTTGAAGGAGAGGGCTCGGACTGTTGACCAGCTCAAATCTGATGCCGAAGAGAGGGCAAACACGAGCGAGGAATCACTCAAGTTAGCTAAGAAGGCGCTTGCCAAGGTGGACGCCGAGTTAGAAGAATTGAAGAAGGCCAAGGAAAAAGCCGACTCTGAGGCTTCTGCGGCGTTCGAGGCTGGAAAAAGCGTTGCCCTTGAGAACTACGTAGAAGAAGTCCCCAAATTCGAGAATCGGGGATTCAAACATGGGTGGCTCAAAGCCCTTACTGCCGTTGGAGTTACATTGGCCATGCCAATTCCATACGAGGAAGTGGACGTTGAGCCACTTGAGTCTAATCCCAAGGATTGATTTGGGAGACATTCTAATTTTATTAAGTATTTTTAATTTCAATGTATGTTTTTGTTTAGTAGATTTATGTTAGTTCAAGGTAATTTTCATTTATAAATTAGTCACTAACTGCGCTCAATTTATTAATGAGAATTTCCTTTTCATTTCACTATTAATTATACGTAGTTTTTTTATATTAATGAAGAGTTTTACTTTTCACTACTTTGGATAAAATGATTACTGCCTGTTGTGCTTACTAACTATCGATCCGATAGGAAGTAGCATCATGAGATGAGTAGATTAAATATCCCACTGCATAGCTGCCGATTGGATAACAGTATAACTTGGCAATTAATTTAACCTTAATTTATCCGAACAAGTAAATCGGCTCAGGGCCCCGTTGTATGCCGAATAGGACTAGCTCATGGGTATTGTACTGATAAATCGGTTTGTGGAGCGGCTGGGGCGCTCAGGCCGACTAGATTAATGAATCTGCCCTTGCCCCAACTGGTTCATGAACATTAAACGCCGAATATCAAGAACTTATGAAGTACTGATAAATCGATTCGTGGAACGGCTGGGGCACTCAAGTCGACTAGATTGATGAATCTGCCTTTGCCCCAGTTGGTTCATAAACATTAAACGCCGAATATCAAGAACTTATGAAGTACTGATGAATCGATTTGTGGAGCGGCTGGGCCACTCAAGCCGACTAGATTGATGAATCTGCCTTTGCCCCAGCTGGTTCATGAATATTAAACGCCGAATAACATGAACTTATGAATATTGTACTAATGAATCGATTCGTGGAGTGGCTGGGGCACTCAAGCCGACTAGATTGATGAATCTGCCTTTGCCCCAGCTGGTTCATGAACATTAAACGCCGAATAACATGAACTTATGAATATTGTACTGATGAATCGATTCGTGGAGCGGTTGGGGCACTCAAGCCGACTAGATTGATGAATCTGCCCATGTCCCAGCTAGTTCATGAACATTAAACACCGAATAACATGATCTTATGAATATTGTACTGATGAATCGATTCGTGGAGCGGTTGGGACACTCAAGCCGACTAGATTGATGAATCTGTCCTTGCCCCAGCTAGTTCATGAACATTAAACGCCGAATATCAAGAACTTATGAAGTACTGATAAATCGATTCATGGAGCGGCTGGGGCACTCAAGCCGACTAGATTGATGAATCTGCCCTTGCCCCAGCTGGTTCATGAACATTAAACGCCGAATAACAGTGGTTGATGTGGCGATTGAGGCATATGACTCAGTCGGCGCTGGGCTGTTGAGATTTCAATATTAATGAGATTGCCTCGAAGGTGCTGCCCTCGTAGGGAGTAAATGGGCGTGTATTTCGTGAACTAAGGTCCTATTTATGTGCTTAGTCAATAACTCAGTCTAACTCTTTGAGGAAGATTAAACAAGTGTGAATGTTGAATAGACTTTTTTTCAACAACAAAGGGGAAGTGAGGACGCTAGTTGAGCTGGGAGGAGGTATGAGTCGAAGTAGTGAACCTTCGCGCACGGGGAGTAGGACTTCGAGGGATCGGGAGAGACACCAATCTCCTCGTCGTCGAAGTAGGTCGCCCAGGAGAGACAAGCAGCCACAGGGCAAATCTCCTCAACCCCATTCTGAAAGGGAATCCGACGCGAATCCTCGCCCATTGAGTTTTGCTGTCTTCGTGGGGAATAGACCCATGACAGAGGCAAATTCAATTGTTCGAGATCCAAATGTGGTAGTCAAGTTCGCTCGACAGATTTTTTCACCCGAGGTCCAGCAATCGATGGTGGGTTGACACGACTTTGAAGTGTTTCGTAAAGGCGTTCACGGGGCGGTGAGGGGGCTGTACACCGCTTATGAAATCGGTATGCGTCTCCGCGCCGCTTGGCGCGATATAGAACAAAGAGATGAACGCATTCGAAAATTAGAAGCTCACGCGGAGAAGGCCGAGCGTGAGCTAAGGAAAATCAAGTCCGCCGAGTCTCAATCAGCCAGCCATCCCAACCCGGTTGTGGAAGAGAAGGTGATTCAAAGGCTGATAAGTGATGCCATTGCCGATCGGAACACGGCTAGCATGTTCGCGATTGAGACTGCAAGGGCCTCGGCCTATGAAAAAGGCTTCCATGACGGCCGAAAGGTTGGAATTCAGAAGACCAAGGAGAAGCTCGCCGAAGAAGTTTGCTGATGTGAAAATCATGGGTTTAGGCACGGTTGGATCAAGGCACTTCAGGAAACGGAGGCTCTCCAGGCAGCATGTGTGAATTCGGCGTTGCCGTTATACCAACAGAATGATTTTCCCTTCTCCGCTTTCGAAATTGAGAAGAGTGATGATGAGGGAGGCGCCGAAAAGAAGAAGACCTTGTAATGCTTATGTAGAAATTATGTATTTATTGGCTGATTTTAATAAAACTCTTAATTTTCAATTTGTAGCATACTTTTTATTTATGTTAGTACACTTGATGCCAATCGATTTATCTAAGGACACATTTTACTTTGAATGTTCACACGTTTAGACTATTTTTGTGCGGCCTGAACTATTCCATTTTGAATAGATGCATATTTCAGCCTTTGTTTATATGGCTTGTACGAAGGCGCCACGAGTTCAGAGGCCTTTTCGGCCCAAAGGCGTCATACGCCGATGGGGCTCCAAATCCAGAGGCTTTAATCGGACCAAATGGGTCATGCGCTGATGGGGCTCCGAATCCAGAGTCTTGTGAACTAGATTGCGTCATGAAGAAATGAAAAACTTTGCATTTGTAAAAGTAAAATATGTACAAGTATCAAGCCCCACAAGTCAGGGCAATGATATAATAAACTTTGACCGGCCCGAGTTAAGTAAGCATTTCATTTCGAATTGTTCTTATGCTTTAATGTGTAAACGGTTTTTGCCGGCTCGACTTAACAGAGCATCATACATTAAATATTTAATCGGCACATACGCGTTACACATGGCCTGGCTCCGAATTCGAAGACTTAAAAGGCGCTCCGAATCCGGAGGCTTTTTCGGCCAATCGTGATATCCACGCAAGGCGCTTTGAATTCGGAGACTTAATCGGCCAATCGTGATATCTATGAATGGTGCTCCAAATCCGGAGACTTAAAGGGCCAATCGTGATATCCATGAAGGGCGCTCCGAATCCAGAGGCTTTCATCGGAACACTTTTGAACTAGATTTCACAGTAAGTGAACGAGAATCTTTGTATTATAAAAGTGGAATGTGTACATGGTGAGCCATTCAAAGCTAGTATCATTCCCCACAGGTCGGGTTCAATGATAGAATTTGCGCAAGTGCGTTGAATTCTACGGCCATGGCAGACTTCTTCCAGACATGTCTTTGAGCCGATACGTCCCTACTCCTACGATCGAATCAACCTGATAGAGGTCGTCCCAGTTAGGACCCAATTTTCCATCAGTCGGTTTCCTGGCGACTGGAAGTACTTTTTTCAAGACCAACTCTTTTGGTGTGTAGCGGCATAGCTGAACACGTTGATTATACGACTTAGCAAGCTGATGTTGATACCATGCCATGGATGTGAGGACACAGTCTCTTCGTTCTTCAATCAGAATCAAATCCAAGGCCAGCATCATGTCGTTTTGGCCCATATCAAAAACTGTCGATTTCAAGGTTGGGAGGCCGATCTCCATGGGTATGATTGTCTGGGTTCCAAAGCATAGAGCAAACGGCGTTTCCCCAGTAGATCGCCTCAGCGTAGTTCGATGAGCCCACAACACACTCGACAATTCTTCGACCCATTTGCCTTTAGCTTTCTCCAGCCTCTTCTTGATGCCGTCCAGGATGGATTTGTTAGAGGCTTCAGCCTGACCATTGCTTTGTGGATAAGCCGACGTGAAAAAGTAAGGTCGGATACCATACTTGCTGCACAACTCTCAGTAGACGCCACAATCAAACCAAGTGCCGTTGTCTGAGATAAGTGCTCTTAGAATGCCGAATCGTGTTATGATGTTTCTCCAAACAAAACATTTCACGTCGATATCTCGAATGTGCGTTAGTACCTCCGCTTCTACCCATTTTGTAAAAAAATCTGTCGAGACAATAAAAAATCGCTTGTTACCCGGGGCATGAGGCAGTGGTCCGATGATGTCAAGTCCCCATTGGGCGAACGGCTAAGGACTGGTTATAGACCTTAGCTCTTCAGTAGGCAGATAGGTCAAAGGAGAGAACTTCTGGCACTGTTCACACTTTTTTATGTAACATTCGGCATTTGCTCTCATTGTCGGCCAATAATACCCCTGTGTCACAGCTCGATGAGCTAAGGACCGCCCGCCAGAATGGGCGCCACAACTGCCTTCATGTATTTCAGTCAGAAGCTCCTCGACTTTGTCCGGGTGCACACATTCCAAATATGGACCGGAGAGGGATTTTTTATAAAGCCTTCCTTGCGGGTCTAAGTAGTATCGCAAGGCTTTGTTTCACAGCTTGTGCGCTTCTTTCTTGTCCTCTGGGAGTTGTTCGGAAGACAGGAATGCAGTAATGGGATCCATCCAACTCGGTTCAGATTCTATAACATTGACCTGGACTTCCTCCGAAGGGCCAATGCTTGGCTTCGGGATGAAACTTATTTCGATGGTCCGTTTAATCTCTGAGTTAATGGCGGAGGCTAGGCAAGCAAGGGCGTCTGCATGTGTGTTCTGATCACGTGTTATCTGGTTCAATTCATGATGGTCAAATTTTGCCAGTAAGGAGTTGGTCGTTTTCATGTAAGCCGCCATACGGTTGTTTCTTGTTGCGTACTCTCCCTTTAGCTGATTGATCACCAGTTTTGAATCGCAAAATACAAGCAAACGCCGAGCACCCAGAAGGTGTGCATTTCGCAAATCGGCTAGAAGGGCTTCGTATTCAGCTTCGTTATTTGACGCTTCGAAGCTGAGCTTGACGGCCTGCTCAATTATTGCGCCGTCAGGAGCCATGATTACTACTCCAGCTCCACTACCCGCTGATTGGATGATCCATCACAGTACAACTGCCAAATGTCCCCAACATAAATTCTCCAGTTCGGTTTTGGTCGAATTTCATCGGACTTGAAATCGGCAAGACCCCTAGTGAATTCGGCAACAAAGTCGGCAAGCACATGTCCCTTGATTGAGGTTCTAGGTAGAAATTGAATGTCGTATTGGCCGAGTTCATGAGCCCACTTTGAAACACGTCCTGATGCTTCTGCACTTCGTAGTACTGATCGGAGGGGATAATCTGTTAGCACCCCAATGCTATGTCCTTGAAAGTAATGCATCAGTTTTCTTGCCGCCAAAACTAGGCCTAGGGTGAGTTTTTCCAGCGGAAGGTAGCGTGTTTCGGCGTCAACCGTTGCCTTGCTCACATAATACACTGGCCGCTGCTCCCTCAGCTCTTCCTTTATCAGTACGGCGCTGACGGCCCTGTCGGAAACTGCCAGATACAAAATGAGCTGGTCACCAGCAGCAACTGTTGTCAAGAGTGGTACTGAGCGGAGGTAGGTCTTGAGGCCGTTGAAAGCGGCTTCATATTCGGTGGACCATTCAAAAGCCTTGCCTTGCCATAGTGTATGAAAGAATGGTCGGCAGCGATCTGTGGACCAACTGACGAACCTGTTGAGTGCGGTGGCCATCCCCATTAACTTCTGAACTTCCTTAACCGATCGAGGGGAGCCAAGTTCTAGGATTGCTGTGATTTTCCTTGGGTTGGCTTCAATTCCTCGATGGTTGACAATGTACCCCAAGAATTTGCCAGAGCCGATCCCAAACGCACATTTGGAAGCGTTCAGCTTCATTCTATATTTGCATAGAATGCCGAATGTTTCTTCCAGATCGGCTATATGATTCTGCTCTTCCTTGGACTTGACCACCATATCATCAACGTACACTTCCATAGTGTGGCCAAGTTGCTCCTTGAACATGGAAGTGACCAGTCTTTGGTAGGTTGTCCCTGCATTCTTCAGCCCAAAAGGCATAACCTTGTAGCAGTAGGTTCCTCTTGGGGTGAGGAATGCAGTTTTGTCCTGGTTCTCTGGATGCATGGCGATTTGATGGTAGCCTCTGTAAGCATCGAGGAAGCTCATACGTTGGTGGCGTGCCGTCGCATCTACAAGTTGGTCAATTCTAGGTAGGGGAAAACAATCCTTGAGGCAGGCTTTGTTTAGGTCCGTGAAATCGACGCACACTCGCCAAGTCCCATTTTTCTTCTTCACCACCATTGTATTAGAGAGCCATGTAGGGTAGGTCACTTCCCTGATTGCCCCGACATCAAGCAGCCTGTCAACCTCCTCAACAACGGCAGCAGTGTGCTCTGCGGCTGACCGCCGGCTTTTCTGAATGATCGGCTTGCACTTAATATCAACATTCAAACGGTGCTGTGAAACGGGCGGATCTATACCTGGCATCTCATATGGAGTCTACGCAAAGACATCGAGGTTGCTGAGCAGGAAAGAAATTAGCTGCTGTCTGTCAGCTTGATTCAGGGACGCGCCGACCATGAAGAACTTGTCTGGGCTTCCATCGATTTCAACTCGGTCTAAGCCTTTTGTGGCCTTTTCATTTGGGAGCTGCCCAACATCGTCGAGGCTCTCTCAATCCGACACCTCAATGGAATTCACCTGTAGCTCCTTTGGCGTTTTTTTAGCAAGGAGATAACATGCTTGTGCCAATTTCTGGGAACCACGGATTTGCTCAATGCCGCATTCTGTCGGGAAGCGTAGCAGCTGATGATAGGTGCTTGGCACGGCCTGCATAGTATGCAACCAAGATTGCCCCATGATGAGATTATACGGCAACGGCAGCTTGACGACCAAGAATTCCACTTCCACTGTCTGGGAGCCCGCTCGAACGGGTAGAGTAATTTTCCCCAACGGGTATTCTAGGTTGGCGTTGAAGCCGAATAGAGGATAGGGAGCCAGAGAGAGATCCGATTCGAAGAGGCCGAGTTTGGTGAATGTCTTGTAATACATAACTTCCGATGTGCTCCCTAGGTCAATGAGTACACGCTCAACGATGAATCGGTTGACGTGCAACTCAATTACTAAGGGATCAATGTGTGGAAGTGTCACTCCGGCCAAATCCAAGTCATCAAAAGTAATGTTC
Organism: Camellia oleifera; assembly: GCA_022316695.1. Classification (NCBI taxonomy): domain Eukaryota; kingdom Viridiplantae; phylum Streptophyta; class Magnoliopsida; order Ericales; family Theaceae; genus Camellia; species Camellia oleifera. The sequence continues at coordinate 150,234,417 of CM039317.1, read as the reverse complement.
GCAGCTTCATGAGGACGTTTTCCCGGAGTGAGCCAATTTTGAGGGTTGGGATTTGACTGAATCGTATGCACCGCGGATGATATTGGCAGGCTGTATATCATGTGGATCACGCCGAGTGGAGGGGAGTCCTGTCTTAGGGCTATTACTTTGGTTGAGTTGCCTTTTCAAACGTACTGTTATAGCTTACCATCTTGTACCAATTCCTCCAGGTGATCCTTCAATGCATAACAACTCTCAGTTTCGTGGCCATGGTCCTTATGATACTCACACCGTCTATCCCGTCTTCTTGTGTCAGGAGGTCTTACCATTTTGGATGGCTATTTGAAGAACAAAAGGTGTTGGATTTTGGTCAGGACCGCGCCGATCGACTCTGTCAACTCCGTATATTTCTTATCGGCGTGCCTTGTGCACCTGCTATCGACTTGTAGCTGTTCATTTACTCGGTGAGAGCATTGGTCGTTTGGTCAGCGAGAATCCTGTCTCTTTTCTCGTTTGGCCCGATGCCATGGTTCAGGGCTTTGAGGTGGTATAGAATTTAACGGCTGAGCAATTTCAGTAGGAGTCGTCTTGTTGGTCACATTTACGGCTTTAACCCGCAAGGCATCATCTTCGACTTTACAGTATTCTTTAACTTTCTTCATCAAAGACCAGACTGTTTTGGGGGGCCGTCTGGTCAAAGAGCTGCGGAGGGCACTGTTGGGATGCAGCCCCATCTTGAAGGCGGTAATGGCCATGGAGTCGTTGCAAGCATCATCTACCAGATTAAAACATTTCCAATACCGCACTGAATATGCACGAAGGGTTTCCCCCAGTTGAATCTACATTGCCCAGAGGGAATCAGCTTGCTTTGGTTGGACCTCATTAGTGATAAACCTTGCCCTGAAGGATTTTTAGAGTTGGTGGAAGCTCTTGATCAAAGCCGGCTCCAGTTTATAATACCACCTGACAGCTAGTGGTCCCAAACTGCTCAGAAATATTCTGCACATGAGAGCCTCATCGTCTGCATGTAGTGTCATGGCTTGTTTGTAATGGCGGATGTGATCGATGGGGTCTGATTTACCGTCGTACCAGGTGAATGATGGTGCTTTGAATTTCTTGGGTAGCACTGCCTTTGCAATCCTTCGTACAAACGGATCGTGCTGGTCTTCTTCGTCTGAACTGTTTCTTCGTCGCTTATGCCTTACACGTGGACTCTCTTTGGAGGAACTAGTGGTTTCGTGTCGTTCCTTCTTCTTGGGCTCCGGGGACAATGAGTCGAAGTCGCAATCAGTGTCTTGTTGTCGGGCTTGAGGTCGTCGACCACCTGCCCTCAGCGGTCATCCCGCCTCTAGACGGACAGCTTGTTTAGACTTTGCCACTTCCAAGGCCAAATCTTGACGGAGACGTTCGTTCTCAGCGATCATGTTCTCCAACCTCTATTCGTTTTGCTTAGCTTGTTCCATGATTGCTTGCATTGTCTCATGCTCTGAAATCGAGGGTGAGGCGAAGTTCAAGGCGCGTCTTGTGGCGATAGTCTCTGGTCCAAGCATGTTTATCAAGGTGAGGTCGTCTCTCTATGTGGTTTCGTCGGTGACTATCGGAGGGTCTTCCGTTATGCCCGCCATGGGTGTATTTAAATATTCCCACAGACAACGCCAATTATGGGGAAGTGGTTTAGAAATACTCTTCTGATCTTGGGAGACACTCGTGATCCTCAGATAAGCACCTGAAAAGAAAAGAACACTCCGGTCGGGGGTGCCGAAATTAGCACTCCGACGAACAAGTCAGTTTCTACTCTCTCTGGATTACTTGTATTTTAAGTTTAGCATACTAGTTCTCACATACCTTTCTTCGACTGTTGTTCCTTTATTTATACTCGTTTCCAAGGCCTTGGGGCCTCCCCCTTTTCACTCACTATCCGTTTATTTATTCGACCCCATAGTTCAATAGTAACTCGGCCTATTTATTGTATTCGGCCTCCTGATCGTACAGGTTAGAGCTGAATAATGTCTATCTTCTAGGGCATACGCTTCTGATTCTGCTATTTATTCGGCTCACACAAGGCTGACTCCTCAAAACTGACTTCATCTCACATTCGTCACTGAGGCTGGGTTTGGACATCTCTTTGCTCACCTACATGTACATAAATGAGAGTGAGCGAAAGCCTAGTAAATAATATCAAAATAAAGAAATCACATGAATGAAATTCGTAACGGACATATCAAACGGCCTTAGGCCGATTCATGTTTCTATCTAGTACATCAAACGACCTCAAGCCCAAACATATCAAACGGCCTCGGGCCCATTTCATTCTTATCAAATGGCCTCGGGCCCAATTCATTCATGTCAAATGGCCTTTGGCCCAATCATTCATGTCAAACGGCCTTTGGCCCAATCATTTATGTCAGACGGCCTTTGGCCCAATCATTTATGTCAGACGGCCTTGGGCCTAATCATTTATGTCAGACGGCCTTGGGCCCAATCATTCATGTCAGACGGCCTTGGGCCCAATCATTCATGTCAGACGGCCTTTGGCCCAATCATTCATGTCAGACGGCCTTTGGCCCAATCATTCATGTCAAACGACCTTTGGCCTAATCATTTATGTCACACAGCCTTTGGCTCAATCATTCATGTCAGACGACCTTTGGCCCAATCATTTATGTCAAACGGCCTTTGGCCCAATCATTCATGTCAAATGGCCTTTGGCCCAATAATTCATGTCAAATGGCCTTTGGCCCTATCATTTCTGTCTATGCACGTTTCATACTTGAGATCATAATCATATCTTATTCCAATGGCCTTATTCAATCATTGGCATAACGAACATTCGTTCACAATTCAAAGTAGTAATTCCATGAAACTTATTCGGAGGTAGGCATTTAGCAAGTAGCATACTTCAAAATATCCTTACTAAGATATTATTTATAGTGTTCTGCCAATGGATTTGCCGTCGTGCTTGACATTACACATTTCATAACACATTGGGTCACAAACAATTCAATCCGTTCTTAACTTATTATTTCTCTTAGGCCTCTTTTTTAACCTTTTTGTTCATTGACAATGCTCAATGCATGCTTCAGAGTGTTTAGAAGTGAAAGAGAACAGAAAACAAAACACAAAACGGCTTTTCAAACTTTCTGAAACAGGGCTCTCCGCTCGAGGGCAGATTTGGCTGCTCAAATAGCTTGTAAAACTCTGTAAAAGTACTAGTTGCATGCATTTTATGCTCGAGCGAGACTTTTGACGCTCGAACGAGGAGTCTTGTAAAACAAGGTACACTCGAGCGCAGGGTTTGCCGCTCGAGCTTCCGTGCATTTTCTACAAAACTTCTGGGAGCTAAATTGTCACGCTTAAGCGTCACTTTTCTTGCTCGAGCGGACATAACGAATTCTAGAATTTCCAGAACTGTGTTTGAAGTTCAAAACACACTTCCAAAAGTCCAAAGCTTGCAATTTTGTACCAAAACATGGAAAAACATTGCCTAGCATGAAAACATGGGTAATTCGAAACCAATTGTCCAAAAATCATGATCCATATTTCAAATCATCATAAACTCTTCTTGTAATTTCAAAACTCATGCAATTAAGCCTCCAATCTTCATGAATCATGTATGCATGAAAAATATTTACTCCAATTCCACTTCAAATGATACAAATGATGCTCAAAGTCATAAAGTTCAACAAAACTACACATGCATAAGTAATTTGACAGTCAATTCTACTTATTCAACACACCTTATGCCAAATTATACAAGTTCATGGAAATTCTTTACATGCATGGATATATATTTCCTTCAATTTCATCATACACCATCCAAATCTTGCTTTTGATTACCAATTCTCTTTGAGTTCATATAATTTTAAGCTTAAACTCATGAATTAAGGGTTGGTTACTCACCTAAAGGCTCAAATTCTCCCAAATATAGTTAAATTTTGTGCTAATCCACTTAGTTCTCCAATTCGCTTGCAAAATCTTCAATGTTAAGCCCTTTCTCTTTTTAAATTCGGCTCACTCTCTCTCTAGAGTGCCTAATTCAGATTTTTGAGCTCCAAGGAATGAGTATAAGTGTAATTAGGTTCTTATATATGCTTGCCTAATCAAATTTCATTAAGGCTAAGTAATTGTGCTTAGTTTAATCAGTTCGATCTAATTATTTTGCTCCGAATCAATTTTCAATTAAATTTCACCGTAGGCTCTAAAAACTATGTTAATCACAATAGGACAGTCATTTTCACTTTTTGACGTCTCTACGGCCTTCAATTTAAATTCTATAGTAGAAAATCAAATAGATTTTTCTACGGTGAACAGATAGAAATTCAAAAACATATATAATCATATAAATGACACTCAAAATCATATTAAGCACATAACCACAATCATAATTAAGATTAATTAACATAACACAGGACAGGGTTATCACAATCTTCCCTCCTTTAGGAAGTTTAGTCCTCCAAACTTATTTTACCTCCGTCTAAAAACAAATGTGAATGGCATAGTCGTATTTCATCCTCCTTTTCTCGTGCAGCGTCCTTCCCATAGTGTTCTTTCCATTCTACTTTCACCATCAAGATGGACTTGTTTCTCAACTGTTTCACTTACCGGTCAATGATTTGTCTTGGCCATTCTTTGTATTCCATATTTTCATCAAAAGCTATTCGGTGGTAATCAATCACATGAAAGGGATCTCAAAGATAACCCCACAATATTGATACATGGAACATATTGTGCATTTGTTCGAATCCGGGTGGCAAGGCAATTCTATAAGCAACCGAACCAAGCCCTTCCAGAATTTGGAACGATCCAATGTAACAAAGTGACAATTTACCTTTCTTACCAAATCTCAACTGACCCTTCATCGGGATCACACAAATAAATACATGGTCGCCAACTTCGTATTTAAGAGGCCTTCTCCGTACATCCGCATAATTCTTCTGCCAGCTCTGTGCTATCTTGAGCCTTTGTTGGATGATTTTAATCTTATCGGAAGTGTCTTGCACAATTTCGAGCCCAAGAAAAGCTCTATCTCCGACTTCTGTCCAACAAATTGGCGATCTACACTTTCTGCCATACAAGGCTTCGTACGGTGCCATACCGATGCTAGAGAGGAAGCTGTTATTGTATGCAAATTCTGCTAGTGGCAAATAATCCTCCCAACTCCCTTGAAAATCCAAGGCACACATCCTGAGCATATCCTTTAAAGTCTGTATGGTCCGTTCTGATTGCCCATCTGTTTGGGGATGAAACGCGGTACTAAACCTTAGTTTTGTTCCTATAGCTCTTTGCAAACTTTTTCACAATGTGGATACAAATTTCGGGTCTCTATCTAAGACAATGGATACCGGAACCCCATGCAAACAAACAATCTCATCAACATATATAGTGGCCAATCTATAAGCATCAAAGGTAGTCTTCACAGGTAGAAAATGTGCAAATTTGGTCAGTCTATCAACTATGACCCAAATAGAATCCATACCTTTAGGAGTTCGAGGTAGGCCAACAACGAAATCCATGGTCACATGTTCTCACTTCCATTCCAGAATAGGGAGAGGTTGAAGCAAACCACCTAGTTTTTTATGCTCAACCTTAACTTGTTAACACTAAAGGCACTTAGACACATATTCTGCAATTTCCTTCTTCATTTTGGGCCACCAATAGGTTTGCTTTAAATCTCAATACATTTTGTTATTGCCCGGATGCATGGCAAACACCGACTTGTGAGCTTCATCTAGGATTCTCTTCTTTAGTTCTGAAATGTTCGGGACACACATTCGGCTTTGAAACCTCAACACTTCACCATCAATACTGAATTCTAATTTCAATTTCACTTCCAACTCATCAATAATTTTCTTGAGGAAATCATCCTCTTTTTGCCACTGCTTGACTTCATTAACTATTGTTGGTTCAACTGAAATGGTTTCCATGAACCCAGCTTGTTCCTGTAACACATCTTTGATTTTGGCTTTCTCAAAATCTTGCAAGATGTCTCTCTATTCCGTGAGTGGGCAATCTAGGTTCCCCGTTGATTTTCTGCTCAATGCGTCGGCAACTATATTGGCTTTTCCTGGATGGTACTGAATCTGAAGGTCATAATCTTTTATTAGTTCAAGACATCTTCTTTGCCGCATATTCAACTCTTTCTGAGTAAAAAAGTACTTCAAACTTTTGTGATCCGTGTAGACTTCGCATTTTGCCCCATACAAGTAATGCCGCTAGATTTTCAAAGCAAACACAACTGCAGCCAATTCCAGGTCGTGTGTTGGGTAGTTCTTCTCATGTGGTCTTAATTGTCGGGAGGCATAAGCAATCACTCTTCCGTTCTGCATTAATACACAATCCAAACCCTTATAAGACGCATCACTGTATATCTCAAAGTTTTCCACCTGAGGACAATGCCAAAACTAGTGCAGTTGTTAGTCTTGTCTTCAATTCTTGAAAGGCAAACTCCCTTTCATCAGTCCATTCAAATGGTTGTCCTTTGTGTATGAGTTGGGTAAGTGGCACGGCTATTTTCGAAAAATCTTTCACAAACCTTCTGAAGTACCGAGCTAAGCCTATGAAACTGCGGACTTCTATTACATTTGTTGATGTAGGCCAACTTATAATTGCCTCTATTTTCTATGGGTCCACTGAAATCCCTTCCTTGTTGACAACATGCCCTAAGAAAATAACTTCATCCAGCCAAAATTCACATTTCTTTAGTTTAGCAAATAATTTCTTGTCTCAGGCCTCGTTTGGGAACAGGCTAATTTAGTAACTTTTTGGCTAATTGGCTAAAAAGGTTGGTAAGAAAAACCTGTATGTTTGGGCCAACTTTTTGGCTAATTACGAAACGACGTGCAAAAAGTAGAGAGAAAAGGGAATCTTTGACTTTTTGGTATGGGTTGTTGGCTTTTTGGCTAAAAAGGTAACTTTTTGGCTAATTGGCTATTTTAGCCTCTTGCCAAACGAGGCCTCAAAGTGTTTGCAAGACAGTTCTCAAATGGTGTTCATGTTCAAGCCTACTCTTTGAATATATCAAGATATCATCAATAAAAGCTACAACAAATTCATCGAGGTAAGGTTTAAAAATTTGATTAATAAGATCCATAAATGTTGCAGGGGCATTAGTCACTCCAAACGGCATAACAAGAAATTCATAGTGACCATACCTCGTTCTGAATGCTGTTTTCTCAACATCTTCTGCTTTTACCTTCAACTGGTGATACTCGGATCTCAAATCAATTTTAGAAAATACTTGTGAACCCTGCAATTGATCAAATAGGTCATCAATACGAGGTGAAGGGTATTTATTCTTTATTGTTACCTTGTTCAATTCACGATAGTCAATACACAGGCGTAAGGTTCCATCTTTCTTTTTCACAAATAATGCCGGTGCACCCCATGGCGAAATGCTCGGTCGAATAAACCTTTTGTCCAGTAGGTCTTGCAACTGTTCTTTCAATTCTTTCATTTCAGCAATAAACATCCTGTAGGGGGCTTTTGAAATGGGCTGAGTGTCTGGCATAACATCAATAGTAAACTCTATCTCCCTATCAACCAATTCCCCTAGTAGTTCATCTGGGAATACATCCGGGAATTCTCTAACAATAGGAATACTGTTTAATTCAACATTCATAGATTGTTCAGACAATACACAACACAAATAGCCCTAACACCCTTTCCTGATTAATTTACATGCTTTCATTACGGATATCAAATAAGGTGGAGGCACTACCCTATTACCCACAAACGCAATCTCTTCCTGCCTTAGTGGTCTAAATACAACTTGTTTCATTACACAATCGATGGTGGCACAGTATTTAGATAACCAGTCCATACCCAGAATTACATCAAAATGTCTAAAGTCCAAAAGTAACAAATCTACATACAAAGTAGCATTCCCAATATGCACATCACAAAGTCGACACACAGATGCATATAACACAGATTCCCCGGATGAAGTAGACACACATAACAAATATGGCAATAATTCTAGAGGTCTACCCATTCTAGATGCAAATGCATAGGTTACAAAGGAGTGCGTTGATCCGGAGTCAATTAACACAAATGCATTCTGATTACATAGAGAGATAATACCTGAAACGACGGCTTCTGCATTCCGTGTATCGCCCGGAACGAGTGCAAAGACTCTCCTTTGCTTCACGGTGTCTCTGATGGTGGTAGGCCTTGTAGTGTTTCCGGGTTTTGGGATCGATGCAGTTGAGCTAGCAGCTAACTTCCCACTGTTTTGTTTACATTCCCTGGCCATATGCCCTGTTTTACCATATTTAAAGTAGGCCCCTGATACACAGTAGCAAACCCCGCGATGTCTTTTACCACAATGGTTACACATTGGAGACGTATCTTAGAAAGAATTAGAAGTGCTTAAGGAGTCTGTATTCTATTTCTTTGACAGTCTTTTCTTTGAAAAGAAGCCCTGCCTTTTACTTTTCCAATCAGTTGATGATTTGTTCTGCCTGGCTATGTTAGCTTCTGATATTATGGCCCGATCTAATACATCAATGTAAGTTTCTAGTTTTAGTACATTCACCTTGTCTAGGATATCATTTTGAAGGCCTCCTTCAAAGTGTCTCGCTTTCTTATAGTCGGTATCGACCATGTTTGATGCAAATTTGACCAATTCAGTAAACTTGGCCTCGTACTCGACTACTGTCATGTTGTTTTGCTTAAGTTCCATAAACTCCGACACTTTTCTATCATGAACACATTGTGGAAAGTATTTGTCGTAGAAAATTTCCAAGAACCGTGCCCAGCCAATTTCTTTATTGCTTTCACACATCAACATCCACCACATTCTCACTTCGTCTTCCAGTGTAAAGGGGCTAGCAATACTTTCTGTGTTTCTAGGCAAGGAAACACCTCAAACAGTTTCTTTATTCCTAGGACCCAAGCTTCTGCCTTCAATGGATCCAATCCTTCATGAAACTGTGGCGGTTTCATTTTTTTGAACTCTTTAGTGAGAGCTATAGTCCGATCATCGTTTTGTAAGTCTGGTACAGGTGGTGTCGGAGGTGAAGGTGAAGGGTGTGGCTGTTACCACTATTGCTGCCACTGTTGTTGTTGTCTCAATGTTTCTACCATATCCTATATTAACCTTTCCATTCTATCCATTCTGGCAGTAGAGGACTCATCTAATTCATCACCTCTTATTCTCACCATTATCTGATTAAACTTGCATTATTCTTTATACAAAAATGTTCACAAGTATGCATATACAATAGAGCATACATATTTAAGTAGGTCACAATGCAAGCAAATCACAAAATATATAGTACAATCATTTATCTCGTAACATTTAAGCATATTATCAATGTCCTCAAGTTCACACTTATGACATGAATGCATCCTAGATCTTTTCTAAATGCTTATTGCTCATTTGGACAAGTGTGTGAGTTATTAACTCGTGCTCTGATACCACTCTGTCATGACCCGAACCTGCCCCTATGGATTAAGGTCATAACCGGCCAGTAATCATGAGATTACCTACGACCTCAAACAAAATCAGACATATTTTATAACAATAATGGGGCCAAACGGAAGCAGACTTAAAAATTTTATTCCTTATATGGCATAGCGAAATTATTCTAAAAACATATCATAATAACTCACACATATAGAAAGAATTAACATCTTGTGCATCCAGGAACTTCAAACATGTAGTCAGCCAAACAAAAGTTTGTGTACATAGGTGATACAATGTATTCACCAAGATAACAAAAGAGTAAACACAAGATTAAAAGAACAAAAACAAAGTCTCGTGCGTGAGACATTCGGGCTAACTCCTCAAAACTGACTTCCTCTCACATTCTTCACTGAGGCTGGGTTTGGACATCTCTTTGCTCACCTACATGCACATAAATGAGAGTGAGCGAAAGCCTAGTAAATAATATCAAAATAAAGAAATCACAAGAATGAAATTCGTAACGGACTGTAGACCGCCCGAACTCTCTCCGCGCGCCCCCCTTTCAGACAGGGCGCGGATTTGTGTTCTTAGCTACTACAGTTCGGATTCCTATCACGGTTCTGAATCTAATCTCACCAAGTGCAAATCCAGCAAATCGTTTTGGAAAATCAATTTTAATCAAAAAGTGCCAAACATGAACTGTTTTGCCAGATTTTAGAGTCGCCACCTAAATATTGTTTTAGGAAATTTAAGAAACCCTAACTCGTGCCTAAGGTCACGTGTCCGTCATCATCAAAGTTGCCTCGGCTCGGGAACTTGGATACGAGAGGGGAAGGTCCTGAAATGAGCACCCCCGCTCGCCCAATCAAAGATCGGCCTCTACTAACATGATATGTTGTTTTTGAAAACACATGTGTTCTTATTCAGCTTATTAGCTAACTTACTATGTGATGCGCACAGCATACAAGTATAGACTAAATCGCTCGATTTGGAACAAAACACCTCATGTTTTTTCGTGAAAATGGTTTGAAGTTGCTACCCTCAAGTAGGCTAAGACGCGGATTTGCCACCCTCAAGTGGACTTAGAAAAACATGATTTTGCCACTCTCAAGTGGGCTTAAAACGCACATTTTGATGAATTGTTCCAATTCAAGCAATGAAGCCTTCATCCACAGGCATTCATGCAGTTATATCAATTAAGCAAATAGCCTCATGGCAAGCATGCTATCATGGCAGTCACTTACATACATGCAAGGATGCTAAAGCATAAACACTCACAGTGTACTCCGAGCCAAAAAAGAAGCTAGTTAGTAATCAATGCATGATCCTAGCTATGTCAAGAATGCCTAATGCAACACATGTAAAATGCAACTAAGATAGACTCAGCTATTCTAAGATGTCATGTGAATGCAACTAGACAACATGTATTCAAATTGGTATTGAAATACAATGCAGCTTGTATGATGCGCTGAGCCCGGTACATGCAAGACAGATGAATGGATGCACGCATGCAAAGCATAAGTATGCTAATTAAAATATGCCCTAAACTAACCATCGAAAGCTGATAAGTAAAAGGGAGAAAGAAATGGGGTTGGAAGACACGCATCACACACACGCACACTTATTACAACATTTCACCCTCTTGATGGAGGGTCCGAATGAAAGCTAAGCTATTCTAAGCTAAGCTACTTAACTAATCTGATAATCTAATTAGACTAATTATTACACAACCAAATCGACTAACTAGCAAATCAATTACTAATTATTACAATACTTGCATGAATGAAATAGCTAACTTATTTTAAGTTAACAAAAGCGATTAAATGGCCTCAAGGATGAGGGACATGCATGCTCGGTCGGCGTCCTCCTGGAAATCCACTACCGTGCCTCATGATGCCTCTATTTGCACTCTTTTGGACTTCTGAAAATTATGCCAACTTTCAGAATGCTTCTGACCCACCTTAGGAAGATGTTGAGGGATGGTCGGCCAAGAAGGATGGCCATCGGCCAGAGTTGATGGCCATCGGCCACTTCTGATAGCCGATCGGCAGACTTAGTGCTCGGTCGGCAGCTTTGATGGCCGGTTGGCTACTGCTTCCTGCAATTTCTCCTTTGCTACAACAGAGCACAAATAGAGGCATGGTAGTCTATTTGCAAGGAAATGTGTGTGCAACCACACTCCTTATCATGTCTCAAGCTCAAAGAAGTGTAGTGCTCGGATCTCAAGCCATCAATCACGCATATCGATGCATGATGGCCAATGAGTCAAGCTTGCACAATGTTGATAAATGCACAATAACACATAGGACTCGATGAACCTCCACCTTATCATACATGATCAAAGGTGTCAGTGACCTAAGGAATGAGGCGCATTTCATCACTTTGAGTATGAAACGCCCCTCGTTTCTCGTGTTTGGATTAACATCCAATCCAAACACAATGCAACACAACAACATGCAAACACCATGCAATGCAACAACTTGCAAACAACATGAGCATATCAAGTTAGAGTCCTTAAGCATTGAAGGACACAACACAGGGGCTATGTAATGCAAGGTTCAATGGATCAAACCAGTCCCAAACTGACTTCATGCATGCCAAAACAGTGGCCAAAATGCTCCGAAATGATGGCATAAAAGGCAAGATAATAATGCTCATGCATTAACCCATGAACAAAGCATAGAAGCACAACTCTCAAACATAATGAAGAAGGGACAAATGTGAGAGTGTAGCTACACTATATGCACTGAAATCGTGTGCGAAATGATGCCAAATCATCCAAACAACACAAGCATAGCATCATAAGGACCTCGAATCCTTAGGCTAGTCAAAGATATTGCACTACGACCATGCATAACCAATCCCATACGACCCAAACTACTCAAAACAAAGTTGAGACATGCTAAAACATAGGCTCAAAAGGCAAGCAAAGCATACTCATTCATTGGCTCACAAACAAGGCATAATGCCTAACCCTCAAGGACAATGAAAGAGTGATAAACATGGGAGTATAGCAAAGACATAAGCTCTGAAATTACATTCCAAATGATGCTAAATCATGCAAATAGCCCAAGCAATGCATGCTAGGAGGGCTCAGAGCTTAAGGCTAGCAAAAGTACTTGCACCATAGCCCTATCAAGCAAGCCCCAAAGGGCCAAGGTGACTCAAAATAGTCCCAAGGCAGGTAAAAACAATGACAAAACATGCATGGACTAGAGCTAATGCATGCTAGAATTAGAGGCATGAAGCATGGAGCATGCAAGGCCAATGAGGAGGATTACACTACAAGTGAAGAAGCAAATGAGGAATGCTCTAACCAACCAAAAACAGAGTTGTATCATGGCAAAATAACACCAAAAACACACTGAGATGGTAGCCCAAAAGCTTAGGCATGCAAGCATACAAGTTAGGCCATGATCAAGGCATAAAGCATAACTCTCCAAAAGCCTTGAAAGAGTGAAGCATGAGAGAGTATGACCATACTTCATACACTAAAATCATGGTAGAAATGAGGCCAAAGCATGCAAACAACTCAAATAACGCATGCTAGAGACTTGGAAACTCAAAGCTAATGAGCAAGATTGCACTATGGCTATACAAAGCAAGGCATGCATGACTCAAAACACTTAAAACAGAGCTTAAGCATGGCAAAACATGAGTAAAAGCTTGCTGGAGTGGAGCCAAAAACATGCTAAAATGATGGTCCAAAGCATGATGCATGTTAAGGCTACAGGGAGGATTGCACTACAAGGGTATGAAGCATGCAAGAGGCAATCAAATCGACCCAAAACAGAGTTATGTCATGCTGAAATAATGCCTAAGACATGCTAAGATGGAGCCAAAACATGCTAGAAAGACATGCTACTTTGATAAGCCATCAACACAAGCAAACAAGAGAAGATGAAGGGGGATAACCCCTACCCATTTGGGGCTTCAAAACACACTTTCTACCACTGAAATTCCTCTGGAATTCAGTGGTTAAAAGGCCAAGAGAAAGTGATCTCAAAGGCCTAAAGAGATAGCACAAAACAAAGTAAAACAAGGCACAAAAGGGGGTAGACCACCCCCAACACCAAAGAGGCCTAAACAAACACTTTAAAAACTTGAAAATGAAGCTTTTTGCAGTTTAAAGTTAAGCCTAAAACATCATGCAAATAGGGCCAAATAAGCAATGAAAAAAAGCTTTAAAGAGGCTATAGACTCAGCCTTGAAGCACAACTTTAAAACAGCAACTTCAGAGGAAAAAACCAAGCTAAAACCACTCAAATGCAACCTCCAAGAACCTTAGCTCAAGAGTGAAGGTGTTTCACTAGGTGTTTGTGTGCAAAAGTGTGAAGAAATGGCACTTTTGAGCACAAAATGGAACAAATATAGAGAAAGAGGGAGCAATATAGAGATAGAAGGATATGTATAGCCCTCAGCCAATTTTTCTGAACCTCTAAAAAGGGAGAGAAGCCTCCCATTATATAGAATCACAAGCTTCAAGCTTGTTTGACAAGTTAAGAACTTGTATAAACAATCCCTCCATACACGTGTATGGAGGATGCTATCTGTGCCAAACAGCTGGCACAGCTAGCACCAAAATATCTGCAAAAGCAAAGAAAAAGACCTCGGCCAAAAGACATTGCCGACCGGCTATTAAAGGAGCCGACCGGCCATCAGTTATGCCGACCAGCCACCACTAATGGCCGATGGAAAGAGGGCATGGCCGATTGGCACAGGGCCTGGCCGATGGGTTGTAGGGCTAGCCAGCAGGCGACCTCCTTCCCTCAGAAACAAAGCCACAAGCTCTTGGTCCACAACCAAGCACAAAATAGACAAGTTGAGAGACTGCAAGGCAAGGCGCATAGTCGAGACCTTCAGGAACTCAAAACGAACATGAGCATGGATGATCATCGAGTGTTCAAATGATGACGTCAAAGTCTTGAGGACGGTCAAAAATAGGGTGTCTACACGGACATATCAAACGGTCTTAGGCCCATTCATGTTTCTATCTAGTACATCAAACAGCCTCAGGCCCAAACATATCAAACGGCCTCAGGCCTATTTCATTCTTATCAAACTACCTCGGGCCCAATTCATTCATGTCAAACGGCTTTTGGCCCAACCATTCATGTCAAACGGCCTTTGGCTCAATTATTCATGTTAAACGGCCTTTGGCCCAATCATTCATGTTAAACGGCCTTTGGCCCAATCATTCATGTCAAACGGCCTTTGGCCCAATCATTCATGTCAAACGGCCTTTGGCCCAATCATTTATGTCAAACAGCCTTTGGCCAAATCATTTATGTCAAACGGCCTTTGGCCCAATCATTCATGTCAAACGGCCTTTAGCCCAATCATTCATGTCAAACGGCCTTTGGCCCAATTATTTCTGTCTATGCACGTTTCATACTTGAGATCATAATCATATCTTATTCCAACGGCCTTGTTTAATCATTGGCATAACGAACATTCGTTCACAATTCAAAGTAGTAATTCCATGAAACTTATTCAGATATAGGCATTTAGCAAGTAGCATACTTCAAAATATCCTTATTAAGATATTACTCGCAATGTTCTGCCGATGGGTTTGCCCTCGTCCTTGACCCTACACATTTCATAACACATTGGGTCACAAACAATTCAATCCATTCTTAACTTACTATTTCTCTTAGGCCTCTTTCTTAACCTTTTTGTTCATTTACAATGCTCAATGTATACCTAAGAGTGTTTAGAAGTGAAAGACAACGGAAAACAAAACACAAAACGGCTTTTCAAACTTTTTGAAACAGGGCTCTCCACTCGAGCGCAGATTTGGCCGCTCGAGCAACTTGTAAAACTCTGTAAAAGAACTAGTTGCATGCATTTTATGCTCAAGCGAGACTTTTGATACTCGAGCGAGGAGTCTTGTAAAACGGGGTAAGCTCAAGCGTAGGGTTTGTCGTTCAAGCTTTTGTGCATTTTCTGCAAAACTTCTGAGAGCTAAATTTTCACGCTCTAGCGTCACTTTTCCTGCTCGAGTGAACATAATGAATTCTGGAATGTCCAGAATAGTGTTTGAAGTTCAAAACACAATCCCAAAGGTCCAAAGATTGCAATTTTGTACCAAAACATGGCAAAACATTGCCTAGCATGAAAACGTGGGTAATTTGAAGCCAATTGTCCAAAAATCATGATCCATATTTAAAATCATCACAAACTCTTCTTGTAATTTCAAAACTCATGCAATTAAGCCTCTAATCTTCATGAATCATGTACGCATGTAAAATATTTACTCCAATTCCACTTCAAATGATACAAATGATGCTCAAAGTCATAAAGTTCAACAAAACTACACATGCACGAGTAATTTGACACTCAATTCTACTTATTCAACACGCCTTATGCCAGATTATACAAGTTCATGGAAATTCTTTACATGCATGGATATATATTGCCTTCAATTTCATCATACACTATACAAATCTTGTTTTTGATTACCAATTCTCTTTGAGTTCACATAATTTTAAGCTTAAACTCATGAATTAAGGGTTGGTTACTCACCTAGAGGCTTCAATTCTCCCAAATATAGTTAAATCTTGTACTAATCCACTTAGTTCTCCAATTCCCTTGCAAAATCTTCAATATCGAGCCCTTCCTCTCTCTAAATTCGACTCACTCTCTCTCTAGAGTGCCTAATTTAGATTTTTGAGCTCCAACAAATGAGTATAAGTGTAATTAGGTTCTTATATATGCTTGTTTAATCAAATTTGATTAAAGCTAAGTAATTGTGCTTAGTTTAATCAGTTCGATCTAATTATTTTGCTCCAAATCAATTTCAATTAAATTTCACCTGTAGGCTCTAAAAATTATGCTAATCGTAATAGGACAGTCATTTTCACTTTTTGACGCCTCTACGGCCTTCAATTTTAATTCTATAGTAGAAAATCAAACAGATTTTCTTATGGTGAATAGATAGAAATTCAAAAACACATATAATCATATAAATGGCACTCAAAATCATATTAAGCACATAACCACAATCATAATTAAGATTAATTAACATAACACGGGACATGGTTATCACACAGTCTGCCTACCAACCTCTAATATCTTTCCTTGTTAGTTGGTACTTGATCTAGATAGATTGTTAGGCAATGATTTTGCACAATAGAAGTCTCTACTGGTGCACACCCTAACGTGCATGTTTCGTTTAACAAATCCAAAACATATTTCCTTTGTGATAAACAGATACTATTAGTAGTACATGTAACCTCAATGCCACAAAAATACTTCAAACTTCCTAGGTCTTTTATTTCAAACTCAGAAGCCAAATATTTCTGAAGACTTCCAATTTCATCTACATCGTTACCTATAACAACCGTATCATCTACATAAATAATTAACAAGGTAATCTTCTCACCCTTGCGTTTGATGAACAAGGTATGATCAAAGTTGCATTGTCTATACTCATACTTCTTCATTGCTACAGTGAACCTTCCAAACCATGCTCGAGGGGACTGTTTCAATCCATACAGAGCCTTTCGTAATCTGCACACGTTTCGAGCACTATGAGTCACTCCATAGCCTAGAGGAAACTCCATATAGACTTCTTATTCAACTTGCTTCAAGGGCCAATTTAGATTTACAGCTAAAGATAATAATACTTGAATAATATTCATTTTTGCTACTGGAGCAAAAGTCTCCTGATAGTCAACACCATGTGTTTGTGTATACCCTTTTGCTACCAGTCTTACTTTATATTGATCAGTAGTCCCATCTGCCTTGTGTTTAACTGTAAAGATCCACTTGCAACCTACTGGTTTCTTCCCTTTGGGCAATGTGACAATATCCCAAGTACCATTTTCTTTCAATGCTTTCATCTCCATTTTCATAGCATTTACCCACTTAAGATCTTTGTGAGCTTCATCTTTTGTGTTTGGTATAGCAATTGTTGCCATCTAGTAAACAAATGCTTGACACTGTATTGATAGCCAATGTGTGGACACGTATTTAGTAATTGCATATCTAGTTTTGTCTTCTAGTGAATATCTATCAGGTGGTTTTCCCCTATTCTCTCTGTGAGGCAACTGGTAATATTGTTCAATATTATTAACAGGAACAGAAATAATACTGGGTTCTAGAAGACTTACCTCAAGAACATCCAGAGGAGACCGAGCGGGTACCGAAGTGATAAGAGAGGGAGAATCAGGCAAAGGCAAAGTCGCTGGCTCGAAAATGTCACCCAGCTCTATAGTTGATTTAGTACTCATGCTAACATCAAACCAAATATGTTCTTCACGTGGATTACTGTGGTGCTCCCCCTGAAAAACATGGTTAGGCAAATTGGTGGACAAAACATCTCACTTTTAAGGAAGGTAACATCCATGGTAATATACCACCGTTGGGAAGATGGGTGGTAGCACTTGTAGCCCTTTTTTTGGGAAAAAAAACCCCAAAAAAACACACTAGAGAGCACACGGGTCCAACTTATTGCGGTGATGTTTATAGAGATGCACATAACCAACACAACCAAAAATCCAATGAGGGAGATTTAAGGAGGATGTGATAGAGACATGAGTAGCCAAAACTGCCAATGGAGTGTGAAAAATGAGTACTCGAGATGGCATGCGGTTTAACAAATACACAGCATAAGTTATAGCATCAGCCCAATATCGTTGTGGTATGTTGTCTGCCAATAGGAGAGCCCGGACAGTTTCGAGGATGTGGCGATTTTTTTTCTTGGCGACCCCATTTTGTTCAGGAGTCTTTGTATAGGTGGTTTCAGTAAAGTATGCCATGATCCTGAAAAAAATTGTTTAAGTGGGTGGTTGACAAATTCGCCACCACCATCAGATCAGAACACCCTGATAGGAGAAGAAAATTGTGTTTGAATCATCTGAAAAAAGACCTGAAATATGGCATTACTTTGCTCTTATTTTTTGGCAAATATAGCCAGATCATTCGAGTGCAATCATCCACAAAAAGAACAAACCACCAAATGCTAAACGGTGCAACAATAAGAGATGGGCCCTAGACATTGGAATGAATCAACGCAAAAGGAGTGTCTCGTTTATTTAAACTGGGAAAATAAGAAACAGGACGACTTTTTGCAAGAATACAGCTTCCACAAATAAAGTCAGAGAGCTTGACTCCATCAAACAATGAAGGAAGTAAATATTTTAGATAACCAAATGACACATGCCCGAGTCATTTATGCCATAACCAAATCTTTTTTTCTTTTTTCACTGTGAGTACCGCGAACTTGATGAATGTGTCCCACAGCCATATCATCAACATAATATAATCCCCCTCTCTTAGTACCACGCCCAATGATCGCCTTCGTCTTAATGTCCTGTAGTAAACAAAATGAAGGAAACATTAGTACAACGCAACCGAGTTATTCTGTAACTTGACTAACAGAGAGGAAATGGTTAGACAAGGTAGAAACAAACAAGGTGTTATGTAAAGACAAAGTATGATAGATGCCACTAGAACCAGCTCCAAGTACAGGGTTGGAGTCACTATTTGCAGTGACAACACTTGTTTTCTTAGGGGTAGTCATAGAGTGAAATAAGGTTTTATCATATGTCATATGATCGGTTGCACCGAAATTGATAATCCAACCTGTATGTGAGCTGTCAGAGGCAATAAGTGGTTGGCCCGACTGACCCGCGCCCTCAAAGGCCTCAGATTGGTGCACCTGAGAGAGTAGAGAGAACTGGTGCAGCCAAGCCAGCAGCCGGAGGAGTCGATTCACATGAGGAGACGACAACAGCTAAGCTAGAGCCTGCAAGTTTGGGTAGACCTGACCTACAGACTACTTTGAGTTGTTTGCGTTGTTCGAGAAACCAGTCGAGGTAGCCATGCTTATGGAAGCAGGTATCTTCAGTGTGTCGTTTGCCTTTACAATGAGTGCACTGTAGGTCATCCTTGTTTTCATATGGAGACCAAGAGGAAAAAAGACGCCCAGGCATGGGCTTCACAAATAAGGCAGCCGAAACACTGATGGTATCGCTAGTTTTCTTCAACATGGTTTCACGCCGCTGAGCCTTACAACGAAGGTAATTGAAAGATTCATTCAAAGCAAGCATAGGACGTAGTCGTTGCAGGTTGCTTCGAGCTTGATCATAGACATCATCTAAGCTTGCCAAAAATCGTACAAACGATCCTTTGTAATTTCATCTTGGCGAAGTTTGATGTCAGCGGCATATTCATAACGATAGGATGACATTGATCAAGTTCCTGCCAGATGCGTTTCATCTCGAAAAAATACAACGCTAACTTACACGCATCTTGGTTGATGCATGTGGATTTGCAGCGAAGTTCGTACAACTGGGACTCGTCTGATTAATCATAGAACATGTGAACGATAGCCTCCCACATGTCTTTGGCGGTAGGCATATCGAGGAAGAGTTCTAGGTACTGAAGATCCATGGTCTTCACCATCCAGCCCCGTACAGTAGAGTCCTCCTTGCTCCATTTGGCATACCCAGAATCACCCTCGGGAACTACAACTGCAGTGCCTGTTAAATAGCCTCGTTTGTCTTGGCCGGTAACATGTAGCATCATCATGAGAGACCATGTCTTGTAATTAGTCTTAGTTAATTTGATAGTGAATGGTACTGCAGTGGAGATCCATCAGTCATGGTTATAGAGAGAAGAGGATTTGTATATTTGTTAAAAGGTTTGGAAGGACTGCCAACGAGAATAGGAGGCAACACTGTGTTTGTGAGTTGGCCAATCACAAGAAGGATTACAGCGGTGGCAAGGTGTAGACACTCCATTTTTGACCGACCTTAAGACTCAGACGTCACCGATTGAGTGCTTGGTGATATTGCATACTGTGCTCGTTCAGAAGTTTAAGAGTCGCGGCCGCGCGCCCTGCCTCCGGGCTTCCGAACTCTCTTTCGTGCCTTGTCTCGGTTTGCGAACCAGGCTCGGTTTTCTCTGTTTTCTTTCCTGAGGGAAGGGAGTGGTCCCGTAGATTATCTCCCGGTGGCCGTGAGCTACTTTTCGTGGCCGTAGGCCATTCTGCCCATTTCGGAGCCCGGTTCCCGGTTTTCGGGACCGTCAGGCCGTGTGCCTCGGCTCGGGGCCGCCCAACCATCTCCGAGTTCTCCGGTTTTTGGCTTGCACCTCTGTTTTATAGTTCCGAGGAACACTGGGGCCTCTGATGCCCACTTCGTGGCCGAATGCCACTTTCGGCACCCGCAGCCGGTTTTCGGGACCCCGAATCGCGTGGTTTGAGCCCCGAGCATTCATTTTGCATCAGTTTTCTCTGATTTTTGGCATGAACCTCTGTTTTGTCATTCCGAGGGACACTGGGGTCGCAGATACTCACTTCGCTGCCGTATGCCACTTCCGGCACCTGCAGCCCATTTTCGGGATCCCGAGTTGCTCGGTTTTGGCCCCGAGCGTTCATTTCTCATTAGTTTTTGTTCAAAATTGGCAGGTACCTCTGTTTCAATACCAGGAAGATCACTGGGGGGTGGGAGGCCAGCAATTATCCCAGATAACCAGTTTCGCTCCTCCGGAGCCCGTTTTTCTCACTTCCGGGCCAATGTTGAACACCCTGGGGGTATTTTCTTCCAACCAAAGCTACATATCTGTGATCAGGGGACATGGGAGGACCCTAAAAATGTATGGTCGGCCAGCAATTTTGATTTTCATTTTTGAGCCTCTCCTTCAAGCTCTATGTTGTGGCTCCTGCTTCAGTGTTGCCAATTTCCGACCTGGGAACCTTGTTGCACACATCTGGGAGGACCCTAAAAGTTGGTGGTCGGCCAGCAATTGTGCAGTTCATTTTTGAGCCTCTCCTTCAAGCTCTATGTTGTGACTCCTGCTTCAGAGTTGCTAGATTCCGATCCCGGGGCCTTATTCTACACACTTGGGAGGACACCTTTGCATGGTGGTCGGCCAGAAAATCATTACTTCATTTTTTGGGGGTGGCCGGCCGGCCATGGTGGGTGGCTGGCCGACCAGGTGGGGTGGCCGGCCGGCCACCTTGCAGAAAACCACCTGGCCGGCCAGCTTTTTGCTTTCCAGCTCATTCCAGCTGTCCAGCTATTTTTGCCAAAATATCACCCCTTCCGGGGGATATTTTGGGAGGGAAAGATTGCCTCCATTTCCCTCCCCTTTTACACCTTTTCTTCCCTATTTAAAGGGCTGGACAGCCCCTTTGCTAGGGTTAGAAAATTTTATCTCAAAACCCTCTCTCACAAATCCTCCATTTTCAATCTCAAAAACTCAAAAACCTTCAAGCTTCCTAGCCAATCCCTTCACCAACCTTAAGCTCCACCTTTGCCAACTCCATTTCAGCAGCAAGGGAGTGATTTCCAGTGGCCAAGGATCAACAAATTCAAGTCAAGAAGCAAAGAAAGAGTTGTCTACAAGGGTAAGCCACTAAAACCCTTTTTCTATCATTTTCTTGGACCAACTTTTTACCCTATTTCCCTTCAGTTTTTAGGCTTTGAACCCTACTGGTTTTGTGCTCATTTTGAGCCCCCCTACAACATTGTAGAAGGGCTCAACTCTGTTTGGTGTCTCCTTGATACACTTCTTTCAATACCACTCTTTAGGCCATAAAATTGCATGCTTTGTTTGGCTTTTGAGTGATCTGATTTCGAGCATACTATAAACTGTTAGTGGGATTATTTTGAGCCCCTCTTCAACATTGAAGAAGGGCTCAACCATGTTTGGTGGCTCTAGCATGCACTTGCTTTGAAATTCCTCCATTTTACCGTAAAATTGCATGCTATTTTTAGCCCATTTGTGATCTGAATTGGAGCATTGCATGAACTTAAGGTGTGCTTATTTTGATCCCCTCTTAAACATTGAAGAAGGGCTCAACCTGTTTTTCTTCCTCTATCATGTACTTGCTTTGGATTCTTGTTCTACTCCCATATTGCACGCTTCTTTAAGCTTACCATGCTTCTGTTTTGGGTCTCCATCAGACTTGTAAAGTGTCATATTTTGGTCTTTTTTTTGTGTTTTGTTAAGGGTCTTAAGCCATTTGGTGTTTGGTTTTGGTACTTCATGTTGTATCCATCAAATTTTCCGTAAATTTGCATGTTTGTTTAGGCCATTCTAGCTTCTTTTTCTGGCCTTCATCAGGCTTAGGAAGTGTCTTTTTTTGGCCTATTATTTTTATTTTATTAAGGGTCTTAGGCCATTTGATGTTTGCTTATGGTACCTTATGTTATAGCCCCTTTTGGTCCATATTTTGCATGCTATGCTTGCCATGTCTACACACTGTTTTGAGGGATGTCATCTACTGTAAATGTGAATATTTTTGGCTCATATTTATTGTTGTAGAACTGATTTTTTGGGTTTGAGCATGGTAGATACCACTTGCTTTGTAATTCCTCTCTTTTTCCGTATTTTTGCAAGCTATTGTTGCCATATCTATGCTTACAATTTGGCTATGTTTTGTACTGGAAAGATGCTATTTTTGGGGCTGCCTTACTACTGTTTTTTCTGTCTTGTGCCCATTTTGCGTGTTTAGCATGGCCGTAGGCCATTTCGGGCACTTAGAATTGCATTTCGGGATGATTTCGTGCATTGATTGTCATTTCACATCATTTCGGGGCTGTTTTCCCCTTCATTTAGTGGCTGAAATTTGGTTTGCATGCTTGCATATCATTTCCCATGTCATTTTATGCCTTAATCCATTGCCTCGGTTTGCGTGCCCGTGGGCACGCACTTCGAGGCACCTCCGTTTTATCCGACGGCCTCCTATGTGAGTGAGCTGAGGCTCTCCCATGTGGGTGTAAGTCCATCACGGCATTCCGTGTGCTATCCCATTGCATTTCACATCATCGCCTCAGTTTGCGTGCCTGTGGGCGCGCATTTCGAGGCACTTCGGTTGTATCCGATTTTCTCATTTCATCATCGCCTCGGTTTGCGTGCCTGTGGGCGTGCATTTTGAGGCACTTCGATTGTATCCGATTTTCTCATTTTATCATTGCCTCGGTTTGCGTGCCTGTGGGCGCGCGTTTCGAGGCACTTCGGTTTTATCCGATTTGCATTTCACATCATCGCCTCGGTTTGCGTGCCCGTGTGCACGCATTTCGAGGCACTCTGTTTTATCCGCTTTGCATTTCATGCCATCGCCTCGGTTTGCGTGCCCGCGTGCACGCTTTTCGAGGCGCTTCATTTTCATCTCATTTTCACAGCATTGTGCATACTAGGTTGTATCTTAGATTGCATTCATGCATTACCTCGGTTTGCGTGCCCGTGTGCACGCATTTCGAGGTTACTCATTTTCATGGCATTGTGCATGCTATATTACATGTTAGTTGCATTCCATGCATATCATGCATATTGCACGGGAAACGAGACGCGTTTTGTACTCCGAGTAACGGAACGGGTCTCAATTCCCAAATCACCAACACTCCGGATTACCCATGATGGAGTTAGGTTTTGTTGTAGCATTCATATGTATTCATCCCTATATTGAGTTGTGCAATCCGGTTCCTCGGCCATCATGCATCGGTATGCGTGATTGGTGGCACGAGGATCGAGGCATGCATATATTTACGAAAATACATCGCTATGCCCTTTTCTTGCTCTCTGTTACAGCAAAATCGAGGATCAACAACTTTTCGGAGTCCGGCGCGCATTTCGAGAAATACTGCAAACAGAGGCTAATCAGGGCATCCCAGTGGATTTCCGCCCGAAGCAGCCCAGCATACATCATCTATCAGAAGCGAGGCAGTCCCTGGCTTGCATGCCAGTTTTACTTCTTTTGTAATTAATTTGTTAATTAATTAGAAATTTGTATATTTATTTCGGACTGTATTATTCTTTCATTTTCGGACTGTATTATTTATTCGGACCCTCTGCGCGAGGGCACAACTGTAATAAGGGTGTGTGAGTGTGATGTATGTCTTCCAACCCCTATTTCTTTTCTCCTTTTATTTATCCGCTTACAATGGTTAGATATAGGGCATATTTCAATTAGCATACAGTATGACAGCATGTTTGCATCATTCATCTGTATTGCACGCACCGGGCTCGGCGCATCATACAAACTGCATCTGTATTTCGATTCCAAATTGAATATATGATAGCTGTTGCATCTCACATGCCATCTTTAGAATAGCCGAGCCTACTATAGTTGCATTTTGCATGTGTTGCATTAGGCAATTCTGTATACTTAGGATCATGCATGATTTCTAATCAGTTTTCTGTTTTGGCTTGGAGTACTCGGTGAGTTTTATGCTTTAGCATCCTTGCATGCGTGTGAGTGTTGCCATGATAGCATGCTTACCATGAGGCTAACTGCTTATGTGATATAACTGCCTTGAATGCCTGTGGGTGGAGGTTGAATTATCTGAATTGGGACAATTCATCGACTGTTTGTTTTAAGCCCACTAGATAGTGGCAAAATCATGTTTTCTAAGCCCACCCGAGGGTAGCAAATCCGCATTTTAGCCTACCTGCGGGTAGCACCATCACACCATTTTCAAAGAAACAAACATGAAATGTTTTGTTCCAATTCAGACGGCCTAGTCTATACTTGTTTGCTGCGAGCATCACGTAGTAACCTAGGCTAATAACCGGAATAAGAACTCACAATGTTTTCAAAAACAAATATCATGGTTAGTAGAGGCCGGTCTTTGACCGGGCGAGCGGGGGTGCTCACGATGTGACCTTCCCCAATCGTACCCAAGTTCCCGAGCCAACTTTGGTGATGACGGACACGTGGCCTTTGGCACCGAGTCAGGGTTTCCTAAATTTCCCATTTTAAAAATATTTAGGTGGCGACTCTGTTATCTGGCAAAGCAGTCCATGTTTGGCACTTCTTTCAAAAAAAATCTGTTTTTCTTCAAAACGATTTGCCGGATTTGGACTCTTTGGTTCAAGATTGAGAACCGCAACAAAATCGAGTCCGAACTGTAGCGAGGTCCCTCGCGGACGTTGTTACACAAGGGTAGCTCTGATACCAACTAGAAGAATTGAATTCTTGTATATTTCCTATGAGTACATAGCACAGCTTTATATAAAAGGAGGTGTGCTCAATCAAGAAGAGATACACCAAATTAGTTATCTAAGGAATGATACACCATATATTCTAAATATGGTATACATAAAGAAGGTAACAATATTATGCTATGTAGGGACCGTGACTCACGCCAACAAAAAACTCTTGATGTAATAAACACATACCTCTTGTAATTATTATTTTGCTTATATATTAATATATATCATTTGTAACCCATCTTTATACTCTGTCAACTCTTGTATCCCTGGTGTTAATACCTTGTTAAGATTTGTTAAAAAGGTAGCTTTACTATCTAAGGTGGTTGGACTTAGAAGGGAGGCTATGTTGACTCCCCCGACCTTCTTGGAATCTTAATTGGTTATTGACCAAATGACTCATTAGTGACGTTTACTACGCTTATGACCTTAGAAAAAACCTATATTTATATGGTAATATAATATTTGATGTTCCTGAATTTTTAGGACGTCACAACATCAATTGTATATCCGGTCAATGTGAACAAAACGTAGAAAAGAAGTCACAATATATGCAGCAGTTTTAGAAACTATTCCAATAACTTTCACATTCTTTAAAACTTCATTGATTGAGCACACCATATTAACATGATAACGTGGTATACTTAACCTATTGAATAATTTCTCCTCCATTTGAAAAACACATTTGCCTTGTTTAGTTTGTGTTTTGAGATATTATTTCAAAAATAATTTTCTAGAAAGAGTTTAGAAAATTTGAAAATTTGTTTAATTGAATATTTTGAAAATAGTTTTGGAGTTTGGGATGATTTGATAATTTTTTGTAGTTGAATAGATAGGTGTGAGAGAAAAAGTGATTAAGAACTCATCAAATAATGCATCTGCTTTTGATAAGTCAAAAAAATACTGTCTTTCGACACAGCCACATTCTTTTGGCTGGCTGTGTTACTGGCATACTCACACTTGTCAGCCTTCTTTAATGTTTCACAAACCGCAGGTTTTTTTTCCCTATTACTTGTGCAACATCTATGTCAACTTCCATGTCAAACTCAACCTCTTAGTAATAAGTCCCTAATGAGGCTGCACTTCTCTGTTGCTCTTCTTTGAGAATGGCCTCATAGCTGGTTGCCCTTGAGGACAACTCAAATAAGTCTTTAAACATCATGACTTCTATTTCAGGCATGTACACATGACATCTGTTTTTTGCTTTCTTAAACCTATCAATGTACTATTCTGTACTTTCTCCTTGTTTTTGTTTAAATTTTGACAAGTCCACCATTGTCACCTCAGGCTCAGTTCTAAAGAACTAAGCATGAAACTGACTCTCCATCTCTTGCTAAGTATGGACAGAATTTTCTGGCAAGTTAATAAACCATATAAATGCTACTTTAGATAAAGAATGAGGAAAGAGTTTCAGTTTTAAATTGTCATCATAACCAAGTTCACCACATTGAAGTATGAACCTGCCTACATGCTCTATGGTTGATTGTCTCTCTTCCTCTGTAAACAAGGTAAACTCAAGAATCATATAGTTCCTTGGAATGGGGGTTGTTTCTACCCATGAAAGGTAGGGACTTCTAAACATTGGCCTTTCTGGCCTTCTCGGGCCTGGGCCATACAATTCTTGTATAATGTTTATGATCTGTAGTCAGTTTAGCATAGGGTCATGACCCATTTGCACCTGTTATTGCCTATCTCCATAAAATTCTTGTTGGAAAGGAAGAGGTCCAGGTCCTCTAGGCCTTGGTTCAACAACATTAGGTTCCTGATAATGTGCCTAATATGGTGGTTGGTATAGTGGTGGTGGTTGATATGGTGGTTGTTGGTGTGGTGGTTGCTAATAGGGTGGCTGTTGCAATTCTTGTTGAAATAAGAGAGGCCTAAGTCCCCTTAACCCTTGATAAGGTTATTGGTGTACAGGTTCTTGCATATGTTGAGGTCTCACTATCTCTGGTTACCTCACCCTTTGGTCCATTAGATTATGATTACCATTTCTAGGGCCTTCACATGCATGTTATGCATACATTGGAGGCCTTTGTTGCCCCCCAGGTCTAGGTCTTGGCGCCAAAGACAAGGTTTGGTGGGTATCCTTTCATCCCATTGAACTCAAAGACAGGGTTTAAATTAATCCTCTCCTAATACTCCTTTTGGAGTGTAGGAGGTCTGTAAAATGACACGTGTTCATTTGCAGGCAAGGCCTTTGTAGGCCTTGATGTGTAATTTTGTGGAGTCAAAAAAGGACCAAGGTTTACCGTACTCCTTTGAGCTTCATCTCTAAGTTGCCTTGACTAACTTGGCCTGATGTTATGCTTCTCAAATTCAGCAAGAACTTCATCAATTGAAGCCTGATTTTCATGTGGAGGCAAACTTGCGAGAACTTTACTCACATGCAAAACCAGTGCTTTCCTAACATCCACTAGAGAGTCACTTGTCTGGCCTTCCATGAGTACATTGTGGCCATATCTTTAGCCATCATCCTGACCAACCATTGAATGGCTGTCATTAACATTGTCTCTGACTTCTTTATCATAACCTTCTCCTAAGACAGTGCCATCGAAAGGCCTCTTCTCAAGATCCCCATGCATCTGTGGGGACTGATCAGTTTGTTTCTTCTTAGCCATTACTCCAAATTAGACAGTGTCTCACTGGGCATGCCAAAATATGTTAGCAAAAATCTAGTTTTGGTGTAATATCAACAGTTAACAGACAAACCAATTCTCGCAAACAACAAGATCATGCAATGTAATTGTGTGTTTTAATGCCTTGACAGGTTCAAGGACTTCTTTGGAGTTTTACTTCTTGAAGAAACAAAGCAAATACAATAAAATATTGATTGATAATGATAAAACTTTTTTTTTTTAACCACAAGGATCAAAGTACAAGTCCTTTAACAATACCATCAACAAAAATTTATACATACCTCAAGTTCTAAGTGTTACTGCTACCGCTACTCCTAATGACAAGAACTGCTACTCCTAGATACATTAGAGTACTCCTAGATTTCTCAAGTTATGAGTTGATTCTTCTATCATTTCTCCTTCGAATTTCCAGCCTTTATGCCACTGGCCCTACTGCTAATTCACTGACACGTGTCCCACCGTGGAGCAGGTTACTTCCACTTCGTGTATAACTGCGCATGATCTCCATAACTGCTTGTAACTGCTTCCACTGATGTAGCCTTCTTTTTCTCTTCAATCTATGCAAACAAACCACGTGTCCCATATCAACATATTCCTAACCTCATGGCTTTACTCTTGGGCCACGTTTGGCCATATTTCTTTGCACTACCAGATTAATCAACAGAAGAAACTGCCTTTGCCACTTTTGTTTCGTTAACTACCTTACCTCTGTCACCTGTTTTGCATTTTGGGACCCACATCACACTACCAAACTTATGGCCTTCCCTCCTACCATCCACTAGATCAATTCTCTGTGCTTTGGTATGCTTATAAATAGAAAAAATAATTTTTAATGCCAACAAATTAAAATCAAACCCAAATGAGAAAAGAGTTGAATTAATAATTGAGAAAAGTGAGGGATCATGAAAATTTTTTTATGAAAATGACCATGAAAGAGTTATGATCTTTGGATTACCTTGATTAGTGTGTAGTGCTTTATTCTAAGTGTAATCTAAAGATCACAAAGCTTTCATAATTATTTTCATGAAAGATTTTTCATGATACCTAGTATTGCTATTAATAATTTTCACTCATAACTTTTGAAAATGTAATAAAAAGAAATGCAGACGCTCAAACAATTTCAAAGATATCAAATGCAAAACACAACTACCATTGGTTGTTGACTTGTAGAGTGTAAAGATTTCATTTACATGTCTTTCAGCGTAATTTTCTTTATTTTATTTTTTTAATGTTTATTTTCCTTTCCAAACATAAATGATTTTTTGGTAGATGGTAGTTGTGAGGAAATTGAACCCCATAGCTTACCTTACTGATTGGTCTGGTGATTGGACGGCGGACATCAAATTGTCTCATCTTCTTTCTCTTTTTCCTTCCCTTTGCCAGGAAACTCCATGAGCGCGCTTAAATTGAGTTTGGTAATTGCTGTGTGTTTGGTAACGTTTACGTTTTCAGTTTATATTTACAAAAATTTTATAAACTGGTTTTTGTTTATTTTTTGTTTATTTTTAGAAAAACATAAACTACAAACGCGTTTGGTAATTGACAAAATGTTTAAAAAAATTTTAAAATATAAAAAAGAGTGAGAAATGGCAAGTGGTGACAAGTGGCGGCGGAAGACGGTGGTGGAAAGTGATAACAGTGGGTGGTGGGTGGATGGGTGGGTGCGTGGGTGACGGTGGCGGGTGGTGGGTGGTAGCGAGCGGGTGGTGGTGGTGGTGGTGGCGGGTGGTGGGTGGAGGATGGTGGGTAGAGGATGGCGGGTGGTGGTGGTGGTGGCGGTGGCGGGTGGGTGGTGGTGGCGGATGGTGGTGGTGGATGGGTGGGTGACGGTGGCAGGTGGTAGCGAGTGGGTGGTGGCGGCGGGTGGTGGCGGGTGGGTAGTGAGTGGGTGACGATGGCGGGTGGTGGGTGGTAGCAAGTGGGTGCTAGTGGCAGTGGTGGCGAGTGGTGGGTGGTGGTTGGTGGTGGCAGGTGGGTGGCAGGTATGTAACGGGTGGTGGTGGTGGTGGCAGGTGGGTGGCGGGTAGGTAACGGTGGCGGGTGGTAGGTAGTAGCCAGTGGGTGGTGGTGGCAAGTGGGTGGCGGGTGATGGTGGTGGTGGTGATGGGTGGTGGTGGCAAGTGGGTGGCGGGTGATGGTGGTGGTGGTGGTGGTGATGGGTGGTGGGTGGGAGGTGGCTGGTGGTGGATGGTAGTGGCAGGTGGCTGGTGAGTGGTGGCGGCAAGTAAGTGGCGGGTGGTGGTAGTGGGTGGTGGATGGTAGTGGCGGGTGGATGGCAGACGGGTGGTGGGTGGTGGTGGTGGTGGTGGTGGCAGCGAGTGGGTGGCAGGTGGGTGGTGGGTGGTGGTGGTAGGTGGGTGGTGAGTGGTGGTGGCAGGTGGTGGTAGGGGGTGGGTGGTGGTAGCGGAAGACGGTGGTAGAAAATGGTGGTGGGTGGTGGCTAGTGTTAGGTGGTAAAAAAAAAAAAAAACTGAAAACTCAAAATGGAAACACATTTTTTGTGTTTTCATTTTTTGGCCAAATTTATAAACTGAGGCACTGATTTATAAATCAAAAATTTTACCAAACAAGTTTTTATTTGAGTTTTTTAAAATTTTGTAAATATAAACAGAAAACTGAAAACGTAAGTGTTACCAAACGACACCTAAGTTTTATGTTAGAATTTTTGTATATCTTTTCTAAAAAAATTAGTGTGTTTAGTTTGAGTTTATTGAATTAAATTTTGTGAAAATTGAATTTTTTATTTTTAGTAAATATTTTTAAAATTTTAAATGTTTTTTTTTTAGATGCATCTTACTTAGATCTATCTAAAAAGTAAATTATTTATGAAAAAATATTTTTAAAAATTAATAAATACACAAAAATATAAAAAAAAATATTAAATTTTCATATTTTTTTTTATATTTTTGGTATTTATTAATTTTTTAAAGATTTTTTTCACAAATATTATACTTTTTAAGTGTATTTATGTTAGGTGTGTTTAAAAATTAAAAATATACTTAAAATATTAAAAAAAAATTCATTAAAACCAAAACAATATGAAAAATAAGAAAATAAAATTTTTTGAAAAATATTTTTAGAAAATCCAAACCAAGCAAAGTGAGATTTTTTTTGTTCAATTTTTTAAAAAATAAAGCATATGGATACTTAATATTCAATGCACTTAATATTCTAAGTACTTTTTTTACTTAGAATTTTTGTTCAATTTTTTTTTAATATTCAATGCACTTAATTTTTTTACAGTATACTCAAAATATTAAATTTGAATAATTTAAATCATTAAACCGACATGAAATAAGTTCAAACTGGACTCTTGACTCTTCAAAGAAGTTATTCCATGGTTTTGGAATTTCAAGTCAATAGTATGTCCGGTCTATGTGGAAAAAAAATAAAATAAAAATAAATAAAAGAATAATAATTCACAACGTATGGAGTAGTTTTAGAAACTATACAAATAATTATCACATTCTTTGAAACTTCATTAATTGAGTACACCATATTAACATGATAACATGGTATACCTACCCTATTGAATAATTTCTCCTCCATTTGAAAACGATAATGCTACGTAACTCAAATTTTATAGCTCAAAAGTGGCTCAAATGGCCAAAACGACGTCGTTTTGAGTACAAAACAACATAAAAATAACCAAAACGACATCGTTTTGACCATTTAAGCCACTTTTAAGCCACAAAATTTAAGCTACGAGACATTTTCCATTTGAAAAATACAACAATTACCATTTGTTATGGGGTTTTCACCTTTTTCTTTTCTTTTCTTTTTCAGATGTGTTGACTATTCCATCTATATCTCTTTTCCATTATTTTCTTTTTCATTTTTTTTTCTTTTTTTTTTTTTCCTCCGATTATAAGATAATGAGCCTCTCTCACTCTTCAATTTTTTTTATTTCTTTTGAAAAACATGGGGAGGTTTTAAAAAGAGTGGGGTTATTAGTATCTCATAAATTATTTTAGACTTTTTATTTCTTTAGATTTTTACTTATAAATTTTGAAACTTCTAAAATTTCTTTTTCTCTCCCAAATAATATCAAAATTATCATTGTGAAAACAGTCCATCTATTAAATGTACACCCACACACCCCAAAAAAATTCATCTTTCAAAAAATCCTAACAAAACTCACAAATAAGAAAAATAGCCAATATGATTACTATCTCTACTGCCTCATCTACCATTATCACAGTTAGTATGCTCTCTCTATATATATAAATAATTTCTTAGTTTTCTCGTAATAATTTCTTCTCTTACAAGAAAAAAATTATAATAATTGGTTTTGTTAGTTTTGTTGGTAGATATTATAAAATTGTGAGTTCAGCAAAGAATTACGCAACAATATTATTAAAGTTACACGATGAAAGAATAACTTTTAAATCTGATACTGGATTTGGGCTACTTTCGATAACTTCTGCAAGTGTTCAAAATTTTGATCATTCAACGTGTTAAGAAATTCTCATGTTCAGACATACATTCCCGAATTTAAAAAAAATGAAAACTTCTGCAAGCGTTAACAATTTTGACCATTCAATGGGTTAAGAAATTTTCATATTCGGACCTACATTCCCGAACATTACTTATTTGTTCGGGAATGCCATCCCGAACAAATAAGTAATGTTTAGACATGTATTCCACCAAATGGTTGCCACTATTACAACTAAAATGTTGTCATTGTTAGAGAAGTGTAGGTAGGCAAATAATTGCCACTGTTACTGCAGGAATATTGCTACCAAGGAGTTTTCAAGATTTTGAGGGTGGGTAGATTTTAAAAGTGGGATTTGGAGAAGATGGATGTATGGTGATGGAATGGGTGCTCTCATAAATCCTAATTCATGATGTAGTAGGTGTATAGGTTTAATTGTGAGATGGAGTGTTCTAAAATTAATGATGTCCTTTTTCGTAATTTTATTTGAGGTTATTATTATAATAAAAAAAAGTTGAAAATTCGGGGGTCTAAAGTAATTTATGGGGTGCTAATAGCACCACTCTTTAAAAAATAATTGTAAATTAGTACATTTTTTTATAAATATGTATTTTTTTTCTTCTTGACTTACATTGGGGTGCATTTACCTTCTTTTTTTTCTCCCTTAAGAAATGCTAAAAAAAATTATAATTTTATTTACAATAATATGAAAAGAGAGTTTAATTTATATGGTTGAGTGTGTATCATGCCACACTATTATTGGTCAAATTAGGAGAAATTTTTTGATATCACAAATACATTTTTTTTTATTCATTAAATTTGTTCAAAATTTATACTAAAAAAGGAACTTTTTTAGTAAATTCTCTTTCTAAGTGTTCTATTCCATCTAACTCATATTTTTTTTGAGTATTCTATTAGGTTCTGTTTGAAATAAGAATACCAAAACACCCTCAATCTCTCCCACACATATTTCCATTTTGAAACCAAATCTGAACAAAATACTCCTCTTCATCATTCCATATTTCACTCCCCAAATATTTCCTTCCCAAAACCCTCACTGTTGCAACAAAATCTCACAAACCCTAATCCTAGGTTTCACATTGCTTCGTTTACCATCCTATTGTCATCCCACCGTCGCTGACGATTGGAAGTTCACATCGATTCACCGTTGTCATCGTGAAATCAACCCACCATTTGTGTTTTTCTGTTCTCCCACCATCCCACCGTCATCGAAGCGTTATCGGCTACTGGAACCATACTCCAATGAAGAAGAAACAACGCTGTGAACAAGCGCATCTATCGAAGTGTATCAACTTAACATGGGGACCAAATGTAAGCACCTTTTTTTTCCCTTTTTTTATGTAATCGAATTACATTTTTTTTGTCCCAATGCAAACTTTCTCACATGTTGCCATTGTTATTTTTTGTCCTTGTTGTTCATGTTGTTGCTGTTATTTTCCCTCTTTTTGTTGTTGTTGGTATTGTTGAAATGATGTGAACTCCCAAATTTGTTGTTTTTCCTAAAAAATAGAAAATTGTCATTATTTCGGATATTGTTGTTGTTGTTCACATAATGTCAACATTTACATGAGAACCATGTCTTGAATAAATTTGTTATATGATTGTGAACATTGTGTCAAGCAAATTCCCAAATAAAAACGTTTCTTCTAGTTGTAGTTCGATTTTGATATGAACCTTGACATTGTGAACACTAATGTTATTCATATTTGTCCACTTAATATTCACATCACATGTATACACTGAAAATATGTGATTTGTGGTTAATGAATGGGTGATGTTGTTATGTTGTTTGATTGTTTATAGCCACCATGAATATTCACATTGGTGCTATTTACTTATAAACGTGTACATATAATCATTGTCTTACTGTGAATTGTTATAACCAAATATTGATGTGAACTTTAACATTCCCTTCTATACTCATAGACATACCTAATATTATATGGATGTGAAAATATTAATAGTTGATGTAACCACTCCTATTTGTACCCTAGCAGTAATGTGAATATCCACATCTCTAATGATGTGAATGTTCACATTATTATGTTTGTCACCTAAATAGTACTTTGTTGCTTTTGCTTATATGAATATAGTTGAATGTAAACATCCACTTTGACTAATGATGTGTTGATGTCAATGTGCATGCCTACCCTACCAATTCTATTGAAATCAAATTTAATGTCTACATAAACACTCACTATTTGTGCATGCCTATGTAACAGATGTTGCATCTAAATTTTGTACAAAGAGTGTCAAAGAAGAGAGTATGCCTCTAGAGAGCAACACCCACATCAACAAAACTGATGACAAGCACCAAGTTCTGGGATCCTAGCTGGACTATTTGAGGCAAACTCCATTGTTCGATGGTTGAGGTTGTCCACCATACACTAACTATACCAAAATACAGTGCTAGTTTTCTTTTTTTCAAAAACACTTGACAACATATATATAAATCAATGATATACTTCTGACAGGCCTATGTGTTTTGATGGTATATTTGGTGTTGATGTGTTGCATGTGCTAAATAATATAAACTGTGAACATTCACATTTGTTTCTTATGTTGAAATTTGTATAAATGTTCATATCGTAATTTATGTTCAATAAATGTGAATGTTCAAATTATGTCCTATATTTACTGTGGTTGATTACAGATGTTAATATTCACATTATACATTAATTAGGTGTATGATCTATGCACAAATATATTAGAATTAATGTGAATCTTCGCATCTATTTATTACATTGTGAATATTCGCATCATACTGTGGTTGACTACAAATGTTAATATTCACATTATACATTAATTAGGTGTACGACCCATAAACAAACATATCAAAAATTGGTGTAAATGATATCGTAATTTATGTTAATGCCAATTTTCAATTAATGTGAATGTTTAAAATATGTCTTATGTTTACTGTGATCGACTACAAATGTTAATATTCACATTTTACATATGTAGGGTATATAATTCATCCACAAATATATCAAAAAAGAATATTGAATACACACAATGACAGGTGACCAAACAATATGTTCTAAACTATATGAAGTGTGAACATTCATATCTGGTATCTTATGTTGAAGTTGGTGTCAATGTTCACATTGTAATTATGTTAAGACCCATTTTCAATCACATTATGTCCTATGTTTATTATAGTTGATTACAGATGTAGATATTCACATTGTACATAAATAAGGTGTATGATCCATCCACAAATATACTAGAATTAATGTGAATCTTTACATCTATTTGTTACATTATGAATATTCACATCATTTTTTTATCAAAAAACATTGTGGATGACTGAATACAACAGCCTGATATGAACTTTAACATCACAATTGTATAGTGATAATGAACACAGTGAAAATATATACACTATCTATATATTATCATGATTTCGGCGAGGGTGCGAGTTGAGGTAGGGTTGTAGAAGAGAGAGAGCGAGCAGATAGTGTGGAAGGTGGAGTAAGAGAGATGGCGGCAGTGGGCAGCGAAATCGGAGAGGCGAGAGAGAGAGAGAGAGAGTGTGTCGAAGAGAGAGAAGGTCGTGGTCTGGTTGGAAAGAGAGAGAGAGAGAGAGAGAGAGAGAGAGAGAGAGAGAGAGGGTTTGGAGAAGAGGAGATGGTAGAGTCAGAGGTGGAAGGGTTGAGGATGAGAGATCCAGTGAGAGATAGAGCTTGCAGAGAAGTGGAGGCAATTATGGGTTGGCTGAGAATTTGCTCGAATTTGGCACGAAGTTGTTGCTCCATTTATGGAGTTAGTGTGCTGTGAAGTTCTCTGAAGCAATTTGAGACGATGGCGTTGATGTGTGTTGTGCTATGAAATTATATATATATATATATATATGAAATGTGTATATCATTTTTCTATGTAACACATATCAACGATAGACATAAGGGCATAATAGTCCAACAAATAATATAATCAGGAAAAAATGATCTTATGGAATAAAAGTATAAATACATGAGATTAATTAGGTTATAATTTTTATTAATGGACTTATTGGGTTAGAATACCTCTAAATGTGATTTATCAATAAAAAAAACCCTACTAAAAAGATCCCTTTTTATTTATTTTTTTTAATTTTTAGCAATCTTTTTGTAAAATTATACGATTTTTTTTTTTTTTACTTTTTCAGTCCATCTTGTGTAGAAAAATTTAAAAAGACAAATCTAAAATGTTTTTAAAAAAATTGGAAAAAGTTTAAAAAGCCAACTCTTTTTAACTTTTTTTTGTCCTTCTAGATTTTTTTTTTGAATTTTTTTTGAATTTTTTTTTTTAAAAGTTTACTTTTTCAGTATGTCTAATAGAGTAGAATCTAAAAGTCATAAAAAATTTTGAAAAAAAATTACAAGAAGTTCAATAAAATAAAAATAAAAAACCTCAAACACTTTACTAAAAGCTTTACTTGACTTCAATAATGAAAAATGTGAAGGTAAATTCATCTTTTCATCTAAATTAAAAAATCGGCTTTTTTCATCAAACGCAAAAATGACAACACATTATTTCAAAAACCTTTTTAATTTATTTCAAAAACCTTCTTTAACCAATTCAGGTTTTTGTTTAAAAAAAAAAAAAAAAAACTCATTTTCAATCATTCATCTTCTAACAATTTCATTGAATTTGGAGGGGGACTCTTCATCCGTTATTAAAGCCTTTCACAGTGAGGATCAAATGCTCTCTTCGTTTGGCCATCTTCTTCAAGGTGCTGTGTGTACAAGCAGATGCTTCACCTCTTTTTGTTGCTCACATGTGTTGCGCAATGGAAATAAGGCTGCCCATGGACTGGCTCATATGGCGGGTCATGTGACTGGTAAGAGAATTTGGAGGAATGAGGTGCCTGCTGTTTTATGCAGGCTCATCCGCTCTGAATCTGTTTAGGTTCTATTTGTATTGACCTTTCTAAAAAAAAAAAAAAAAAAAAAAGTATAAGAAGAGTTGTTAGAATTTAGTAAAATATTTGGATTATACATAATTTGATGAAATATTTTGTAAAATTTTCATTTTATACAAATTTGATGAAATTATTAAAATTAATTTTCACCAAATTTCAATAAATTTAAATTTAATAAAAATATTGACCAATAATTGAGAATGCTTAATGTGATGTAATTGTTAGAAAATTGATCTCCGTAATGTTAGTGATTGGTTTGGTTATTACACGGTGGCCATCAAACTTTTCTCGTCTTCTTATTCTTTTTCTTTCTCCTCCTTTTGTCATGAGCATACTTTAATATATTTACATGTCTTTCGCATCATTTTCTTTCTTTTATTTTTTTAATGTTGCTTTCCCTTTCCAAAATAACATAATGATTTTTGGGTGGATGGTAGTTGTGAGGAAATTGATCTCCGTAGCTTACCTTACCGATTGGTCTGGTAATTGGGCAGTGGACATCAAAATTGTCTCATCTTCTTTCTCTTTTTCCTTCCCGTTGCCAGAAAACTCCATCAGCAAGCTTTTAAATTGGGTTTGGTAATTGCTTTTTATATTATAAATTTTTGTATATCTTTTAAAAAAAATCAGTGGTTTGTTTTTGTTTAATTTTTCAAGGAGTCTTGGTAATAAATGCTTCAGGGGCATAAAAAATAAAAATAAATAAAAAGACCAAAAAAATGTTGAACCCAAAATACTTTTCACTCATTTTTAAACATTTTATTAATTTTTTTTCACCATTTTCGATTTTTGCACTAATACCAACATTAAACAATGTTATGACTTCACCCAAAAAAACATTAAACAATGCATAGGGACACTTGTTAGCATTTGTGTTTTTCAAAAAATAAATCACTTTATTTGGTTTGGAGTTTCAAAAATATTTTTCTATATTTTTAATTGATATTTTTTTAGTGAATTTTTTTTACTTTTTAAATTCTTTTAATCTAGATACACATAAAAAGGTATAAAATTTGTACAAAAAAATTAAAAAATAATTTATTTATATAATAAAATACGAAAATATATTGAATTTTTATATATATTTTGTATTCAATGAATTTGTGAAAAATTTTACACAAATTTTGTATTTTTTAATTATATCTATATTAAATGAATTTAAAAATTAAAAAAATTGATTAAAATATTTTAAAAAATTTATTAAGAACAAAAATATATAAATTAAAAACTCAAAAACTATTTTTAAAATTTTCAGACCAAACAAAGTAAGTTTCAAAAAAATCAAATGGGAAACACTGCAATTACGATTGCTTATTTATAGGGTTTTTCATTTTTTGTGGAAAATATCACATTAGTGAAATTTGAAAAAATAATTACAAATTAATAATTAAAATTATAAATTTTTTTCATGAATATAATTTTTTTTTCATGACTTGCATTGTGTGTAATTATTTACTGTGTTTGGTTTCAATTTTTTAGAAATCAAGTTTTTTATTTTTTTATTTTTAGTGAATACTTTTAAAATTTTAAGCAAATTTTTACTTTTTTAAATGCACCTTTCTTAGATGTATCTTCAAAATAAAATATTTGTAAAAAAATATTTTAAAAAAACAATAAACACACAAGAATACGAAAATGTACTAAATTTTCATTTTTTTTTTTTTGTATTTTTGGTAATTAGTGAATTTTTTAAAGATTTTTTTCACAAATATTATACTTTTTAAGTATATTTATGTTAGGATTATTTAAAAATTTTAAAAATTACTTAAAATATTAAAAAAACTTCAATGAAAAAAAACATGAAAAATTAAAAAAATAATAATTTTTTAAAAAGCGAATCCTAAAAAGTGAAACCAAACAAACTTAAATTATGGGGTTTTTTTATTTTTTTGTGAAAAATATCATTAGTGAAATTTGAAAAAATAATTACAAATTAATAAAAAATTAATAATTATTAATAATTATAACTATAAATTTTTTTATAAATATAATTTTTTTTTTCCTGACTTCCATTGTGTGTAATTATTATATTTTTTTTCATTTCGGAATCCATACGCGGTGTTGTTGACTTCTGCAGGAACTTGAGGACATCAAGTTGGAAAAGTATCCTGACTCCATTTACTTCCCTTTCATTTTTGGATAAATTACATTTTTAGGCCTATTTTGGGAAGTTGATAATAATCAGTATTTTGGTAAAAAGTTACTTATAAGCAGCTTATAAGTAGCTTTTTTGTGAGAGAGGGAGTTGGTAATAATTTGAAAATCAGATTATAATCTTAAAATATATGTCTTGCGTTATTTTTTATTTTCAATACTCCTTCCGTCCCAAAATATTACTTCCTTATTTCATTTTTCATTGTCCCAAAATATTAATCCCTCTTCAAAAATCAAGTACAAAAATAATATAAATTTCCTATTTTGTCATTCTTTTAAATTAATAAACAATATAAAAAGTACAATTGTGACATTGATATTCCCAAAAAATATACTATCAAAAAGGTAATTTTAAAAAATCAACTTTTTTCAAATGCAATAATTTTACTACCAAAAAAATTTAGATTTCCCAAAAGAGACCATTATTTTGGGACAGAGGGAGTATATAAAACTATTTTAATATTTAAATTGTGTCAATTTGACATCTAATATATAAAAATGTTTCAATTTAGTCCCTTATGCATCTATTAACCAGTTAGATTTAAAAACTAAATTGAAATACTTTTTACAGTAATAATTGAGACTCCAAAAAACACAACCTCCACTCACTTATGATTGGTCCAGGAAAAAAAAAAAAAAACACAAACACATTATTAGTCCACATCGTTTTGGGAATGATAGAGATCCTCAAAAATGAAAGTCTCACTCATTTTCCTACTTTTTATATATTAGAAACCAAATCAACACAATTTAACCACTGAAGTTCAATTAAAACACTTTTATACATTGAGAGTAATTGATACAATTTGAACATTAGGAATTAAAATAACATGAAACTCATATTGTAAAGACCAAAAATGTAATTAACCCTTTATTTTTTTATTTTTTTTCCATTCTTTTCCACACATGAGCATATATAGCAAATGAGTTATGACAAATTAAAAATAGATATAAATCATGTCACAAGGAAGTTGAACTTCTAAGTTTCAACCTTTTGAAGTCGTACATATCGAACAAAATAGAATATCAAGACTCAAACCTAAGACATTTTGAATTAAACCTAAACAACTTACCACTCAAGTTGCCGCTCACAGGTAACATTTCTATCAAACAAAAGTTCACAAGCACACATTCTACTTCTAACAAAACATTCTTTACCATAAATAACTATATAAGCAACCCAAAAAATAGAATGAAAATCCAGGCATCAAGAACTTTACAAGATGGCACCATTAGTTTGTGGCATTTCCTGCATTGTTATGCATCATCATCATCAGCCATGACACAATACAAAATTACAATTTCTGCTCTTCCCTCTTTTTCAAAAAAAAAAAAATTAATTAATTTCTTTTCTTCTTCTCCGTAAATGAGGATAGTTGAGTTGGGTTGAGTTTCGCACACAATTATCGATTTAAGTTTGCATCTTCCATTTCTACATTTTTGCAATCAAAACACTGCCATCAAATGTGAATGCACTAGTCTAAACTTTGGCAAGTCAGAGACACCTGTTCAAAATATCACTACAAAAGATATGGTAAAACAATCCAATATTCAAATATATTTAATAAAATTATAATTAAAATATTAAAAAAAAAAGAAGACAAGCAGGATCAGATTATTGAAGGTTGTTTCATGTAGAAATCGATAATATCATTTCAATTTACGCATTTAAATGTAATGGTTGTGACATTTCTATCATACTTCCTAGACTATTCTGAATGGTCCTAAATTATCAAAGCTCCTTCCTCGATAGGGCATTCGACCGAGTTTTTTTTTTTGGACCAAAGTTGAGTTCTTTTAAATCATTTTTTTTTTCAAATACAAGTTATTTTAAACTTATTTTTCAATCCCATGATCTTACGTGAAACACGACTTTAAAGGTTGAAGTCATGTTTTCATTGTTTTCAAAACACAACTTCAAGTCTAAAGTAGTATTTTCAAAACATGGGTTTGGGAAATAAGTTCAAAGCAACTTACATTTGAGAAATATGAAAGAACTCAAGTCTGGTAAAAAAAACATGCATTCGACCATTAGCAAGTGAGATGGAATTTCCATGTCGAGGTAAAGTAAGTACTGCACTGCTGTGTAAACACATTTGATATTCATTCTTGCCAACAAAGAGAAGATGAGCCACACAATGAATTGAAGAAACATTGAATAAATCTTGTATTACGTGAGGGGAAAAAATAAACAAGATATGAGGAAAGGTAGGGTACTTCCCTTAAAGAGGAGGAGAAAGTTGAAGGGATGGAAATTTTCAAAAAAATAAAAATAAAAATTTGGGCGTGAAGTTTCTTGGAATGTGAACAAGAGGAATTTGGAAAAGAAGCTCCATAGCTAAGAAACACGGAGATGGACACAACACCCACATGCACCTTCTTAGAAGTGTATGTGCTCCTTAGCTCCTTAGGCTTACAATGGCTCATTAAAAAGCTATTGTAAATCTCTCCATGAAGGCAAATAAGCTAACTCTTTCATATACCAGAATGGACTCCGTGCTCTGTGCTCCAAAGCAACGATTATGCTTTTT
Source organism: Camellia oleifera (assembly GCA_022316695.1). Classification (NCBI taxonomy): domain Eukaryota; kingdom Viridiplantae; phylum Streptophyta; class Magnoliopsida; order Ericales; family Theaceae; genus Camellia; species Camellia oleifera. The sequence continues at coordinate 150,192,407 of CM039317.1, read as the reverse complement.
ATTTTTACACTTTCTATTATTTCTAAATTTTCAATTTTCTATCATTTTCCATCACAATTCCCAGCTTACCAGTTGATCCTCAGACTTATTCCCTTGTTCCATCAACTAATCTTAATCTTATTCTTGGATCTTGTTCGTGATATTGATAAAATTAATCTTTTTATAGATTCTTCTAATTTATATGTATACTAAACTACTACAGTATCATAATTTTTTTTATTAATTTACTTTTTTTATTTCTATTTTTTTTCATTTTCTTTTAGTGTCTTCTTTGTTATGTTTCCTTTTCCTTCAGATGAATCTAAAACTCCAAAGTATATCTTTCCACGGGTCGAAGAAAGAAAGATACTTCGAATATTTTTCGATTTATTTTTATCTGTTAGAAAAAAAGAGAATTTTCTATTTTTTCATTAAATTCAATACAATATTAAATAAAAAAAAATAAATAGGAGACTGGAAATGAAAGTATCTTTCTCGCATCCATTCTCCATTACATTGTCGGAACAAAAAACCGACATGCACCTTCTTAGAAGTGTATGTGCTCCTTAGCTCCTTAGGCTTACAATGGCTCATTAAAAAGCTATTGTAAATCTCTCCATGAAGCCAAATAAGCTAACTCTTTCATATACCAGAATGGTCTCCATGCTCCGTGCTCCGATTATGCTTTTTATCTTAACACTTTCTATTATTTCTAAATTTTCAATTTTCTATCATTTTCCATCACAATTCCCAGCTTAACTAGAAAAAAAGCCTGTATATGGAATAATTTTTATAGGAAAACAAACAGCAAATGTATGTGATTAACATAACTCAAACAAAATTTTGGAACAAATAGGTCTTCCCTTTTACAGTCATGTAAAACAAAGCATGAACACTGGGTGTAGCAGACACAAATAAATTACCTTGAATTAGGAAGCAGTATGAAGATTCAAATGCAAATATTTATGCTACAAAATTTATTTTTATTGGTAGGCATTTTTAAGTAAAAACACAAGATACCTTTTAAATCTTAAGGAATTGGTGATGAAGTTCAATGGGAGCTACCATCCTCACGCCTTTCATCTACACTTGTACTATAGCGATTATTGGGGCTCCACTGTGAGTGTCTATGTTCTTCCTTAGTAGGAGAGAACAACGGATCAAACGCATTATCCCCTCCTCCTTCCTTCTTCAAATTATCATCGATTCCAGCATAATCCAAATTTTGCAAAATATTTGGAATAAGAATACCACCATCCTTGCTAAGCACACCTCCCATTTCTATATCTAATTTATCTTTTGAGCTAATCATTCCTCTGCCAAACTTTTGATTTATGGATTCCATAATTGGATCAGCTTCTTCCAGTACCCATTCTCTGAAATTGATTGCTGAAGGAGGGGTCTTAGAGAGGAAGATTTCTTTAAGATTCTTCATTATCCCGTTGTTAAATGGGTTTTCCTTCTTGTCATAGCGATAACGAAAGTTCTCATAAGTTGTCTGTAAATATGCAATGATCAGCAGAGAATATTACATTCTTTAGCAAAAGAATAAAGCGTAAATAAACATCATGTATATAAACAAAACAAGGTAGCATTGTGAAATAGGTTATCATGCATTTTGTGATTTTTAGCATGTCAAATAGGGTGATGTCATCATTTACTTTTTTCTAGAAGTTAGTAAACAATTTGCGTATCAATGATCTATTCTCAAGACATATACTTCACTTAGCAAAATATGGATGTCTATTCACCAAGAAGGAAAAAGATGCATTTAGCTGAAATCCAACATATATTTCTCGGGATCAAAATGAGCTTCAAAAACACTCACCCAACACAATAAAAGCACATATAGTGGTATGGAAATGGATAATAGGGGTGATGAAACCTGTTAACAGTAGCAATAGGACACCAATAATGCCTATGTGCACAGGGGGAACAAAATCATAGAAAAGTGCACAGAAAAATCAATGTGTCCAGATTTATTAATTGATTTTACGTTTTTTTTTTTTTTTGTAATTAATTAATTGATCTTTCTTTTGGATTTAGAAAATAGGCATGGATAAAAACAGGAACTGATTCTACTCCTTAACCATGAATTCAACCCATTCACATTGTTCTAGGGTTGTTCACGGGTCGTGTTGGGTTGGCCACTGACCCGTCGCCCAACCACCCATCTTCTGGTTTATTTAACACCAACCAATTCCAACCGAAGGTTAGTTCAAAACCCTCCGCACAAGGTAGATCGGTTTGCCCATTTTCTCTTTCCATGCTCTTCATCATGCTCATTCCACGTAAGATTTTTTTTCTACACTTAACTCAACCCCCTCTAAGCAAAACTTCTACCTTCATCCCAACCTACAAGTTCAAAGATATTGCTAAGGATCAAGGTGTAGATGTGTGATTCCAATCAATTTGAGTTGCGACCATAAGGCAGCCATCAGTATCCCACAGCCTATTCAACATTATATGACTAAGCAAACCAAGCTAGACATAGAGTTCAACAGGGAATAACCTTAGTTGCACGAAGTGGGAGCGGGAGCGGGGAATCGTAGTCATTCCAAGAATCGTTGGTAGGGAGCGTTTGTATATATATTAAATAATATAATATATAAAAATATATTATAAGATTATATATATATTTTTTTTCTCTAATGATAATGAAAATATGTTATAAATTTTAAAATATATATATATATATAGGAGCGTTTGTATATATATTAAATAATATAATATATAAAAATATATTATAAGATTATATATATTTTTTTTTTCTCTAATGATAATGAAAATATGTTATAAATTTTAAAATATATATATATATAAAATCATATGATAAAATATTATAATTATATACTTTTATTAGATTTTTTTTCATTTATTATAAAATATTTATATTATTTTTTTATTTTATATAATATTTAATTAATTAAACACAACATAAAAAATTGAAAAATAAATAACAAATAAACATTCATTTTTTGAGCTGGCCAACACGAGAACAAATTAGTTAGGTAGAATTTATATATATTTGTGCAATCACAACCAGCAAGGCATATTTCATTAATTGTAAAAAGAGAAGCATTAAATCAAAAGTCATTTTGTATAAATATGGCATTAAGACACAACTAGAATTACATGAAAAGATGTTAATTTATAACATAAAATCTATATTATATAAATAAAAAATAAGAAATTTAAGTATTAAAAGACTTTTCAGTCTCGAACGGAGAGACAGAGAGAAAGACGAAGAAGAAGAAGAAGAAGAAGAAGAAGAAAACGCCTAATGAGAAGAAGAAGAAGATGCCTGCGAAGCACAAAGCTTGAGAGATGAAGATCAAAGCTTGAGAAGCAAATACATGGAAGAAGACAACGCGATCTCCACTTTTGTAGCCCTAATCGCAAGTCCAAATCAGGTTCTCTCTCTCTCTCTCTCTCTCCTTCTTCTTCTTCTTTGCTGTTGCTGTGAAACACAAATCCTTAGCTTGAGCGTTCCCATCCAATTAGATCTGCGATTCTAACACGATTCTTACTACAAATCATTGAATCACGATTCTAGACGAGAATCGTCTCCTCTTCCCACGATTCCTGCTACTAAGGGAATAACTAATACGCAAATTTACACCCTTTTCAAAAGCCAAAGATGGGCAAGAAAGATTTCATGAATGAATGAAAGAGATTCCACTCTTCATCGTTTACTAAGCAAGTTGGCCGCTCAATGCAGTCACGAACAAAGTCAAAGGGGAATGCTTTGAATTTGTCTCTATTTGTAGGGTACAATATAAATTATGCAACCTTGGGCATATTGCAAATAATTTTCCCTAAAATGATATGATTGGCACTTTTGGGACTTAGAGAGAATGAATATCTCTCTCTCTCTCTCTCGCTCATCTTCCTCTTCTTTTTTCTCTTTGCCCAAATGCTAAACTGCATACACTTTGCATGGATGACTGTAAATATGTGTATAAGAGCAAAATATTTGCGAATAATATGCACATGCCTCATCATCCACAACAACAACAATAGAATGAAATAAATAAATAAAGAAGAAGAATTAAGATAATTCCACATGATTTTGTGTTTCTCACACTTAATTCTAAACTATAGATAGCATTTTGAGGGTAAGAGGATCACCTGGTTCGTGCAAATCAGATAAAAATGAAAAACAGTGAGCCCACCAACAAACCAGACAGCTATGAAGCAATAAACTATTAGAGCAACTGATACGATATCTCCTGACATATTATTCAATAAGTTGTTCTTCGGTCGCATGATATTTATCAATGAAAACGTGAAGACATATATGCACAACAAGGTTGATGAAGAAATAAACAGGATGAAGAATCGATAATTTCGCTGCAACAAATCGATAGGAAGACGTGGGTTAGTTTGTTCCCAACAGTTAGAAACAATTTTTCTTTAATGCAACAAAAAATTTAACCATTATGTAGTGATAGCATGCATTATCATTAAAGAAATGGTTTTAAAAACAACAGTGAAGCTTCCTAAACTATTTCCCAGTTCACCATTTCAAATGTACTAAATAATCTTTTAAGGGTTGTTTGAATTTTGAGTTATCAAAGAAAGAATATGTCAGATTGGGCCAGTTTTTGGGGTCCAGTGGATTTTAATGTACAAAGACAAGCCTACATGGTCATTCTATAGCTTGTGATGGTCTTTCCCCACCCTGTCCCGTATAGCTTGAGAAAATAAACACTGAGAAACAGTTATTTTATTGAGCCATTTCATCAAAGAAGTTATGTTGCGTAATTAACCCGCTTATTCATCACACAAAGAAAAAATTTAGGGATTCAATGGATAACAAGAAAATATGGCATGAACTCATTTGAATGCATATGCAAAATGCAATGAATTGGTTCGACTTTGGTGCAATGTCCAAATGCTTCGTTAATGTTTAAGCATAAAATCTGAGGCAAATGACTTACTATTCCAATACACTGACCCACCCACGGACAATGATGATCAAACCTCTCAACACAGTTGTTGCAAATGGAGCAATGAGAAGCACGTGGTGGACGATACAGCAAACAAGTGTCACAATACTTCACTTTAACTATGTGACCATTGATAAGTATATCCTTTGTTCGGGGTAATTTCAAATTAGGGGTTGCACTGTTGACCCATTCCATGGATGGGGTATTGAGATCCAACGAGTCATCCAATTCAGGTGGCCGTGAGTTCCTTGGTACTATTCCAGGATTTCTTCCAGATGTCATAAATAGGAAAATCAAATTCTGCATATAAATATAAAATTTTTAAAAATAAACATAAATAAATAAACCATCAGGTCAAATTCAATCATCATCACTTAATCTAACACCAAATTTACCACACAAAAAAAAACATCATTATACTTACCAAGACAGTTAGTATAAATCCCACTAGCAGTACAGTATGCCCATATAAAGGTTCAGTTTCTCTAATCCCCATAAGCATTTTTATGCAGAATGTCATTGCCGGTGCCCCTATTAGAAATGTAGATAAAAATAGTGATGCCCCATCAGGACCAAAGATCAATCTTCCGCCGCACAAAAATTTCTGACATAGATAGGAAAGAAAAAAGAAACATGCTTTATCAGTGTGTTAGTCTGTAAAAAAAGTAAGTACAAATGCAAATTTTCTTTTCATTCATTTTGTAAGAAATTTATCAGTCAAGAAAGGGGGTCTTATTTATTTATGTATTTGTTCAAAAAAAAGTCCCTTTAACATAAACCATGACATAGCATAGCTTAATTGGGTTGTTTCCCTTACAAATGAAATGATTCATTCTCCTAAATCATTTAGGTGCCGGTTGGTAACGTCTTGTTTGTTTACAGAAAACATTAAAAATGTTTATGTTTATTTTTTGTAAAAACAAGAACAAAAAACATATTTGGTACACACGTGTTCTAAAAACTTGTTTTGAAAACAAGTGAGAGAGGTGACTGTTGAAGGTCGGAGATGGTGGTCGCTGGTGGTGGTTCCTGACAAGAGGGTGTGGTCAAAGGTGATTGTTGATGATCAGCGATGGTGATTGGAGGAAGTGGTTGCCAGAGAAGGTCATCAACAATGGTGATAGGAGGTAATGGTTAGTGGTGGTGATGATTGGTGCATGGTGGCTGGAGGGGGTAGGATAGGAGAACGAGGAAAGAATGAATTTTTTTTTCTAAACAAGTGAAACTTTTGTTTTTTTGGTGGTTACAAGGAATTTTTGTAAGCTGTTTACAAGTTTTTGAAAACAATAACAGACACCAAACTAGTTTTGGTCTACAGTTTTCTAATTTTTTGTAAATATAAACAGAAATTGCAAACATTAAGGTTACCAAATAGACCCTTATATCAATGTTAAGCTTTTTGTTGATCCAAAAAGACAAGGAACAAGTGAAGTCCAAAAGCACATTTGTCAATTTAATTACTTAACATGCAGACAAAACAACAAATATAGTCCATAGCAGTAATAACTAGAAAAATTAAGAACAATGACCAGAAATGTGTACCAAGAGAAAACCCAGAGCAAAGTTATTTTCCACTTAAAAAAAAAAAAATCATTTTGAGGTCGAATAACAAATCATTCAACTTTTGAGAAACTGATGGCGCTTGTAATGAATCGTTGTCCAGGTCAAATGCTTGTGGGTGGAGGAAAAGTATAATCAACCAACTACAGTAAATGATAATTCTATTCCCCATAAATGTTTTCAAACAAGGAATGTTAATAACTAAACAAGGCATCATATTAATTAACATGCACCAAGAAATATATTTTGTCATCTATTGCTGGTAGAGCTACAGGTAGAGGGAGAGGGCAAAAAGGTCATTCTAACACTGGTAGAGGCAGAGGGATGGATCATCTTAGAAATATTTCTTGCTAACAACTTGGAATTAGAAAGAAAAAAAAAAAAAAAATCTCCAATGCATATAGAGAGATACCATATCACTATTTTTTTTTCCCCTTTTCATCCATCTTGATATGGACCTGCCGAGAAAAACTATAGCGAAAAAGAGGAAGAAAAGAAAAGAACTATCACCCAACATTACATTGACCTACACATTTTCACTAAATATAGAGGGAACCAAAGGAAATGACATAGGTCTCATTGAAGAATGAGTCTAGGGTAACGAAGCAAAGATGAAGTGGGCTTCTAGTTGTTTTGCTTGGATAAGCGTTGCCGCTCTTCTTTTCTGTTTGAAACATGGTCATCAAATTTGTGCCGCTACTTTCATGTTAGACACACAAGCGTACTTCAAAGAATTTGACTTTGAATGAATCCAAAAATGGTAACCCAAATAGCTCAAATTCTAAATATTATTCACATTCAGTAAACTCCAAAAATGAAACCACTATCATATATGCTCAAAATAATGGTGTTTCTGATTTCCTTAACAACACTCAAAAAAAAAATTTTATTTTTCTTGTCTCAGTAGCTTAGGTTGCAGCATGCTTCCACAGCTGGGGTTCATTGGCTATTAATCCTTTGACAAATGAATACCATACTCAAAAATATAAATAAAAGGTAAAAATAGATGTTGCTCTATCCTAGTTTTCTTTTTCTTTTTTTTCTTTTTTTTTAAATTGACGAAAGTTTTGAATGTGCCATTGGAGTGTTCCGTATCAAACCAAACATATAACCAAATTTTTGATGAAATAAGAAAACAATAATAAGAGATGGTCTTAAACATCAATATTTTGAAGAGGAATTATTACCGAAAAAGGCATAGTTGGAGAGTTTAGCTATTTTCTTTCTCAATTTTGATACGAAAACAGAAAATAAATACCCATCAATGGTAAGATTTAACATAATTTATTGGCAAAGCCCATCTCTAAAAAATATTATCCATCTATATACATTATGTCTGTGTCCGATTTTATGACCAGTTTGTGTGTTCCTAGACGTATTCTTTCTTGATTCAGTACCAAAATAACCCAACAAATCTTCTCATTTAATCATGAAAACCCACTATAAATCTATCATCAGCAATCAAATGGAAATTACAAATCTAAATCAAAAACAAAAACAAAAAAATGAAGATAAAGAGAAGCTTACATTGCGGCCCTTCCAAACTTGATAGAGCCTCTTGGATTTGGGAGGGTCTGTGCCTTCTTCAGAGGAAGGACCCGAATTCTGATTCTTGATCTCACCCATTAATGCTTTTTAATTTTTTACCCCTTTTTATTTCCTTTTGGTTTTGATTTTTTTCAAAAAATTATTCAAAAGCAATGCCCATGAATGATGTATTCAAAAATCAAAATCAAAAAAGTTGAATTGATGATGTGAAAGGGGATGGTTTGGGGCAATCAAACCAGGGAGAGGAAGAAAAAGGCTCTCCCCTTTGTTTTTGGATCAAAACCAGCTTCCCCTGTTGTTCTCCATTCCCTCTCTTCTCACAAATTCAACCCCCAACAACATGTCCTCTTTACCCCTCTCCCTCCCTCTCTCTCTCTCTCTCTCTCTCCAAATTTCTCTCCCTCAATGTTTCTCTCTCTCTCCTCCCAAACCATCCAAAATAAACCCATGAATTTTTCCACCTGCCTCACACAATTTTTTGGCTAATAATTATTGTATTTCAAGTCATTATTTATACAAGTATACATTGCAATATTGAAATTTTTCACTTGCATAGCCATTTTTTATTTTTTTAATCTTTTTTAAGTCATATTATTCTTTTATTTTTTTTTATATTTTTCATAAAAAATTAAAATATATATTTATTTAAATTATTACAAACACCCTCATAATAACACAATTTTTTTTTTAAGGAGTGGTTTTTTTGTGCACCTTTAAAATGTGCACATATAATGCATATCGTGTGAACATTATAATTTGTAATTGTTTTATTAAAATAATTTGTTATGTAGCTCATTACAAATAGCGAGTAACATTTATATAATGTTCTTTATATAATTATTTGTTCAATCGAATACCTGAGTGCAACCAGGAGGTGGCGGTCGTCTCTTTCAAGAACGGCCTAAAGGATGACTGTCCACTGCGGAAGTCATTAGCAAAAACCCTGCCGAAGAGTATGGAAGAGCTCATGGCGAGGATTGAGAAGTATGCACGAGCCGAGGAGGATACCTCGGGGAACAAGGAGACAAAGACAGAAAAAGGCAACGGCTCGCCGAAGCGAGGCCGAGGCAACAATGGACAAAACAAACAGGAGACAGAGTTGAGGACTAAACAAGCAGTGACGACGGTGTTTCGAATTCCGATCCAAAAGGTCCTTGACCAAATTCGAAATCAGCCCTATTTCAGGGCGCCGGCAAGAGCACAAGGAGAATTCATGGGGAGAAACCTCGGTAGGCGTTGTGCCTACCATAATGAGCAGGGCCACCCAACTCAGGGCTGCAGGGCCCTTAAAGCACACTTAGAAGATCTGGTCAGACAAGGCCATTTAAGAGATCTTGTGGATGAGGCCCGAACCAGGGAAGAACAGGCACGGTTGCCTCAAGCACCAGCAGCCCCGCCCCCCCCAGCACAGCAACCACAGGCAGGCGGACCTCGGGTGGTTAACGTGATCCACTCAACGGTGAACGAAAACGACATTCGGGGGGAGACGCAGAGGGTGAAACATCTACAGCATGTCAACCAGGTCGGACTGAAAAGACCTCGGCCCGAAGATTGCCGAGGACCTATGATCACCTTCACAGAAGCCGACCTAGACATGGTTCAGCACCCGCACAATGATGCCCTGGTAGTATCCCTCCAGGTTGGGGAGTGCCAGGTGAAACGCATCTTGATTGATCAAGGCAGCTCCTGCGACATCATGTATGTCAGATGCTACAAGGAGTTAGGCCTTCACCCTGATGACATGGAACAGTCAAACGGCCCGATGGTCGGCTTCAATGGAACGCCGACGTGGCCTTTAGGCGCAACAAGCCTGGAAGTACAAGCTGGCACAAAGAAGGTGAGGACAGAATTCATTGTGATTGATACGCCTTCGCCTTACAACATCATCCTGGGGAGGCCGTGGTTGCATGCAATGGGGGCAGTTCCCTCCACCTTGCATCAACTGCTGCGATTCCCAACAGAACATGGGATTGAGGAAATCAGAGGAGATCAGTTGCAGGCGAAAAACTGCTCCATGGCAGCAATGAAGTTAACCTGCAGCATTCGAGAACCAGCGGCAGCAGAGGTTGAAGAAGAGGACATGAAAGTCCTAGATGATGTCGGCAAGGAGCCGACCGAGAAGAGTGAGGAAGCATTGAAGAAAGTCTTCGTCCAGAAGGGTGATGAGGAACGCTTCTTTCTTCTCGGCACAGGATTAGCCGAAGAAGAAGAAAGGGAGTTGGAAGCCTTTCTGAGAAAGAATATTGAGGTGTTCGCCTGGACACCTTATGAAATGCCTGGCATCGACCCCGAGGTCACATGCCACAGACTCAACGTTGACAGGTCGGCCAAACCTGTAATACAACGAGCCAGGAGACCGACGTTGATACACGTCGAAGCAGTGGAAGAGGAAGTAGATAGACTTCTAGAGGCCAGGGCCATCCGAGAAGCCAATTATCCGACGTGGTTGTCAAATACCGTGGTAGTAAAAAAGAAGAATGGCAAGTGGAGGGTCTGCGTAGACTTCACAAATCTGAACAAAGCCTGTCCCAAAGACAGCTTCCCTCTGCCAAAGATCGACCAGTTGGTGGACGCCACATCTGGACATGGTAGGATGAGCTTCTTGGACGCATATAGGGGGTATCACCAGATAGCAATGTACCCCCCGGATGAGGAGAAGACAGCGTTTATTACTCCCAAAGGTCTGTACTGTTACAGAGTCATGCCCTTCGGGTTGAAGAACGCAGGAGCAACTTACCAAAGGCTGGTGACCCAGATGTTCAGACACTTGATCGGCCGAACTGTGGAAGTCTACATTGATGATATGGTCGTGAAAACCAAGGAACCGAAGGACCATCTCGCTGACTTAGAAGAGGTCTTCAACATACTCAAAACATATCGGCTCCGACTAAACGCATCGAAATGCGCGTTTGGAGTCGGATCCGGTAAGTTTTTGGGGTACCTGGTGACAAGAAGGGGCATTGAAGCCAGCCCAGATCAGATCAAGGCCATTCTGGAATTACAGAGTCCGACATCGGCTAAGCAGGTTCAGATGCTTACTGGAAGGGCCGCAGCCCTAAACAGATTTATAAGCCGAAGTTCGGACAAGTGTAAACCTTTTTTCAATCTGGTGAAAAAGGCCACAGATTTTTTATGGACGGAGGAATGCGAGGCCGCTTTGACCGACCTGAAAAAGTACCTTACCTCGGCCCCAGTCCTCTCAACGCCTCAACCTGGGGAGGAACTGCTCTTATACCTAGCAGTTTCAGAGCACGCAGTGAGTGCTGTGATTATCCGAGAAGAAAAGGGCGAACAGAAGGCAGTTTACTATGTGAGCAAGACCTTGGCTAACGCAGAAACAAGGTATCTGCCATTAGAAAAATTAATGCTGGCCTGGGTAATGGCTTCAAAGAAGCTGAACCACTATTTTCAGGCTCACAAGATAGTGGTTCTGACAGAGCACCCATTAAAATCCTTGTTGCAGCAAGGAGACTTGACTGGAAGAATTGCAAGATGGGCCGTTGTTTTGGGCCAATATGACCTGGAGTTTAGGCCGAGAACCGCAATTAAGGGCCAAGTCTTGGCCGACTTTGTGGCCGAGTTCTCACCAGAATACATCGAACATCGGGCTCCGTCGAGCCGAGATGAACGATGCCCAGACAAGGAAAGAGAAGCCCAGCCAAAAGCCAAAGAACCAAAGAAGGAGAAACTCAGACCCTGCAGCATTTACATCGGCAACTCCTTTCAACTTTTTGTTGATGGGAGCTCAAACCGGCAGGGGGCGGGAGCTGGAGTAGTGTTAATTTCCCCCGATGGGGAGATATTGGAGCAGTCAATTCGACTGGGGTTCAAGGCCTCGAACAATGAGGCGGAGTATGAAGCATTGATTGCTGGATTAAAGCTGGCAATAGCAGCAGAGGCAGATGAGGTAATTATTTTTTGTGATTCGCAGCTTATAGTAAATCAAACTACAGGAGAGTTTGCTGCCCGAGATGAAAGAATGTCGGCATACGTAAAAGAAGTCATCAGGCTGGCAGACATGTTTCAAAACTGCCGACTTCTACAGGTTAGCCGAGATGATAACAACCATGCCGACGCGTTGGCCAATTTGGCAAGTTCAGTACAAACCGGGAAGACAAGGACAATAATGATTGACTACCTACCAGGCCCAAGCATAGAGCCACCGAACGCAATGCAAGAAGCATTATGTGCGGATTTGGGACCAAGCTGGATGGATGCAATTGTTGCATTCCTAAAAGAAGGCAAGCTGCCAGAAGATCGGAAGGAAGCACACAAGGTCAGAATGAAGTCGGCAAGATTCAGTCTGACAGCAGAAGGACATCTGTACAGAAGATCCTTCACTGGACCTCTTTTAAGGTGCGTACACCCTCTTCAAGTCGAAGACTTTCTGTACGAAATTCACGAAGGAGTTTGTGGAAGCCACTCAGGGGGCAGATCGTTAGCACATAGGGCCATTACCCAGGGGTATTGGTGGCCCTATATGCAGAAAGATGCAGAAGCCTATGTAAAGAAATGTGAACAATGTCAGAGGTTTGCACCATTGATACACCAGCCAGCTGCTGACTTGAATCCTGTTTCCAGCCCTTGGCCATTTGCCCAATGGGGCATGGATCTTGTTGGAAAATTGCCCCAAGCAACTGGGCAACGGAAGTACCTACTGGTGGCTACGGATTACTTCACAAAATGGATAGAAGCAGAGCCTCTTGCCAAAATCCGAGATGTGGATGTGAAGAACTTCATCTGGAAAAGCATCATTACCAGATTTGGGATTCCAAGAGCAATCGTTGCCGACAACGGAACACAGTTTGACAGCAAACTCATCAAGAATTTTTGCGCCAAATTCAAGATAAAAAATTACTTCTCAACACCAAGCTTTCCCCAAAGTAATGGGCAAGCCGAAGCATCAAACAAGGTCATTCTAGATGGAATAAAGAAGAGGCTGCAGGCAGCCAAAGGGAAGTGGGTAGACGAACTGCCCAACGTGCTCTGGGCATATCGCACTACGCCGAGAAGATCAACAGGGGAATCCCCCTTTGCCATGGCTTATGGCACGGAAGCAGTCATTCCATTGGAGATCGGCATCCCAGGGATCAGAACACAGGGAGTTGAGGACGGGTCTAATGATGTGCTCTTAGCCCGAGATCTGGACCTACTAGAAGAAAGAAGAGAGAGAGCTGCAATCCAGCTTGCAGCATACCAGCAACAGCTTGCCAAAGCTTATAACAAGAAGGTCAATCCAAGGGATTTTCAGGTCAACGACTTAGTCTTAAGAAAAGTGGTCGGCAATAAGAAGGATGCCAGAGAGGGCAAACTTGGCCCAAACTGGGAAGGCCCCTACAGAATAATTTCGGTGTTAGGGAATGGGGCATACCGGCTCGAAGATAATGAAGGCAAAGCACTGCCTAGACCATGGAACACTTGTAATTTAAAGTTTTTCTATCATTAGATATTGTTTGATTTTTTCTTGCCGATATGATAAATAAAATCTTAGCAGAATTTCTCTGAACTTATACAACTTGGCACGATGTTGAATAATGAGAACCCAAGAGGAACTTAGGTTCACATTGGGGGCAGAGAGAAGACATTAGTAATGCTTAGCCGAAGTTAAGCTGAGATAAATTCCTTATCTTTACTTGTTGAAATTTGTAGCAATTTACAAGTTAAAGTTAAGCCGAGATAAATTCCTTATCTTTACTTGTTGAAATTTGTAGCAATTTACAAGTTAAAGTTAAGCTGAGATAAATTCCTTATCTTTACTTGTTGAAATTTGTAGCAATTTACAAGTTAAAGTTAAGCCGAGATAAATTCCTTATCTTTACTTGTTGAAATTTGTAGCAATTTACAAGTTAAAGTTAAGCGGAGATAAATTCCTTATCTTTACTTGTTGAAATTTGTAGCAATTTACAAGTTAAAGTTAAGCTGAGATAAATTCCTTATCTTTACTTGTTGAAATTTGTAGCAATTTACAAGTTAAAGTTAAGCGGAGATAAATTCCTTATCTTTACTTGTTGAAATTTGTAGCAATTTACAAGTTAAAGTTAAGCGGAGATAAATTCCTTATCTTTACTTGTTGAAATTTGTAGCAATTTACAAGTTAAAGTTAAGCTGAGATAAATTCCTTATCTTTACTTGTTGAAATTTGTAGCAATTTACAAGTTAAAGTTAAGCCGAGATAAATTCCTTATCTTTACTTGTTGAAATTTGTAGCAATTTACAAGTTAAAGTTAAGCGGAGATAAATTCCTTATCTTTACTTGTTGAAATTTGTAGCAATTTACAAGTTAAAGTTAAGCTGAGATAAATTCCTTATCTTTACTTGTTGAAATTTGTAGCAATTTACAAGTTAAAGTTAAGCGGAGATAAATTCCTTATCTTTACTTGTTGAAATTTGTAGCAATTTACAAGTTAAAGTTAAGCGGAGATAAATTCCTTATCTTTACTTGTTGAAATTTGTAGCAATTTACAAGTTAAAGTTAAGCTGAGATAAATTCCTTATCTTTACTTGTTGAAATTTGTAGCAATTTTCAAGTTAAAGTTAAACTGAGCAATCTACAAGTTAAAGTTAAGCCGAGAAGATTCCTTGACCTCGCTTGTTGAAATTTGTAGCAATTTACAAGTTGAGCAAAGATTATGGTCTAAACATTTGAGCAAAGACAGTCTCTTGCCGAAGTAAAATTTGCAAGTGTAATGCCCGAGGTATGTTACCCGAGGAGATTGTGCAAAAAAGGAAGAATCTGGAAATCATGCAAAATATTCTAAGTATAGAATCATTCAGAAGCAGAAAGAAGGATTAAAAGCCTGAAGCATTCAAGAATAAACAGCTGCATAAATAAGTTGTTTACAAGCAGCAGAGAGGCACATCGGCCTCAGAAGGAACAGCTTACAAAGAAAAGAAAACAAAGTACAAGAAATAGAAGAAAACAAAAAGCGTCAGGGCTGTCCTTCTTCAACTTGAACAGAAGGTCGGGGTGGAACCTCGGAAGGTTCTGGAAGAACCACCTCGGTGTCTTTTGGGTCCACAACCTCTGCATCTTTTTCAGCCGGAATCCCAGGTTCTTTATTTGCCACGACCTCGGAGTGTTTGTCAGCTACAACCTCAGCGTCGATTTCGGCTAAGGTTTCATCAACACTTCTCCCAATTAGAAGCATATCAGAAGACAGGCGAACTGAGCCAGCTTCCTTGGATTGCTTCTCGACCGGTTCATCCCCAGTGAGGTCCAAAATCTGGTCGGCCTTGGGAGGGGATTTGGCCTTCCTCACCAAGGGTTCATCTTTATCTTCATCTTTTTCTTCATCTTCATCCTCGGCTTCAGATTCAGATTCATCTTGGCTTGGAGATGGAGGAAGTGGGCAAGGAAGACGCAGGCTCTCAGTCTTGCGCCATGGCGAGTCGACTGGAAGATCAAGCTTTTTGGTCAGAGCATTCCAACCTAGGACGTATCCTTTGTTGCAAGCTTGCTTGACCTGAAGCTTGTAGTCTTCAGCAACGTCTGCCATGCCTTGGTTGTAGGCAGCTTCGATTTCAGCCTTTTTTGTGGCCAGAGCATCCCTAAGCTCTTTCTCGGCCTCGGCCTTCTTAGCCTCGGCTTCCTTTTTCTCGGCTTCGGCAACTTCCTTGACGTTTACAGCCGCCTCAGCCTTTTGAAGAGCAAGTGATTGGGCCTTTGTGGCCGCCTCGGCCTGCTCTTCCAGTTTTTTCATCCTCAGTTGATCTCTTTTTTGGGTCTTTTGAAGGGCAGCAAACTCCTTCTTTAATTCAGAGAGCTCCTCCCTTGTTTCAAATGCCTTAACAGAGAAGGCGTGGGCATGTTGAACGGCCTGACAGTTTATAAAGACAAAGGTTATTACAGAGTGAAAATGATGTTTTACAAGTATGAAGATAAAACAAGATCATCAAAGTTCTGAAGACTTACTTGGACAGAACGTTGCAACATGAGAGCATAGTTCTCATATTCACTGATCTTGGAGTTTTTCTCAAGATCACCTTCGATGAGAACGGCCATGCTGAGTGCCACGCCGACGTTAATGTCAGAGGCGCTTTCATTGGCATAAACTGGCCTGTCCTCAAGTGTAATTTTGGGCTCCCAGGGAACTTTGGGAACCCTGGATCCCGAGGTTGAAGGCTTTTGCTTTTTCGGTGGACCAGATCCAGAGGGCTGCGTCTCAGCCGACCTCTTCACAGGAGCATAGGTGGTCTTCCTGCTCTCCGCTAGCTGGGAGATCGGCAGGGCGTCTTCGGCCTCGGCATCAGCTTCAGTAGCCTTAGCCTTCGGCTGAGCCTTTTTGGTTCTCTTCGGTTTTGGTGGGGGCATAGTTTGAGCTGGCTCATCCTCCATGTCATCTGGCAGGTCGGCCAAGAGATTGAGCACCGTTTTCTTCGGTCTTTCCATTTCAGCTGTTTTGACGAGTCTGCGTCGGCGCTTCTTTTCTGGGACTGGTTCAGACGTGGAAGCAACTTGTTCAGTAGAGGCAGTTGATGAGGAGGTGCTCCTCTTCCTCTGTCTTGGAACGTCGGGCAACTTTGAAGTATATGTGGGGATGAAGTTCAGTACCAAAGGGGCCTTGCGTTTCTCAAGGGGGAGGTCCAAAAGCTTTTTCAGTTCAGGCCTGAGGAAGTAGGACTGACGAAAGTCCTTAGGAGGACGACGAACGTCTGCAAAACAGAACAAAACATGAGAAACAGATAAAATATTTTGGAAAATTGGAGAAAAACAGCAGTTAAGTAGTTCGAGATGGGCTCTTACCCTTGCCCTCCTTTACTGTTCGTGGGAGAGGGAAAAGGTGGACTTCTTCACCTGGGCCAAATTCCCAGTTCCCAGTGACAATAAGATAATCCTCAAGAGCCCCTTTGTTGGAGTCTGGGAGCTCAGCTACAATCTTATATTCGGTAGACCTCGGCTTGAGGTAATATACGAAACCTTTCTCCTTAAGGTTAAGGGCACTCATGGTGTAACAATACTGGATATCGGCAAGAGTGATTCCAACACCCTCTTGCCGAGCTAAAGCTATTATTCCGATAAGGGTTCTATAGGCATTTATGGTAAGTTGCATGGGGTTGAGGCTGTAGTAGTTAAGGACCTCGCGGAAGAGGATATCAAGAGGGAACCTAAGTCCACACTGGACGAAGGCGACTACAGGGAAAGGCATTTTATCGCCATCAGGCATAATGGAGTCCTCCTCCCCAGCTAGTCTGAGTTGGACGTCATCTGGAATGGAGAATTCTTCCCTAAAGTGTTCTAGTTTTGTGGGGGTATCCACCCTATGTTTCCACACACCCATGGCCTTTATAAGTGTTTGGCTACAGAAACAGAGTATTCCTAAGGGTTTTAAGGACCTCGGCTAAAACCTAAGTACTGATTGTTTCAGTTCTTTCCTAGAGATTGATGGTTCTACAACAAATCCCAAACTTAAGTCTACGAATAAATGAGAATGGAAGGCAGAAAATCTGGAAAACAGGGAAGCAAAAGAAGTTTCAGATTCAGGAATACAAGAAAGTGGAAGGCCAAAAACAGAAGTGAGATGGTGCAAGTATTCAGATGCAAAATCAAGAAATGATTCAAGAAATACGTGACAAACAGAACATTAGAAGCGAGAAGAACCGATAACGATCAGAGAAATGGAAACGAAGGGAACAGGGACTTACCAGAAAGGATGAAGCCGAGATGAGTCCTGCCGAGGTCAGGTGACTTAGGCGACAGCGGCTTGAGCTCCACAGAAATGGCAAAGGCAGACCTAATGCAGAGCTTCGAGCTTGGGGCAATGGAGGATTCGAAAGGAAAAAAGCTTCAGAGAGAGAGAGAACAAGAATTTCAAAATGCAGAAGTGAAGCGAAGGAGAGAGAGACAAACGTTTTTGTCAAAAGTGAAGCGGCGGCAAAACAGCAATAATGACGCCTAGGGTAACGCATGCGCCAGACGGCGCAGGCAGAGAAAAGACGGCTTGTAGGCGCGTCACTGGCACGGACCAGTAAGAATGAAACGCGTCCTCAGAATAGTTGAAGATTGGTGTATGACAGCTCATACACGTAAGGGAATTGATTTGAATCTGAAGAGGACATGCCGTCCTGGAACGAATGATCTCGGCTAAAAAGTTCTTAGGCCGATGTGCGGGATAAAATTCGAAGATAGGTTCCATCACCTCAGAATGCCGAGGTAATAGAACCTAGGGGGCAGTTGTGGGGATATATTTTCTGAGTACCAACACGTGGCCGAGGTGACACCGAAGTGTCAGCAGAGTTCCCCACGTGTTATGGTAGTTGTGCCGAGGTTATCTCGGCAAGGCCGAGGATACCTCCGAAGATATCGGAGTCCGAGATAAGCGGATAAAGGACAAGAGTCCTAGAATGAAGAGGAAGCTCAAACCTGGATGTGGACAAGAGTCCAAGGTTGGGGGAAGACTTCAGTTTGGGGTAAAGATAAACTCTTAGGGAGTATGTCTTAATTCTACTGAGAGTCCTAGATTAGCAAGAGTCCTAAATCCATTAGGACCGGGTTCCTGTTGGGACTAGGATTGGATTGGCTATAAAAGAGAGGCACCCCCATGGGTCTAAGGTACGTTTTTTATGCTCAAGTTAGTGAGTTAAGTACTTGATTATCCTTGAGAGATATACTGACTTGATCGTCGGAGTTCCCCCGGGTGGTCGAAACCACCGCCGGAGTCTTTTCCTTCTGTGCAGGTTACAGGGAGCCGTCTACTCTGCCTGTGTTCTTCTGCTGAATCACTAAGGAGGGCAGTGTGATCGGAAATTCACTCACACACTTATAATAGTTCGTAATTTTTATTTTAGAATACAAGTCATATATTCGTTAATTTTACTGTGAAATGATGCAACAAACAACACAAACATTCATAATATTCACTGCAAATAATTATGACTTTCTTATAATATAATATTTCTCTTTTTAAAGTGGGTTTTCATTAATTATCAACTGTATACTTTTATTAGCATAGCCAACTTATAAACTAAGACCAATGAATTAGCTTAATAAGTGAGATGTTATTTTATCAAGTATTGTATAATTTCAGGATTCAAATGTTATCAATATTGTATGATTTTAAAGAATCAAATGTTGATTTGTGATTTTAGTATGCAATGAAATTACGAGTTCAGGTTTGATTTTGTGTTTACAATATTGACTGAGTTAGTAAGGTCTCGTTTGACACGTAGGTTAAAAGTCAATTTATTTTTATTTTTTTTGGTCGCATCACCTCTCTATTTTTTATATATTTAAAAAAACAAAACACACAAAAGATCAATTTTTAACTAACTTTTCAAAATAAATCTTAATTTTCGGTTATATTAACATAAAATTGTAACTTATAAATGTAATCTTGACAATTTCTTTTCTAAATATTTAAACAAAAATAATATTTAGCAAAAAAATATAACTCTCTGTAACCAGAACATCTAGACCCCAACGGTTGCCTCGGAGAATCCATATAATTTGAGCAGACTTTGCGCGGGGAAGGTAACAATGTAGTGTAATTTGCAAAAAGGTGCCTTAGAGCATCTCCAACGGTTCAGCAAAAATTTCATCAGATTTGAGTCAAAAATGGGCGATTTCCTTGATTTGATACTTCGCGTTCCAACGGTTTACATCAAATTTGTTGCATCAAATTTACGCCGGGCAACCGGTTGGTTGACCGGCCGGTCGACCGGCCGGTCGACCGGTAAAGCCCAAATTTTTTTTTTTTTTTTTTTTTTTTGGGAACCGGTTGAACCTTTTTTGGACCTTTTGAACTTTCTGGGTGGTCGACCGGGTGGTCAACCGGCCGGTCGACCGGGTGGTCGACCACCTAGGAAAAAAAAATTTTTTTTTTTTTTTTTTTTTACTGTTTCTTTGAACCGTTTGAACCTTTAGGCGGTTGACCGGTTGGTCAACCGGTTGGTCAACCGGATGGTCGACCGGTTGGTCTCTGAAACAACGGTCACGAACAGTGATTTGGTGAAATTTGGTGAAATGCTTCGCCTGTACTCAGTTTGATGAAAGATTTGCTGAATTATCGATTTGATATCAATCTGATGAAACCGTTGGAGCATGAAAAGGGACATTTTTCATCAAAATTTAAATTTGGTGTTGGATTAGCTGAACCGTTGGAGATGGTCTTAGTTTATGCATTTTTGCAAGTCGTAACAAAATTTAAAATTTAAAATTTGTGGGAACAAATTAATTTTTAGATGTCTGTGTTTTCATTCACACGCTCACAAAGTGTTCGTTTGGGAAGCCAATCTTGAGGCTTTTTTGATTATCCTAGTCACAAAAAATAAAATAAACTTTTTAGCTCAATAAGATAAAATATCACATTAAATCCACACTTATTACATTCCTTCTCTCACAAAAAAATCAAAATAGTCAAAAAAACTAAAGGGGTACTTACCAATTAGTCCTATTAACTAGACTTATTTACCTACAGGTCCTAACTAATAAATTTAACACTATAAAAATAAGATAGTGATAAATTTATCACTAAAAATTTATTCATAAAAACAAAGAGACTGATAAATTTATCACTATAAATTTATTCATAAAAATAAAAGACTGATAAATTTATCTTTATCACTTAATAAATTTATCAATAGGACTTAATAGGTAATAAGTCTCCAAAGTATGACCTATTGGTAGTTTACCCAAAACTAAAAGCCTTTTTCAAACCAAACTTTTTAATCTCAAGCTAAAATAGTTAAAAAAATCAAAAAATCAAAAAGTCAACCACTTCCCAAACGAAGCCCATGTTTATTTTAAGTTTTTGCAATCACGATTTCTTATTTATTAATTTGGCAATTTTATCATTTTATTTTTTCCTAATACCTTTGTTTTGTCCGCAATATAATTTTTCCAATGACTAGCTATATGAGTTGTTATTGCTAAAAAAAAAAAAAAAAAAAAAGCAAAAGTTAGGCTCTGTTTGGTAGAGCTTTTGAAATTTAATTCTACCATTTAATTTGAGAATATTGTTTAGTTGTAATTTTAGAAAATTAATTCCACACCCGCTTTTCAAAACACTTTTTAAAATATCCACTTTTCAATATTATATGTCACATCACTCAATTCAAACTCTTTTTAAAACTCATAAAACTTATAACCAAACAAATTTTCTATATTCAAATCATAATTCTAAAACTCACAAATTTAAAATACAACTCTATTCTTAAATCATAATTCTAAAACTCTACCAAATACAACCTTAATTTTTTCAATATTGAAATGACTATTTATATAAGTTATTGAAATGACTATTTATATAAGTTATTATATTTTAGTATTGGCGAACTGAAAATGAAAGTCAAAATAGCTGATAATGATGGTTGAGATGGGAATAGACTTGACGATTAATTTTGATATTAATGCGTCGTTTGGGAACATGTTATTTTAGTAATTTTTTGATTTTTTGACTAAAATATAAGGTAAAAAAATTAGTATGTTTGGGATGATTTTTTGATTTTTTATTAAAAAATGTGCAAAAATAAAGAGAAAATGGAATATTTGAATTTTTTGTATTAGCTGTTAATTTTTTGATTTTTTTAGTAATTTTTTAAATTTTTGATTAAAATAGCCACTTGCCAAACAAGGCTTAAGTAATGAGTCTAAATAAATTTTATGAAATGTGAAATAAATTGACAGAGATATTATAGCGATTACATAAATGCTACTATTATTCCAAAAAATTCATAATTTCTCAGTGTGTGAGCTCACATGTATGTGCACAATTAATTTAGACAATTGTCACATCAAAAATGCTTTATAACCCCACTGAGAGTTGACCCTTAGTGAGGTGGAGGCCGGTGATTGGACGAAAAAAAACTATTTTTTTTTTTGGTTGTCAACCAGTGAAGGCGCGCCACCTCACTGGGGGTGCGACCCCCCGGGAGTATTTAGCAAGGCTCATTGTCACATAGGCATTTTCTATTTCTATCGCAACATATCAAGATGATTAGATGATCTACAAAATGATGTGCACATCAATTATCATATATCATAATTATATGGCAATTAGAGTTTTATAATTATAAATCATATTAATAGTCATTTTAACTTCCAATAAATTGATATAAAATGCATTATTATATAATGTTTATATAAAATTATGTTTGTATTTGTCTAATATTGTTTCATAAAATATTAATATCAAAATGAAAAAGTTTACTATTTAAATCAATAACTATCAAATTGAAATACCGTATGAACTTATTATCGCACAATCAACCTAAGACAAAAGGGTGACATTAAAAGTATAGAACTTTTATTACAAGATAAAAAATATAGTGGCAAATTGAGATTCGTTATAAAATCTAGTGTAGCTAACTAAAATTTATAAGTAAATTACACTGACTTTTATTGAGGATTGAAAAAAATTTGTAGAGGCCTATAAATTTGGCATACATATGATGAAATTTTGTAAGATTTTAATTCGTATAATATAATATCATTCTCCATTATATATTGAAATATATATTTTATTATTATTTGTTCTTTTGTCTACCGAATATTTATATTAGTTCCATTTGCTTTAATTAAACTAAGGAGGGGTTGGAAATAATTTTTTTAGTTATTTTTTTTATTTTTTTCACATTTTTATAATTTAAAAAAAATTGATGCGTTTTATAATTGTTAATAAATTTTGTTTGTTTGTTAGCGAGAAAGTTAATTTTTTTTTTTTTAGCAAAAAAAAAAAAACTTTAGTTTTTTAACCTTAATCAAAAAGCTGAACCTCAGATTAACCTGGACACAAAAAAGAAAAATGCTTGGGAGCACTAATTAGTGCTTCCACTAATTAGGTAGCAGTGGTCTCGCCAGAAATGATGTGATGTTTTGATCTTGGAGTTATATATATATATATATATATTTATTTTTTTAATGCATTAGTACTATTAATGATGATATTTTTAGTGAAATGAATCATTGTTGCACAAAAAATTCTCGACATCCAGGAAGTTTTAAGATTCTGTAAGTACCTCAGTAAATGCTTCCTTACTAGTACTCTAAAAAAAAACAAAAAAAACTTTGTTAGCTGAAGCCAAACTAGACTTAAAAGGGATATTTGTGTAATTGCAAAATTTATGAAATTTAGGCCTTGTTTGGCATGATCTAAGTGAAAAAGTCAAAAAATCACTATCATATTTAAGTTATATCATCTTATTTAAGTTACATCACCTCTCTACCACATCACTTCATATCCAATCCATATTTCATAAAAAGTCAAAAAGTACACTTATTATTAATTTTTTAATTTTTATGAAAAAAATAGGTAAAAAAAATAAAAAAGATAATTAATTTTTATGTAATGACATTTTATTTTATTTTTTAACTAAAATAATAAATTGTCAAAATAAATCTTAATAAATTCGAGGAAGAGTGATACCTATTGTTTATTCAAAATTTTATCAACTTATTTAACTAAAGACAAACGACACCTAAACAAAAGTTGATGCAATTAGTGATTTTTTTTTGAAATTTTTGAAATTTAATTTTTAATTATTTAAAAAATAAAAAGAGAAGAAGAAGAAGTTGCGAATTCGTCGTGAAAGTCTATCAGACGACAAAGATCAAAAGGCCAATAATCGTTTCATCCAAAGAAATGTACCAGATTATTCAGATCGAAAGGCCAGTAATCGTTCCATCCAAAGTTCACATGAACTCAACCTCAAGTGATCATCTCATTGTAACAATTGTAAAACAACAGAACCGCAGAGAATAGTGAAGAGCGTGCCTCTCTGACAAAACATAAAGTTAGAGAGATTCGAATTCACTTCCTCTCTCTCTAATTTTTTTTTTTCATTTTTCTGGCTTTTCATTTTCGTCCTTCGAAGATCTGCTTTCGTTTTGTTCCGATGATTTCAACTTGTCTGATCCGAATGGTAAAAATCTCTGCTTTTTTCTATCTTCATTTGTATCCGTATTCAAGTTTTCATAATTTCATTTCATTTTCTACATAAAACGATCAATCTCTTTTTGTTGAATGTTAGCTAATTTTCTTCAGATCTTTGTGTTTTTCTTGTATAATTTCTCGTCCACACTCCATTTCATCACTCTTACTTGGTGGTTTTTCTAGGGTTTTAGCTAATTTTTGGGGATTGTTCGTTTAGCTCTGTTTTTGCTTCTATTTCTCAGCATAATCTCTGCTTGCATGTTGCAGGAAGCAGATTCTACTGGATTTCAGGTTCAAATTCGTGTAATTTTTGTTAGTTTTTGCTAATTCCGCTCTTAATTTTTGTGGGTAATACTTCAAATTTAATCTCTTGTTTTTATTTGTGTGTTTTTTTTAAATTTTTTTTAAAACCAGATCTTTTTGGTGGGTAGATGTAGCTGTTGTATGGAGTAATAGAAGCAGAAGAAGAAAATGAAATAATACAAGAAGGTGAAAAAAGTTTGGTACTTTTCTGGAATTTTGTTTGTGGGTTTGTAATTTAAGTGGCTTTAAAGTGTGTTGTGATTAGTAATGGAACAGGGTTTAGGTTCAGAGTCTATTCCTACATCTGGGTCTTTTGATAAGTCTAGGGTTTTGACTGTAAGGCCGTTGCGATGTCTTGTTCCGATATTCCCGTCCCCACCTAGTGCTTCCAATTTTTCATCCCCTGAAGCTGCCCCCTTTTTGTGTGTCCCTCCGACCGGTCCTTTTCCACCTGGGGTTGCTCCATTTTACCCTTTTCTCATTCCAACTGAGTCTTCTGAACAGAACCCTCAAACCCCATTCGGTGGACCTAATCGCTTTAACAATACAATTCAATCACCTGTTCCCATAACTTCATTTAGAACACCAGCAGCGCGAGCTGCAAATGGAGGCACTGGGTCATCCAAAAGGAGTTCTGGAAATCGTACATCCGGTTTTCAGACACAACCAGATGGTATAGACATGGATGAAGATGGTTATAGTGACTCCCCAAATCATAGTGACCAATATCTGAGTGGCTTCAGTATGCACGTTACTGATGCAGAAGATACTAGTAAGATGGCCAAGAAAAAAGGGAATTCCCAGAAGAGGACAAAGACCGGCCGGTTGGTCGCAAGGGATGTTGATATTGATGCAGTAGCCAATAATTTCCTGATGTCATTCAACCTCTCAAGACTTGATACTGTTAGACAAGCCGATGGTGACAAGGAGTCAACTAGATATATTCTCATGATATATAATTTGCTCCGGAGAAGGATTACCCAAATTGAAGACAGGAAGGAGGCAACTCCAGGGATTACAAGACGCCCAGACTTAAGGGCTGGTACAATATTGCTGAATAAAGGAGTTCGAACAAACATCAAGAAGAGGATTGGAGCAATACCAGGGATTGAAATTGGGGATATTTTCTTTTTCAGAATGGAGTTGTGCTTGGTGGGTTTGCATGCTCCTTCCATGGCTGGGATTGATTACCTGAGCCTCAAGGTTAAGGATGAAGAGCCTATAGCTGTCAGCATTGTTGCATCTGGAGGATATGAGGACAATAATGAGGATGCGGATGTCTTGATTTACAGTGGCCAAGGTGGGAATATGAACAGGAAAGATAGATTCATAAACATAATGGATCAGAAACTTGAGAGGGGTAATCTTGCCTTGGAGAAGAGCTTGCATCGGGCTAATGAGGTAAGAGTTATTCGGGGTGTGAAGGATGCATTAAATCCAACTGGGAAAATCTACCTCTATGATGGCCTTTATAAAATCCAGCAGTCCTGGGTTGAGAAAGGGAAATCAGGCTTCAATGTTTTTAAGTATAAATTGGTTAGAGTTCCTGGCCAGCCTGAAGGGTTTATGCTGTGGAGATCAATTCAACAATGGAAGGAAGGCATAACTTCAAGGGTTGGGGTTATCCTGCCCGACCTTACTTCAGGGGCAGAAAATTTACCAGTTTCTCTTGTAAATGATGTAGATGATGAAAAGGGCCCTGCTTATTTCACATATTATCCCAGTCTCAAGTATGCAAAACCCGTTAATTTGCCACAACCTTCTGTGAGCTGCACTTGCCGAGGTGGATGTCAACCTGGTGACATCAACTGCCCTTGCATTCATAAAAATGGAGGGCTTCTCCCTTATACTGCACTTGGAGTTCTTTTGAGTTATAAGTCTTTAATTCATGAGTGTGGTCCTTCATGTTTATGCCCTCCAAACTGCCGCAACCGAACATCCCAGGCAGGTTTGAAAGTCCGTCTCGAGGTGTTTAGAACAAAGGATAAAGGTTGGGGTCTAAGGTCATGGGATCCCATTCGTGCAGGAACTTTTATCTGCGAGTATGCAGGAGAAGTCATTGATATATCCACAACAGAGGAGTTTGAGAGGGATAATGAAGATAACTATATTTTTGATGCAAATCGCCCCTGTGAACCATTAGAGCTTATGCCTGGCAATTCTGGCGAGTCTCCGAAAATCCCATTCCCCCTTGTTATAAGTGCAAAAAATGGTGGGAATGTAGCTAGATTTATGAACCACAGTTGTACTCCAAATGTTTATTGGCAACCCGTTTTACGAGAAAGTAATAATGAATCCTATGTCCATATTGCATTTTTTGCAATCAGTCACATTCCTCCCATGCAAGAGTTGACATATGATTATGGGATGGTTCAGTCTGGCAAAGCAGAAGAGAGGAGGAAAAAATGCCTTTGTGGATCATTGAAATGCAGAGGTCATTTTTATTAATGGCTTTTTTGTCTTCTTCGTGAAGTTGATTGAGGATGGTGCTAGCTAATTTGATGCCTGTAGGTAAGGTTGGACATACCCTACCTGCTTACTTTGAGATTTCTTTGTCCATTTTGTTTTTCTTGCTTAATGATTCTAATGCCCATAATTTTAAATGAACCATGCTTATTATAATTGTTTTCAAATAGACAAGTGTTTACAAATTTCTTTGTCAGAGCCAAAATGGGAACTGGTGTTATTGATATATTTATTCATTAGTGCTTGTGTGATAAAGTTATTTGGGTTTTGCAATTATATCATAGTTAAATTAGGTGTAGTAATACTAATAATTTTTAACCATAAGAACTTCGAAAATGATTGAAGAAAAGATAGTAATATCCCCTCCCCCCATGCTGAATTGGTTTACACCTGGTAAACACTTGCTGGTTTGAATTTCTTGCTTTGAATCTGAAATAAGTTTTTCTTTGGTTTTAGTTTGATTTTAGTGGTGGACTCCCTTGGGGTTTGAGTGATTCTGTGTCATTAAAAAATTATGCACTTATTTTCTTCATTTGCCTTTTATTTTCATTAGCCTCAACAAAATGGTATCTTTGCTTTTGATTATTGTTTTTATTGTATACATATTGCATAGTGTAAAAATTAGTAAATATATATGGATCATGTCTAAAAACTAAGCAAAAAACCCACAAAATACTATATGGAACCCACTAAATGTGATTATGAAATATAGGTAAATTTTCTCTAAGTAATGGCTCCAGTTGGTTTAATGTGAAGACGTAAAAAATTCATGGCTCCAGTTGTTGCCACCGTTATACTGTGGTCGTTTTACATTGCAACTGTCAGCGTCATGTTATTGTTTTGGCAATTGCTACCCATTATTTAAAACTTTTTGCATAAAGTACGGAAATTCTTGAGTCTTGATTGGATGGATATACCAGAAAACGACTACAATACTCAGTTTGCCTTGAGTTATTTAAAATTACGATTACGATATTCAGGGGTGATTTGGGATGATCTAAATAAGGCCAAGTTTGGCATCTTCAAAATAATCCAAAAAGTCAAAAAGTCACTATCTTATTTAAGTCACATCATCTTATTTAAGTCACATCACCTCTCTAACACATCACTTCAAACCCAACCCAAATCCAACCCATATTTCATAAAAAGTCAAAAAGTGCACTTATTTAGTCTTCCCAAACTTGGCCTAAGTGCACTTTTTGACTTTTTATGAAATATGGTTTGGGTATGGGTTAGGTTTGAAGTGATGTGTTAGAGAGATGATGCGATTTAAATAAGATGATGTGACTTAAATAGGATAGTGACTTTTTGACTTTTTGGCTTTTTTAGGTCATGCCAAACAAGGCCAGTATGCCTTGATATTTATAATTCAGTCGCAAGTTTAAGCAATTGTGTGGGTCCTTTATCCTACCTTCATCACACAACTCAACTCAGTCCTCAACTGCATTTTCTACATTCTCAAAACTAAAAACATCATATTTACTTGAGAACCTTGAGGCCCTAGATTTTGCGTTGAGATTATATTATTTGTAAATTGTAACTACTAACTAGCTAAAAGCTCGTCAGTCCATTTCTTTGCAACAGACACATGTTAGATGATACCTTTTCATTTTATTGGCGTTAAAAGAGAATATATTATTAATTGCATATTTATCACTTTCTTGATGTTGCATTATAACAAGATGATCATACTCATCAAAATTACTTTCTCATTTATGCTCAATTGCCCTTTTTTATGCCCCCTTTTTTTTGTTGCTTCAGCTGATCGGTAGTTTATGGTTAAGAAAGAGCTTCAGGATGAAATGCATGCCTTCTGTTCTTAATGCATTGCCCCAAGCTGTCTGGTATTACAGGTATGCCAGAAAATGTTTCCCTGTTTGACTGTAACATATGATCTCAGGACTTATTTGGCGTTACCTGTGTTATGTACTTTTATTCCAAAAATGTAAGATTGAACTTTTAAGTGTCAGAACTCGTTTTAGTTCATGGAGCTTCGTTCATGTCTCTGCTGGTCTTTTTAGTTTGGAGTGACTTGCTTGAATTATCTGGTTATAATTTATTTGCTGTAGTCTGTAGTTTACATTTTTTCTTATTATTATATATAAAATACAAAAAAAAAGGCATTAAGAGGTTGCCATCCAAATTACATAGGATGAATAAAAAGTAGCGAGCAAAACAACCTATGTCAACTATTTACTCCAAAGTTTCTACTAAATTCAAAAATTGGTTCAAGAACAATTTGATACTACTCGAGACTCAAAAAGTGGTTAAAAAAATGGTGTATTTTGTGTAGGTGGGATGAAGAAAATATTGACCATCTTTTCATACATTTTCTCATCCCATGACCTCAACATATAGACTATTTCATATGGTGGATGTGGATTGAGTGGCCCCTCCCTCTTATATTCAGATGCTATTGATTAATTAAAGTGGATTTGGTTCCAATAAAGAAAGCTCAAGTTGTTTGAGATTGTCATTTATGCTGTATTTTGGGAAATTTGGTTGGAGAGGGATGTAAGGGTATTTGACAACGAATTTGAGAAATTAGAGGTGAGAAGCGATAAAAGAAGTCTTGTCTTCTTTTTAGGGTTTAGTTTTCATCTCATTTTAAGGGGAATCCATTCTTTTTTATTGGTAGAGATTGGAGGATGGTGTCTTATGTAATTTCCAGTGCCCGCCGTTCTCCATACCCTCTAAACCAGCCAATCCCAAGTTGTGAAGTGTTACACTTTCTTATTGATAAATTAATGCCTTAAAAATCTATGTATGAAAAAGAACAACGAGAAAGTTATACCATCCAACCATTGAGGCTTGCTGATTTTGATGAAGGTTCTTAATTGTAAAAAAGGTTGGGATCTTTCAGGCTGTGTTTAGATGGATCATGGATTTGGAAAGGGAAAAGAAAAAGGAAAGGAAATGGAGAAAAAAATTAGTTTATATTTCATTCATATTTTCCTCACATTTTCTTCTCTTTTTTCAAATTCCTATCCAAATCCATGATCTAAGCATAGGCTTAGGGTTCCCTCCTTTAATGCCTTTGATCTGAGCACTAATTCCTTCCTTCTAGTCAGTACTGGCCCGTCGTCTTCCCTCTACTGAGGTAATGTTCTCTTCATCTCCTAGTAATGTGCATCCCTTTGATGGGTGCAGACTTTGTTATGTCATAATAGCAATGGAGTTACTAGCCTCGGTTATCTTGGACCTTATAGTACTCTCTTCACAATGTATTGTCACCTACAATATCTGTTCGCTACTTGATCACTTGGTTAAGTTAAAACACGGAGAGTAATGCATATACTTTCTTCCCACTTCGATGTAATTTCCAGATTGACTGCTACAGATTTATAGAGAATTGAGCATGGTCCTGCCATCCAAACTTTAGCCTTTAATTGTGTTTTGTCTTGAAAAAGTGAGAGAACAGTGTTCTGCTCTCACTGCTATATTGCCACAATTATTGTAGTTTGAATCTATGATTAATGGATGTTTTCTTCGTCATGCAAAATGGTTCTATGGATGGAGAAAGTATTGGTAAAAAAAACTAGAAATTGAGATTGCCATTGTTATGTTGCTGTGAACCATATTATTCATCATGCTCTCGATTTATTAGTCAAAGTGCTTAGTGAAATTCACTGGATTGCACCACATTTTCCCTGTATAGGCATTTTTTTGTATTTTATTTTTATTTTTCTTCTGATTGGATTGGTAGTTACTTTGTTGATTGCAAAATAATTTTGAATCAGCATTTTGTTGGTAGATCTCCTTGCGCTCTGTTTAGTTGGAGGATTTGAGAAGGGACATGGAAAGGAAAAAGATAAGTGAAATGTGAGGAAAATATACTTTCATTTTATTTAGTTTCACATATTTTTTTTTTTCCTTTCCAAATTCCTTGACCAAACACAACATTAGTGAATGGGGTGTACGTTTATGCTTACAGTTTTATGTTTATGCTTACAAAAAATTTGGAAATTGTGAATAAAAATTAGTTTGGTATCTATTCAACCCAATTAATAAAAGATCACATTATTCACACCAATCAATTAATTATTTATTTATTTTCACAACTACCTACGTAACTAAAAAAGATATTTCGATCATACTAATTTTTTTATTTCATAAAAAAAATTAAAGAAGTCACTAAAAAGTCAAGTTCTTACTTGTTGGGTAGGGGTGTGCATAATGTGATTTGGTGTAATTTTAGAATAAAATTATAATCAAATTATGGATGGCTGATTGACAAATGTGCTATCTGTAACCAAATTATAGTTAGGGAGGTTTCAATCTCTTAGTTGGGTAAAAAATAATCTTAAATAATTATTAAATATTTGCATAATATAATACTAATTTGCATTTTTTTTTTTTTATATACAATAGTAATTGATTTTACATGCTCTTTCCATATATATAATCAAAGTTGTTAATCCTGTACCGGACAATATTGTTTTTTCAATTGGTACAGTATGTATGTTTCCAAGTACGCTTTCGTATTTATCTCAAAAATATTATATATGTATAAAAAAATAGTCTAGTAGTAAATAATTTAACAATCAAAAGTTGTATTTTCTGTTTCAATGATCAGTATACATTGAGCAATTTTAATGGATTAAACAATATTTTAGACATTTCTATTGTTGGGTATGCTATGCCCACTTGTTCGACCCATTTCTCTCTCCAAATCTCACAAGTACAGGGACAATGTGCAATTCTGTAAGCTTTTTTCCACTTCACTAACAGTATGTACTTTATGTTTCAATTTTATTAAATATTTACAAAATAAAAAATGTTTGGTAACTCAAATTTGTGTAGCCTGAATAGTTCAAATGTTTTAAAACAACGTCGTTTTATTTCTAAAATGATGTCGTTATCGTTTTGGACTATTCAAGTCATGAAAATTTAAGCTACTAAGTATTATTGTTACAAAATTATAAAGTGCCCTTCATTAAAATATCAAAGGAACCAAATAATTTATTTGTCTCCAGTTGCACATAAGTTTGGTGTGGAAAATTTTCCATTAGGACAACATGCTAGTAATAACATGTTAGAGTAACTCCAATGACAAATATTATTACGGTGGTGATAGAGACCCCCTTTTCAGGACCCCCTTTGGACCCCCTCTTACTCTCATTGGTCCATTTTTCCTGCACATCCAATCCCCTCTTGCCATGTGGCAAAGGGGGTAAAGGGGGTCATGTTTTGAGGGGGCACAAAACATTATTCATATTATTATAGCATTGTCATTGTTATAATTTGTTGTCAAATTCTAGCAATGGCGTTTTAATGGTTCTCAATCATTTTGGCAGACCATTTCAACAAACGCATAAAGGAAAAACGCAAAAATTAGTCCACCAAACATCTGGGCAATTTTTGCGTTTCTTTGACACAGATAACCGCTGTCATTTCTCAAATATAGTAGCTGTTATAAAGTGCTATTGACGCACATTGTATTGGTGGAGTTGCCAAATTATGGCAGTAAGAATTCCAATGACAAGTCATTGTAGTTGTTCTTACATGCCCACAACATCCTATTCATAATATTAATTTGGATAAATTATATTTATCTCCTCTGAGGTTTCTGACAAATACAGAACTCTTCAGTAATTTTAATAATTACAAAAAGTTCTCCTACTTTAACTAGTAATATCAAGATTCTCCCAATCTGTCAATTTTACACAAACAGCGTTACTTGTCTATACAAAATGATCCTATTACCCTTTTATTTGAGCACAAAAAGGCGAAAATACCCTTTGATCTTTTCCAATTTTGTTAACCCCACCATATAGAAAATGATTTTTTTTTTTTTTGTTCTCTCTCATCAGATCCAAATGCAAGACAAAGAGAAACTCTTCCTCGTCGGCGCCATTGGGGCATCATCTTTCTCTTCCCCTTTCCACCGTCCGTCGTATGTCGTCTGCCACCGCTATCTTTCCTTCTTATGCTCCTTCTCTTCTTCTTTCTCCACTTCCTTTCCTCTGCCATCTGCTGTACGCTTTTTCTCTCATCTTCTTCTTTTTCTTCTTCTTCTTCTTCTTTCGAACCCAAACCCTAGATCTATAGTTTTCAGAGTAGTGGTTGGCGGTAATGGTAGCAATGTTGGGTCGCAATCTATGTCGCGATCGGAAGTAGAGGAAGAGAGAGAGAGGAGTACGAATGGCGGAAGAAAGAAAGGGAGAAGAGGAGAGAAGAAGCCTGGAAGAGGTGGTAGGTTCAGAGAGACCCAATTTTTGCACTATAATCTAGTACCTTATTTGTTTTGGGTAACAATAGATATATGGTTTGATTTTGATTTTGCACTATTTTTTTTTTTTTTTGGAGGTGATGTTGATGGTAGCTATCCAACTTCTCACCCGCGTAATTATGGATTAAGGCTTGAGTTGAGTATGCATATCGACCTTTTTACCTATTCAATCTTTTTGTTTTTGGTTTTTGGTTTTGAATGCCCGCAACTTTCTTCAATATGACATCCTGGATTATTAAATTGGGTTGTTTGACAGTGTCTCCATATGGGTTTGAGTTTATATTCAACAGAGGACTCAAGTATGAAAATGAATATGTATATGACTTTGGGTCATGTGATTTGTGTTGTTTTAGCTTTCACAGTTAGCTCTCTCATTGACATAATCAGAAGGAACAAATTTGTTTAAATGCCATATGTTTCTTTTTTTTTCTTCTTGCTAGATATTTGGATGACTGACTTGGTTTTTCATATCTGAAAAGTAAAAAAGAAAAGATTATACATCAGTGGATTGAATTGGATCTATTAGCTATTCTTTAATATAGTGGGTTTTGTAGTCGTGGTGTTTCTTTTCTTTTATTTTCTTTTCTTTTTAAAATTGGGAGGTGTTTAGGTGGTGAGTTTGTGCAGTGGTAGTAGTGGTGGTTTGGGGGTTGTAGAGTTGGTTGAGCTTGAGGTTTGGCTGGTGACGTAGATAGGTTACTAACAATAATGGCCATGTTATGGGTGTTGTGTTGCTGTTTTTATAGCAGTGATAATTATGAGTTCTTTTTTTTTTCTCGAAGGGAAAGAATAAAACTTAATGAGATAGGATTAGGTATTGTAAGGTCTACGTTTGGTATATATAGATGGATTCAAGACACTGAGGTCATTATTGGCATTTTAGAATTTATCTTTGATGACATCAACAGCTTCCATGAGTTGTGTGAACGGAAGTAAGAAAATAGGAAAATTTTGATATTATCACTTAAAGTAAGAGAAGTTTTTATAATTATTGAAATCACATGAAAAGTTTTTGTAATAATTGAAAGAAAAATGCTTGGGACCTTTTTTTTTAGAGACTTCTACAACCCCTTTGGATCTCAACCGTTGATGTATGTGTGGGACCCACTCATGTATGTGTGAGACCCACACCATCAATGATTGAGATCCAAAGGAGTTGTGGAAGTCTCAAAAAAAAAGAAGTCTCAATCATTGTTGTAATTAAAATCACATAAGAAGTTTTTGTATTTATTAAAAATTTTAAGGGAAGTTTTTGTATTTATTAAAAATTTTAAGGGAAGTAAGTGTAATTTACCTTATTAATTTAATGTTTTGTTATCCGAGGATGGAAAAAGAAATTCTGAAAATATCATTTAAGACCAGATTGCACATATCATTTTAGTACCCACCTTGTACTTTCATAGGCGGCTCACCCATATAATAATTGCACATATATCCTATCACCAAAGCAAGTGAAGTCAGAGCATAGTGGGGTCCATCAATTTTTTTATTTATTTATCAATTAATAAAAAATATTTTATAAATGGATGTAATTGTTTTTTTATTTAATTTATATATGATATTGTAATAAAATCCAATAAATCTCAGTCATAGTGACAAATATCAAATACAACATATAATTAATATAAAGAAAAAAAATTTAAAAATATATGGTGAATAAGGTTTATAAGCAAATAAAAATATTTGAAATATTGACGTGTTAATACTTGTTAATGAAGTGTAGAAGTTTTGGCTAATCAATGTTAAGATCAAACAATTTTTAATAATTTCAATTTCAATATAAATTTCATATTTTATTGAAATATATACTGTTATTATTACTGCATTATAAAGGGTTATAGAAAGAAATCCATTCAATGTTGCAATTACAGTTTAACAATACATTTTAAACGAATGAATAATTAATAAGAAAAAATAGTCTCACAATCAAATATAATAATGATTTTTGAGTTTGATAAGAATGGGCCACCTTTCAATTATGAGGCTACAAGTGCAGCCAAAAATAGGAACAATGTTATATACACATAACTCATACAAAAAATATATATATATATACTCTCATAAAATTTAATAAGTTTTTCATATTCATCTAAAATATGAGTGTCACTGTTAAAATTTTGTATCAAATATTATTTATTTAAAACATATTATAATTGCTCCATTTGGCAAGTTAGTTTCGGGCTATTTTAGTCACAAAAGACAAAATAAGCTATTTTAGTCATAACAAACAAAACATCACATCTAATCCATAATTATTACACTCTTCTCTCACAAAAAAAATCAAAAAAGTCAAAAAGTCATTCCCAAGCTAAGCTTTTTAATCCAGGCTAAAATAGTAAAAAAATAAATAAAAAGCCAACTCATTTCTCAAACAGAGGCCTGAATGTTATGTATGAATTATGTGACATATTTTTACTGTTGGTCTACCACTTTAGTGTAGATTCTTGCAAAATTAAAAATTAATAATAAAAAACGAGAAGCTAAAAGTATTTATTTTTTGATTTTTAATAAGAGTGGTATTATTAGCATTTTATGAATTGTTTTTAACCCCCCATTTCTTTGGGCTTCTACTTATAAATTTTAAAACCTTTAAAATTTTTTTTCCTCCAAATAATACGAAAATTATCCTTGTGAAAATATTTCACCCATTGAATGCACACCCCCCCCACACCTCAAAAAAATCCATTTTTCAAAAAATCTTAACAAAACCCATCAAGAGGAAGAAGAGCCAATGTGATTACTGTCTCTACTAACTCATCCACTATTGTCATAGTTGGTATGCTATCTATATATATATATATATATAATTTCTTGGTTTTCTTATAATAATTTCTCTTTTGCAGGCAAAAAAATTATAATAATTGGTTTTGTTGATTTTGTCAATAGATATTATAAAATTATGAGTTCGGCAAAGAACTACGCAACAATATTATCAAAATTACGCGATAAAAGAATAATTTTTTAATCTAATAATGGATTTCGGCTACTTCCGATAACTTCTGCAAGTGTTAAAAATTTTGACCATTCAATGTTGTGACAACCGCCTCCTTAATTACGTAAATTAATTATATTAATTATATGCTTATTGCTAATGGTGCGATTATGTGCTATGTGAATTATGTGTCATATGATATATGCTTGCATTGTTTGGTATTGTAATGTTATTGTGAACAAATATGTAGCATTATGGATTAAACCTGTTTGCATCGCTAATTTTAACAAGTTAAAATTAAATAATATAATACAAAATTAGAGCCTAATTCACATTGGGAAAATAAAAATTAGGATGATTTAAGTTATAAATGTTAGAGACTAGTTGAATTTAATTGAGTTTGATTTTAATTAATTTGGTAACTAAATTAATTTAAGCTTATGTAGTTTTAAGCTAGTTCAACTGGATTAGAAAATCTAATATACAAGGAATTAAAGTCAAGAAGTAAAAGGAGAATTGGTGGCCTTAGTGTTCCACACGCAGTGAGAGAAAGGAAGAGAGACTTGAGAGTGTCAACTCAACTACGAGAAGAAGAGAAGAGAAAGAAAAGGGAGAGGAACTAGAAATTGAAAAGTAAACCTCCTCAATTTGTTTACTTTAGGTAAGAATTCTTCTTTCTAATCTCATGAAGTCGTAGGATCATGCTCATAACTCTTAAACATTCTAGATTAACCAAGAAAATTTGAGTTGATTGAAGTTTGGTCCATGTACTTGAAGGTTTCCTACATGCATGTAAAGAATGAGTGAATTAACTCCCAAATTTCACATGCATGGCATAAATTCCATAACAACCTTCTCTCTACATTTGGTTTCTTGCATGGGTTTTGAAAAACCAAGTAGGAAGCTCCATGAATTCACAATTTGAAACTCAATTTACACAGCAAGTGATTTTGTATTAAAGTATAAGAATTTGAACCTTTACATGGATTTGAGTTTTGCATTAAAGTCATGAATTTTGTTTTAAACCAAATATGTTTCATTCAAGGTGTGGTGTTGAGTTTTAATGGTGAATTACATGAAAAATAAGCTTGGATTTGTAAGGAAATGCACTGCCCCAAACAGAGCAATTTTTCGGACTGTTTGCAACAAGCACTGCACGTGCGGCTTGGGTCCCCGCACGCGTGGAAAACAGGGCAGCGTGAAGGTGCATTCTGCTTAAATTGCACCTGTGGGAGCAGGTGCGGTGATGTCCCCGTACGTGTAGCTGGGACCCCCGCACGTGCGGCCCTTTTTAGGCAAACCCGGTTTATTTTTCGCTTCTCTTTTCCATCTTCCGGGCCTCTGTTTGCATGGTTTTAAAGTGTTTTTATAATCAATTGCATCTCTTAGTGCATTAGATTGAATAAATGAAACATTAAAACCGAATTAGTGAAGACGATTAGTTATCAAATAAGTGACAACCGAATCAGATAGAATTGGCTATTGATATGAGTGTAATCGAGTTATTATGCTTGGCTCTATTTGTTTAGGTCGGATGCCGAACCAATAACACGTGTTTTCAGGAACCCACTGTGAGTAACACTGTTGTAAAGATATGTTCAATCGTATTTATTTTCTGATTGATAAATTATATCGTTTTCTGAAATGATACCTTTTTATCGATTGAATAATGATCCTAATTTCTGAACTGTATTCGTGGCATCCATAGCATATTATTATTGTTATTGTTATTGATACAGAGATCTCTGTCAGTTCCAATCTTAGAACTATTGTTATTATATGATGGCCATCAATTGATTATTCGGTCTTTCAAGACCTAGTGTATTGTTACTATCAGATATACCACGTATGACTTATATAATTATTGATCGATTAAATTGATTGAATCGAACGATTGATCAATAAATGACATTAATTGAAAAGTTTTGTTGAAATCGATTGTTTCAAAGATTGAAGGACATCATTCATAACCTCTTTACGTATTTGTTATTCACTGGACTTTAGTTCACAGTTTATTATATATATGTAGGTGGCCAAGCACCGGATCAAAACTAAGGTCGTCGACCCGAACTTATGTTTTGTCAAATCAACTATTGTACCTCATAACGAGGTTTCGAACCTACTCGAGTCAAGGCTTTTTGGGTAATTCAATTTCACCCTTTTGTTTTTGCTAAGTGTAAAGAATGTTTCAAATTTTGTTTATACATTTTTTGATGATGGGATTAATTCCCTAACTTGCACATTGTCTTATATATGTACTTTTGGACATAAGTGTTTGTGTATATAACTATATATATAAAAGTTTATTTCCATTCAGGTCTTCACAGCTCATTAGACGATTTTATTATTATTGATTGGCTTCCGCCAACCCCTTTATAGGACCTGGGACTGCTGCTAAGTCACAGCAACGATCATCTGTGAGCCTGTGGCCGCTTTTTTCGAGTCTTTTTCGATGATCAGAATCGTTCATATTGTAGGATTCGTCGAGTATATTATCCATACAAAAAATTAAATGAATCATAAATCTGTAACCTTATGATCAAATTCAAATTGTTTTACAAAAATTATCAAGATAATGTTAACCGTTTATTTCTTAAAAAACAAATATACTCTTGTTATAAAGTTATAGATTTCCAATCAATTTGATTTTTTACATGAATGATCTATTTAACAAACCTTACAATATGAACGGTTCAGATCATCAAAAAAGACTCGAAAAAATCCTTCACAGAAGCACAGCAGATTGCTGCTGTGACTAAGTCACAACAGCACCCCCAAATTCCCTGTTTATATTGTATTATTGTCATTATTGTTAAACAGGCCTTCGGTAATCACGGATTACTAGCCGGTTACGATGCTAAACCTATAGAGGCGAGTTTGGGTTTAAGAAATTTTTATGTTCGGACTTGCATTCCTAAACATTACTTATTTGTTCGGGAATGCCTTTTCTGTATCTGCTAAAAAATTGTACGAGTGGAATATTGATAGTCTTAGTGAAGATCAAATACTTCAAAAATTAAATCATTTATCTATGGTTGCAAATAGTTATTTTAGTAACTGCCCTGATTACAGTCAACCTAAAATTGCTTCTTTAATCACTTCTGGTTTTACTGGTATGCTCAAATCTTGGTGGAAAAAATACTTAACTGAAGATCAAAGAGAATCTATTTTACATGCTAATCAAAAAGATGAACATGATTTACCTATCTTTGACGAAACTATTGGTTACTATAAACCTGATGGTATTAATTCATTAATCTAAACCATGAGTCCATTGTGATTAAACTCATTTATGATCGTATCTACACTAGTAAAGTTGTTTACCATTCCTTGTACATTCACAATATTGTTTCCTTAGTTGAATGAGGTTCTCCTTATCAACTTCGAGATTTACCTAATCACTCTCTTCAGTATAGTTATTATGACTATATTGATGCCTGGTTCAAAGTTTTCCTCTTCTACTAATCCTGATACTTCATCTGATTACCATAATCTTTTAGACATAGTACTTCTAGTATACCTACTGCTTTTGAAACTGAAGATGAAATATTTAATACTCCTTTATTCCGAAAAAATAGTCAAATTAATCTTGGTCAACCCTCCCATAGTAAATTAAAAGACATTGATAACTCTATCATCTTCTTCCTATCATCTTTGGTATCTGTCACGACCCAACCCCAGGGGCTTAGGGTTGGAATCGCAACTTACTAACTTAATTTTATTTGTAGTAAATTAAGCTGCGCAGGCGGAAATAAAATAAGTAAATATAAATTTTACTTCATTTTACTATTTAAGAAAGAGGAAATACATTTCTAGGGATTTCATTATTTTATGTTCAGTGACCAGCCCCAAATAGAAACAAAAGGAAGCAAAAATATATAAAAAAAAAAAAAAGAAGAAAGATATAATAGTGGTTCAACATCAGTCCATGTGCAGGTTCCATTTTGTGGGGTTATGGGTTTCCCCTACATCTCGTTACCTGAAAGAGGAACAGCTATAAGCACACAACAGAGTGAGAAATATTATGCCAAGAGTATAAGGAAAACAAAATAACCATGGATAGTTAGTTAAGCTAGAACAGTTACATAACTTAATTTGGTAAATAAATCATTTAGGTGTTAGAAACTGAAATACAGAAATTGTGTAAATAACTATCCATAACCATGGTATAATACAGAACAGAACAGAGGTCAATGGATCCATGATAAATAGAGGACCACAAAATGGTCAATCAGAGGCTAATAGTTATTTAAGTCCCCCAAGGCGTGGGACTCTCGTGGTGGTACTTACAAAACATAATTGTTTATAAGGTTATAGTCAAATATTCTTTAAAATATAAACAAACATATCCATGGGTTTCCTTTTAAGCAAATAGGGTTCAGAAATAAAACCACGTAACTGAAACCTTTATAAAATATAACTTTTATTAATATACTAATAAAACATAACTTGTATAAAACAAATTTTGGTAAGTCAAAACATACGTAAAATATTTTATGGTAACTCAAGGTATAATAAAACTCACCTTACTATTGATCCTTAACCTTCCTCCACTATCACAACCTTATAAGCTCCTTACGTACCTCTCTCTCTCCTTTTTTTTCTTTCGTTTTTTCCTCTCTTTATTCACAACACCCTTGCCTCTTATATACTGCTAAGTGAGCCTTGATGTGAATGCCATGTACCCTCTCTCTATGGAGGCCATTATGATGCTAACAGATTGAGTTCTTAATTATAGATTCAAATCCGAGATTTGAATCTTTTAGATAAGCATGGATCTCTCAATATACTTGGGCCGTTTGTTTGGGCCAACATTTACTGAACATTGCTGGGCCAATACTAGCTTACAAATTTTCTTTTTCTTTTTATTTATTTATGTATTTATTTGTTTTGGTGCTAAATTTTTCGGTGTTCCTAATGTAAATTAAATTATATCTTATCATTTATCATCGCAAAATTAATTATTTTATTTTACTTTACAGATTATTATTATTATTATTGTTAACAATATTATTATTTATTTACTATTTTTAACTTTAGTTTGACCCAACTAGTATTATAATTCCATAAATATGTTAATTTGCCCCCAAATAATAATTCCTAATTAACCCTATGTTTAATAACCCAATGCCAAATTAGATTTATATATTTATTTATTTAATAGTTTATCATCACATGCAACCATAATTATATATAACTCTAAATATTTATGTAGTACTTAATTAAACATTCAGGGTGTCACATTTTTCCCCTTCTAAATAGAAGTTTGTCCCCAAACTTGACGTACCTTAATTTTCGAAGAGGTGTGGGTATTTGGCTCGCATTTGACCTTCCATTTCCCATGTAACTTCTTCAATGCGATGATTTTGCCATAAGAGCTTTACCAGCGGTATGGTCTTGTTTCGGAGAATTTGATCACGACGATCGAGAATCTGCACTGGTTGTTCTTCATAAGAGAGATCCTCCTGAACTGAGAGATCCTCGTAATCAACAACGTGCTCTGGATCTCGAAGGTATCGTCGAAGCATTGAAACGTGAAATACATTGTGGACATTGGATAGTTCAGGTGGTAGTGCAAGGCGATAGGCTACAGGACCAATTCTTTCCAATATCTCGAATGGCCCGATGTAACATGGGTTTAACTTCCCTCATTTTCCAAATTAGATCACTCCCCTTGTGGGTGAGATCTTGAGGAACCCATGATTCCCGACTTGAAATTCTAAGCCCCGTCTCCGAGTATCTGCATAACTTTTCTGGCGACTCTGAGCAGTGCAAATTCGCTGTTAGATGAGTTGGATTTTCTCACTTGTGACTTGTACGATTTCGGGGCCTAACAATTTCCTGTCCCCGACCTCCGTCCATCACAGAGGTGACCGACATCTCCTTCCATACAGAGCTTCATACGGCGCCATTCCAATGCTTGCTTGATAGATGTTGTTGTAAGCAAATTCCACCAAAGGTAGGTGCTCATCCCAGTTACCTTTGAAGTCCAACACGCATACACATAACATGTCTTCCAACGTCTGGATCGTTCTTTCGGATTGCCCATCAGTTTGTGGATGATAGGCCGTGCTGAACTTCAGTGTAGTTCCCAAAGCTTCTTGCAATTTATTCCAGAAGTAAGACACGAAACGAGGTCTCGGTCAGACACGATCGATACTGAGATGCCATGCAACCGAATAATCTCCTTGATATATAAAATGGCAAACTTATTCAGAGGGTACATGATTTTGATTGGTAGAAAATGTACTAACTTTGTCAATCGGTCTACTATGACCCATATTACATCATTCTTCGAAAATGACTATGGTAGCCCAACCACGAAGTCCATAGTAACATGCTCCCATTTCTATTCAGGAATAGGGAGTGGTTGTAGCAGTCCTGCAAGTCTCTGATGTTCCGCTTTAATACGCTGACAATGCAGACATTTGGAAACATGGCTTGCTATATCTCTTTTCATTCCAGTCCACAAGTAGTGTTCCTTCAGATCATGGTACATCTTTGTGTTGCCAGGGTGGACTGCAAATCTCGAGTTATGAGCTTCCTCCAATATCTTCTTCTTGAGTTCCGAAATGTCAGGTACACAAATTCGATTCCGAAATTTCAGTATCCCATTGCTCATAATGAAATTAGGATCAGGCGTGTTTCCTTGTTCCTCGTACCTTTTCTTCAAAAGTTTATCCTCTGATTGGCACGCTTTAATTTCTTCAATCAATGTAGGCTTCACGGTTACGTTGGCAAGCAACCCATTAATCTTGCGGGAAATGAGAGCACATGCCAAACTTCTCGTTGTCTTTTGGCTCAGTGCGTCTGCCATCACGTTAGCTTTGCCCGGATGGTGATGGATCTCTACATCATAGTCTTTCATAAATTCCAACCACCGCCGTTGCCTCATATTCAGTTCCTTTTATGTGAATAGATATTTTAGACTCTTGTGGTCAGTATAAATCTTGCAGGTTGTACCGTAGAGATAATGACGCCAGATTTTGAGAGCAAAGATCACTGCAGCCAATTCCAAATCGTGAGTCGGGTAGTTTTTCTCGTGAGTCTTTAATTATCGTGACGCATAAGCAATGAATTTTCCGTCTTGCATGAGAACGCAACCCAACCCATTGTATGAGGCATCACTATAGATTACAAACCCATCTGCTCCGGTAGGGAGTGCTAGTATAGGAGCTGACACAAGTCAACTTTTTAATTCTTGAAAGCAACACTCTTGTTTATCAGTCCATTCAAAGGGTGTGTTCTTCTGAGTTAGTTGGGTCAAGGGCGATGCTATTTTTGAGAAATCTTGCATGAAGCGTCGATAATAGCCAGCTAGACCCAAGAAACTTCGGATTTCTGACACACTAGTAGGTCGTGGCCAGTCCACAATTGCTACAACTTTTTGGGGGTCAACCGAGATGCCATCTTTATTAATGACGTGACCGAGGAAGTGTACACTAGTGATCCAAAATTCATATTTCTTTAACTTGGCATAAAGTTTGTGATCACGTAGCGTTTGTAGAACCATTCGCAAGTGCTGCTTATGGGCTTCTGGTGACTTGGAGTATATGAGGATGTCGTCGATGAGGACGATGACGAACTCATCAAGATAGGGTTTGAACACTCTGTTCATGAGGTCCATGAAGGCTGCTGAGGCATTTGTGACGCCAAAAGGCATTATGAGAAACTCGTAGTGCCCGTAACGGGTTCTGAAGGCAGTCTTTTCAATGCTTTCCATTTTAACTTTTAGCTTATGGTAGTCAGAACGTAAGTCAATTTTGGAAAATACTTGTGCGCCTTGAAGTTGATCGAACAAGTCATCGATTCACGGCAGAGAATATCGATTCTTGGTGGTAACCTTGTTTAGCTCCCGGTAATCGATGCATAATCTCATCGTGCCATCCTTTTTCTTCACGAACAATACTAGAGCTCTCTACGGTGAGGTACTAGGTTGAATAAAACCTTTGTCCAAGAGTTCCTGCAGTTAAGTCTTCAGCTCTTTCAATTCTGTCATCGATATGCGATAAGGAGCTTTTGATATAGGCTGCGTGCTAGGTTGGGTTTCAATGGTGAATTCGATCTTCCGATCAACTGGAATACTGGGTAGATCTTCGAGAAACACATTTAGGAATTCTTGAACTACAGGGATTACATCAACGGTGGGGGCCTCTTTTTGTGTATCAATCACATAACAAATATAACTACCACAATCCTTTCTTAGAAGTCGTTGGGCTGTCATGAAGGATATAATATAGGAAGGGTTAGAAACTCCAACCCCATCAAAGACAAGTTCGGGTTGGTTTGGTAACCTGATGGAGACCTTTTTGGCTTTACAATCGATAGAGGCGTGATTGGCAGCCAGCCAATCTATACCTATAATCATATCAAAGTTCCCAATACGGAGGGGAATCAAGTCTACGTATAAGGTTTTTCCTTTTAGGGATATAGCACAGGATTTGTACATATCTGTACCACAAGCAGACTTACCAGAAGGAAAAGATACAGACAATATATATCCCAATGGTTCAGGTGTTGATGCCAACTTGGCAGCAAAGTGTGGTGCGACAAAAGAATGAGTTGACCTAGAGTCAATGAAGACATGAGCTAAATGACCACAAACATAAAGTGTACCTGACACAATATCTTCGGTAATTTTCGATTTTCCAAGTACCAAGGCGAAAGCCCGACCTTGGCGGTTTTGGTCCTTCTTTTCTCCTCCAGGTCCTGTGGCTCTCCTAGCTGGGCCAGAGGAGCTGGCTGTAGAATTAACCAGCTTTGGACAATCCCTTAGCAAGTGGCCAAACTGTCTGTATCTAAAACATACTCCCG
Organism: Camellia oleifera; assembly: GCA_022316695.1. NCBI lineage: Eukaryota > Viridiplantae > Streptophyta > Magnoliopsida > Ericales > Theaceae > Camellia > Camellia oleifera. The sequence continues at coordinate 150,147,755 of CM039317.1, read as the reverse complement.
TGTCTCGATGGCATTGTCCCCAATGAGCCCTCCCACAAGTGGGGCAATTTGGAATAGTGCCACCTCGGGGGTTGGTAGGACCTTGGTGGCTTGAGCTGGTTGTGCCCATGTTCACCTGTTTATAAGGTGCAACACTGCGTCTTCTGTTATCTCTTTCCCAAAATCGCTTCTTGTAGCTTGGTTCTCCGAAACACGAGGCTTTAATTTCCTTTTCTGCTATGTACGTCCGGTCTACCACTTCTGCATAGGTTGACAATTTCAAGACTTCAAGCCTGTCTTTAATTCCAGCATCCAATCCTGCTTCAAATTTTCTTGATTTTCGAGTTTTGGTGGGGATGACGTATGTTGTAAACCGAGCGAGTTGTGTGAACTTGCTCTCATATTTGGCCACCGTCATGGTTCCTTGCTTAAGATGTATGAATTCAGATGCCTTCTGTTCCCGCAATGAATCTGAAAAGTATTTTTCATAGAATACTTCCAAGAATCTTGCCCAAGTCGTAATTTCTTCTTTGGCCAGAGTGAGAAGCCACCATTCCTATGCATTGTCTTTGAAAGTGAAAGTGGCGAAAGTTACCTTTTGTCTCTCGGTGCAGGGTAAGGCATGAAAAATATTTTCCATGTCTTTAATCCAAGCGTCTGCTACCATTGGGTCTAGGCCGCCGGTAAATGTGGTGGGTTTCAGATCCTGGAACTGTTTTATGATAGCCGGCTCTTCTCGCCGTTCCGGCGTCCCATTGTTGATGCTAGTTTGCAAGGCTTGCAAAAAGCTAGTAACCGTTCTTTCCATTACTCTTTCCATCGATTCAGTGCCACTAACTGATAACTCACTTCCATTACCATTATTAGCCATTCTACAAAGTAATAAACAAGGCATTATATTCCCAACGCAGCATATATATATATATATATATATATATATGTAACACAATCTATATTCATATGAAATGCCAACATCACACATTTTTATTTCTTTACAATTCATATTACATTAGTCAAAATATGTTACTGTCCCATCCCTGCGGTAAACAAAACAAAAGTTAACAAAAAGGGATTAGAACATATCATGATCTGCATACAAAAGATTTTCTGCTACCCAGATCTAGAGTGGTGGGTCAGATGGGTCGAAAAACCATGGAAATTAGTATTGCATAAAAAGCTCAAATTCCCACCCCAACTGGACTACACCAAAACACATCCATGCTACCTGGACTGCGAAAATAGGAATGGATCGTATGTGACCCACAAATGCTCGGTCGACAATCCAGCCAGGTGTCTCAACATATGACAGGTCATTATTAAAGTCAACATTTTGAATATTAATGATCTCTAGTGGGTTAGGGACTATGGTGAAAATGTAATCCTCAGGGTACATGTTCCCTCTTCTGGCCACAAACTCTGGGGGTAGAGGGCCTATGATATAATGCGGGCGGTCGTGACCCGGGGCGACGCCAAGGAGACGAGATGGTCCAAGAAAACGTCTGTGTGTATCATCAAGGCTATGCCTCCATAACTAGTGTGGGACGTCAGTAGGGTCAGCCTGGATATAAAATGGCCGACCCATCAACCGGGCAAGGCCTAGATGCAATCCCCTGATTATGTCCTCGGAATCTCCCCAACCCTCAGGTGAAGCGGAGGCGGCGGCGGGGTGCTCGGCTAAGATTTCATCTAAATTGATGGCTTGGAGCTCATCCCAAAAAGCATCATCGAGATAAATCTCTGACATTCCTACAACACCAGGATAAACATGAGATTTCACACAAAAAGACTAACGTTGCAGGTAAATATTTATTATTATTATATTTTATTTTATTTTTATTTTACTATATTTTCTTAGCTATATAGTTTTTTTTTTTTTAGACTTATTTATAACTTTTTAAACTTCCTGATCAAATTAAAATAGTTTTTTTTTTTTTTTTAAACTGTTACTCTGATACCACCTTTGTCACGACCCAACCTTAGGGGCATAGGGTTGGAATCGCAACTTACTAACTTAATCTTATTCGTAGTAAATTAAGTTGCGCAAGCGGAAATAAAAGTGAAAATTACCCACAGGTCCTATTTGAAATATGTGTACACTATTTAATCCAGCAACTTTTTGAGTGGACCCAAAAGTCCTACTTTTCCACTCTCTCTCTCTCTGCTTTTTGCTTCACTCTTTACGTTTTCCTCTTTCTCTTTTTTTCTAGATTTTTCTCTCATCTTCTTTTTCATAGACGACGATCGGTGATCACGCCATTCTTATTCTCTTTCTCTTTCTAATATATAATTACAGGTGACCGACGATCACCATTGATCGGGATTCACCGGTAACCACCAACCATCGAAATCAACTCGTGACGTCACCCTCACCGACGGCGAAGAAGATAAGTAGATCTACTTAGATCTGATGTAGATCTACATCAGATCTGAGTAGATCTACATCAGATTTGGCTAGATTTAAACAAAAAATAATTGCCGGAGTACAATCCTCTCTCTATATCCGTCTTTCTCCTTCGATCTCTTATTTTTTTTATATTTTCTCTACTATACACTTCACTTTTTCTGTTCTAATGGAGAAAATTTTTAAATTCTAAACAAGTAGTTTTCGAGTTTTAGTTACAGGTGGTGAAAACTGTAAAATTTTGCAGTTTCAAATTTTTTTTGGTGTTGGAATGAATCATGGTTTAAAACTGTAAAATTTTATAGTTTCAAATTTTTTTTAGTGCTGGAATGAATCATGGTTTAAAACTATCAAATTTTGCAGTTTCAAATTTTTTTATGCTGGAATGAATCATAGTATAAAACTGTAAAATTTTACAGTTTCATAACATGTTTTTTAGTTTGATTAATAAGGATAAATACTTAATAAATTTTTTCTTTGAAACTATAATATTTTACAGTTTCAAAACTTATTTTTCAGTTTGATTAATATTGGAGATTATTTACTTAAACTTTACAAAAATTGAAAAATAGTATATGTTTTTCCCATTGTTACTGTTTTTTGTTGTTTCATTTTTTCTCCTTTTAGTTTATCCATATTTAGCATATTTTACTATGTTTTTTCGCTCTAATTTCTCTATTTATTCTTTTCTTTTCCCGGCAATATTCTAGACATCCCGGTAAGTCTCCGTGATGTTCTTAACGTCCAGTGAACGTTCTAAACATTCCGGCGACTTCCATTAACGTTCTTAACACTCCAGTGAACTTCCGGCGACACTCCGACGACTTCCCAGTGATGTTGAACATTCCGACGAGTCTCCAGTGACCGTTTGATGGAAGTCCGACGGTAGTAAGATGTAACAGTGTCTATAAATTTTTAAAAACAGAGAAAAGGATTTTTTGGTAACAATTAAAAACGTATAGGACTAATTGGTGCAAGTGTTTTGTTTGAGGATTAGCTGGGTCTTAAACTTTGTATATGGGACTTATCAGTAAGTCCCCCGAAATAAAATAAGTAAACAGAAATTTTACTTCATTTTACTATTTAAGAAAGAGAAAATACATTTCTATTCAGTGACCAGCCCCGAATAGAAACAAAAGGAAGCAAAAATATATATAAAAAAAAAAAGAAAGATATAATAGTGGTTCAACATCAGTCCTTGTGCAGGTTCCATTTTGTGGGGTTATGGGTTTCCCCTACATCTCATTACCTGAAAGGGAAACAGCTATAAGCACACAGCAGAGTGAGAAATATTATGTCAAGAGTATAGGGAAAACAAAATAGCCATGGATAGTTAGTTAAGTTAGAACAGTTATATAACTTAATTTGGTAAATAAATCATTTAGGTGTCAGAAACTGAAATACAGAAATTGTGTAAATAACTATCCATAACCACGGTATAGTACAGAACAGAACAGAACAGAGGTCACAAAAGTGACAATCAGAACAGAGGTCAATGGATCCATGACAAACAGAGGACCACAAAATGGTCAATCAGAGGCCAATAGTTATTTAAGTCCCCCAAGGCGTGGGACTCTCGTGGTGGTACTTACAAAACATAATTGTTTATAAGGTTATAGTCAAATATTCTTTAAAATATAAACAAACATATCCATGGGTTTCCTTTTAAGCAAATAGGGTTCAGAAATAAAACCGCGTAACTGAAACCTTTATAAAATATAACTTTTATTAATATACTAATAAAACATAACTTGTATAAAACAGATTTTGGTAAGTCAAAACATACGTAAAATACTTTATGGTAACTCAAGGTATAATAAAACTCACCTTACTATTGATCCTTCACCTTCCTCCACTATCACAACCTGATAAGCTCCTTACGTACCTCTCTCTCTCTCTCTCTTTTCTTTCGTTTTTTCTTCTCTTTATTCACAACACCCTTACCTCTTATATACTGCTAAGTGAGCCTTGATGTGAATGCCACGTACCCTCTCTCTATGGAGGCCATTATGATGCTAGAAGATTGAGTTCTTAATTCTAGATTCAAATCCGAGATTTGAATCTTTTTAGATAAGCATAGATCTCTCAATATACTTGGGCCGTTTGTTTGGGCCAACATTTACTAAACATTGTTGGGCCAATACTAGCTTACAAATTTTCTTTTTCTTTTTATTTATTTATGTATTTATTTGTTTTGGTGATAAATTTTTCGGTGTTCCTAATGTAAATTAAATTACATCTTATCATTTATCATCGCAAAATTAATTATTTTATTTTACTTTACAGATTATTATTATTATTCTTGTTAGCAATATTATTATTTATTTACTATTTTTAACTTTAGTTCGACCCAACTAGTATTATAATTCTATAAATGTGTTAATTTGCCCCCAAATAATAATTCCTAATTAACCCTATATTTAATAACCCAATGCCAAATTAGATTTATATATTTATTTATTTAATAGTTTATCATCACATGCAATCATAATTATATATAACTCTAAATATTTATGTGGTACTTAATTAAACGTTCAAGGTGTCACAGTATCAGAGCGATGTTGCTATCTCTTGCTTACTGCTGTGCTACTTCTGTTGAGTCAACTCTATTTTCTGTTTGTTAATCTGTTTCCAGTCATCTTAATCTGTCAAAATTATATCTGTGTTTTCCACTTTGTTACTAGCCACCCAATCTTCGTCCCTGTCCTTGGTCAGTCATTTGGTTAGGTAGTATTGGATTTTAGGGGTCCTCCGAAATGGGTATGTGTGAAAGCCTAGTATGTGAGAACATGATAAATTTAGACAATGTATTAAGATTCCTGTAAAAGAGTTTAATTAAAGAAAAATGAGTTGATTATTTAGAAGTAACTCTTCAGTCAGTTCTAGCTCAACAACTTTGCCCTCAATACCTAATCAGGGATTAGTAATTAATGAAGAAGAATTAGAAATACAAAATGATAAACTGGATTTAAGTTGGAATATACCAAAATTATCAGTTAAAGAGATTTATAAAACTTCGTTTTTACAATCTGCTTTTAATGTTAATTTGCATGTTAAAACATTAGAACAAGTTTATGCTTTAAAAAAGCCTAGAGAAACCTGTCACTTATTTGATGTTAACACTATTAAACGTCATTTAAAAACTTGTCACAATTTTATTCATTTAGGATTAATTCAAGTTGGAATCAAACCATTAACTCCACAAGGTAAAAATGCTTCTGTTTTATTATGTTTAAGAGATGCTCGTTTTATTTATTATAATGATAGTTTAATGGGTATGGTGGAAACTGGTCTTCACAAAGGACCTATTCATTTTAATTGTTTTCTTGATTTCATACTCAGTCTTAGAGATCCACACATATTAAATGCGTTAACTTTAAATATTCAATTAAATGGTTCATTTACTAATATGAAAGAAAAAACTCACAATATTTCTTTAATTTATCGTGTCCATTATAAATGTATTAAAACCAATTTAAATGTTCAAGCTTTACATAAAAGTCCTAAGGATAAAACATTACTGATTCAAACTAGTAACAATGATACTAATATAAATACCCCTCAAATGATAGAATGGAAAGATATTACTCTCCCTGATCAATGGATTACGGTCAATGAAAATTACAAACATAATCAACAACAATCCACTAGTCAAGATATCCAAGATATTCAACAATTTACTGACGGTTCAGTCTGTATTAAATTTAATGGTAGTCAATCTTCTAGACATAGTACTTCTAGTATACCTACTGATGTTGAAACTGAAAATGAAATATTTAATACTCCTTTATTCCGAAAAAATAGTCAAATTAATCTTGGTCAACCCTCCCATAGTAAATTAAAAGGCATTGATAACTCTACCACTTCTCAAATTAGTAAACCTGTTTACTCTACTCACACACATTTACCTGAAGAAGATACTGAATCAAATAATTCTCCTACTCAAACTGATTTCAAAGTAATACCTCCAATCAATCCTCAATTAATGACAATTAGTAAATCTTTTGCTCCTGATCTTGATAAATTACATGCTGAATTTAAATCTAAAGAACATAGGACTAAAAGACATGCTTATCGTGCTAAATATGATTCTACTCAATAATCTAAACTTACTAGAAAATAGTATGATTTTATGATTGAATATAGTATGGAAATTCCTTTCTTTGAATATTTAGACAACTATTACAAAAAGGTTAATACAATCACAAAACATAAATGGAAAACTTCTCCAAATACTTCTGTTAGTTCTAGTCATCCTCCATTAGCTAATATAATTATTGAACACCAAGGATCTGATGTCCCAGCCGCTCCTTTTAAGCTGCCTAATACTGACCCTGAAATTAGAAAAGTTATTGAACAAAATAATTATACTAATCAATGTTTAAAAACAATTGGTAAACAATTAGATAAAATAGAAACCAATTTAGATGATTATTCGGCTAACAATACATCTACTAGACAATCCTTAGATCAACATTTGCTTAATCTACCTAGTAATCGTTCCAAACGAAATAGTTTAGTTACCCAAGATAATACTACTGTTAAAGCCATAGAACAATTACTTACCAAATTAACTACTTCTGAGAAAGCCTCTCCTTCTACTAAAAAATGTCTTACTGTATTAAATCAACAACCTAGTATCGATACTGTTTCTCATCAATCTGAAACTGATACAACTGATGATGAAATTAATCAATTAGCTCAACAATTTCAATCCTCTAATCTGAATAAAATTCATTATTGTCACGACCCAAACCCGCTCCTATGGGTTTAGCACCGTAACCGGCCAATAACCCTAGATTACCGAAGGCCTGCTTAACAGCAATACAATATTACAGAGTACAGGGGCTTGGCGGAAGCCAATACAGTAAATAAACAATGTTCAATGAGCTGTGACAGTCTGTATGCCAAAAAGATTTTTCATACATTTATACAGAACAGTACGAAACAGTATGCATATCATATACAACCAGTCAGAACAGGGACTTAATCCCCGATAAACAGTATAGTGCAAAACGTTCAGTCTATACAGTAAACAAAACGGTACAGAAGGGGGAAACTAGACACCCCTAAGCCTTAGCTTGGCAGGTTCAGAACCTCGCAGTGAGGCACATTGGTTGGCTTGACAAAACTGGAGTTTACCCCGACGCTTCTAGCTTTGATCCGGTGCCTATACACCTACATATATTTATGAGCAGTGAGCTAAAGCCCAGTGAATAACATAATGCGTAAAGAGGTTTAGAATGAATGTCCTTACAGTAATGAAAATAGTTCATTAAATCAGTATTTCAGTATTTCAGTCAATCAGTCATATGTGGTACATCCATTAGCATAACAGTACAGTAAGCAGTAGGTCTTAAAGACCGAACAGTAATGATGGTCATCAATCAGTAAACAGTAGTGGTTCCACGAGGGAACCGACAGAGATCTCTGTAACAGTAACAGTAAACAGTAGGTGCTAAGGATGCCACAGTACAGTTCAGAATATAGGACATACATTCATTCAGTAAACAATATTAGTTCAGTAAACAATTCAGTGCAGTATTCAGAAGATAATCATTTTGAACATATCTTTACACAATTGTTATTCACAGAGTTCTGGGCTACAGTAAGCTAGAGCGTCTTCTCGGAATGCCAACCCTATATAGTTAACAGATTGAATACACACTAAGTTTCACAGTTGGGAAAGATAACAACTTAATCCCTAAATTTGCCTCGGTATGTTCTACATTTATATCCTCTTTAAGATGCCTTAAATATGCCCTGGGAATGCCTAGGATGGAAAGAGGATGCAAAGATGCACTTTTGAACACTTTACAAAATTTGCTGAAAACAGGGGTCTCGCTCGAGCGAGGGTTCCTTCGCTCGAGCGGACATGCAGACAAAGGGTCTCCGCTCGAGCGTGAATTCCGTCTCTCGAGTGGACTGTGTGCTACAGTAAAAATACTGGATGCTCAAGATTTACGCTCGATGCTCGCTCGATGTTCGCTCGATCGTGAGACACAGCTCTTCGCTCGAGCGTAGGTCCCTTTGCTCGAGCGTACGCCTGCGCGCACCAAGATTCTGAGAGCTTGCAATTTACGCTCAAGCCGCCATTCCGTCGCTCGAGCGTAGATCAGAGTAAACGATGGTCGCTCGAGCGCAGAATCCTTCGCTCGAGCGAAGAAGCCAAATCTGGAATTTCCAGATTTGCCTCCCAAACTCAAACCAAGCATTCTACAGCTCTAAACTTGACCTCTTGGGCCCAATTTCTGGAAAACACATCCAAACTCAATATACAACAAGTTTCAAAGCTCAATTTGTGAATTTAAAGCCCAAGGATGAGTCAATTAAAACCAAATTTCAAACCTATTTTCATGAACATGAAGAACATGCAAACATGCATGAATTCAAATCATTTCAAAGCTTCAATTTGATGCTCTAGTGAGCCAATTGTTCCAAAAACAAGTTGAAAACATGGACCATTGCAAAATTATGAACGTGTATGTGATGAATGATGAATTTACAACCTCAAAACTTGACAATATGCACATGCATGCAACAATTGAGCTCTAATTCAACATTATTGAACTAATTCATGCCTTAACTCTACAATTAGACTTGAATCATGTAAGAACAATCTTAAATACAACAATGAGAGGTTCAATTACCTTACTTAGGTCTTGGAATTCAAGTCTAGAGGCTCAATTGACAATCTACACTTCAATTCTACCAAGTTCTCAAGCCAAAGCAAGATGGAGCAAGATGAATTCAATTCTCTCAAGTCTCTCTCTCTCTTGGTCGGTTGCTCTCAAGAAAATAGGCTGAGGAAAAGTTTTGATTCAAGTGTACAAGGCTCAAATGTGTATAGTCTACATGGCCCACTAACAATGGCAATTCCGTAAATAAGCCTAACTCTTTACCTAGCTTATTTTAACCTAATTTAATCATACCAAATCACATTTTAATTAAATACACCATAAAATCATATAAATTCTAATGCTCCTAAATCATCGATCAATTTTCGGTTCGGTCACCGATAAGGCCTTCAATTTGCAGTTTAAGCACAAAACATGAACAAATCAATTAACAATCAACAGATAGAAAATGCATTTAAACAAATACAGTCAATCAATCAGTTTCAGATTTCAGTCAATCAGTTCAGTAGTTCAGTCAGTCATAATCAGTCTTAGTTTGGCAGTAATCAGCAGTGTATCGGTAATCAGTGGTGAGGGTCATTACAATTATCCTAAGCCTAATCCTACATCTCTTACTAAAAACTGGTATTCTAGACTCACTCCTCCTGATCTCCAATATGAAGAAACTAATCTTAATAATCAATTTTCTGTATCTGCTAAAAAATTGTACGAGTGGAATATTGATAGTCTTAGTGAAGATCAAATACTTCAAAAATTAAATCATTTATCTATGGTTACAAATAGTTATTTTAGTAACTACCCTGATTACACTCAACCTGAAATTGCTTATTTAATCACTTCTGGTTTTACTGGTATGCTCAAATCTTGGTGGGAAAAATATTTTACTGAAGATCAAAGAGAATCTATTTTACATGCTAATAAAAAAGATGAACATGATTTTCCTATCTTTGATGAAACTATTGGTTACTATAAACTTGATGGTGTTAATACATTAATCTATACCATATTCCGACATTTCATAGATACCCCTACTAATATTTATTCTCGCATACATGATCAACTTAGTAATCTTACTTGCCCTACATTAAGTGATTTTTGATAGTACAAAGATATTTTTACCCCCCGAGTTATGTTAAAAGAAGATTGTACTAAATCCTTTTGGAAAGAAAAATTTATAAATGAATTACCCAGTCTTTATGCTCATAAAATCAGAGATGTACTTAGTCAACCTACTGGTGTCATTGAATATGATAATTTAACTTATGATGACATCATTAGTACTATTCAAAAAGAAGGTTTACGAATATGTATTGATCTCAAACTTAATCAAAAAGCTGCTAAAGATAAACATAAGGCTAAATACGAATTAGGTAATTTTTGTGAACAATATGGTTTACCTCCAGTAGCACCCTCTCGCCGTAAAAAACATAAATACACTAAACATAAGTCATCTTTCAAATATTCTAATAAATACAAAAAGAATCATTCACCTTCAAAATCAAATGATAAATTCTATACTAAACCCAAAAAGAAATATTATAAGAAATCACATCCAAGATCTAAATCTAATAAAGATGTTACTTGTTATAATTGTGGTCAAAAAGGTCATTATTCTAATAAATGTAAAGAAAAACAAAAATTAAAAAATAAAGTTAATCAACTACAAATTAATGATGAATCCAAAAATCAATTATATAAAGTCTTTCAATTAAATCAATATGTTAGTAATTCCTCTTCTGCTAATCCTGATACTTCATCTGATTACCATCTATCTAGTGATAGTACTGATAATAACATTGAATTAGGTTGTAATGATGTTTGTTGCAAACCTGTTAAACAAATTACTGTTCTTACTAAACAAAATTAAGAAGAAACTGCTCTTATTGAATTAATTAGTCGTTTAGAAGATCCAGAGTTAAAACAAAAATATACTGATAAATTAAAATCTTTATTAACCAATACTGATAGAAAACCTAAGATTGATAAACCTATTATCAGCCTATCTAAAATTTTAGAAAGATTTAAAAAAAAAAACAAAAAGAAATTACATTACAGGATTTACAGTATGAAATCAATCAAATTAAACAAACTATTAAAGATCTACAAAATAAAAACCGCCATCTAGAAAATGAAACTATTACATTAAAACTTAATAAGAGCTTAGATAATTTCCAAAAAAATCATGATGAATCCCCTAATGTATCTGAACATGATTCCGATCCTACTAATCCTGAAAATTTACTATTTGATAATAGATCACTTCAATCACATAACCTTGAAGATAAAAGATTAAATCTTATTAATAAAATTCATATTCAAAAATGGTATTCAAAAGTTAAAATTATTATTAATGATTTTGAATTAGATGTTATTGCCTTAATCAATACTAGTGAAATAATTATGGAGAGAGTAATTGACAGAGCAAACAAGCTCTTTGTTTTCTATTTGTAATCCTTGCGGGGAGTCTCCATTTTATAGGAGTGAAATATACAACATTTGCAAGACAACATAATGAAAGGCTACTAGACAATATAATGAAAGGCAACAATATAGAACTAAAAGGAGCCGAAAGCAATGCCGAAAGCAATGGCACTAACTAAAGCAAACTAAGGCATCTGATGACTACTAATGACACACAAATATAATATATACATTATATATATATATTATATATATTATTAACAATGACAAAAGATGCTTGATTTCAAACACTCCCCCTCAAGCGGCGTTGTAGATGTTAATCATTCCCAATTTGTCCGTCAAATCTTCGAAGTTAACTCGAGCAAGAGCTTTTGTGAGAATGTCAGCCGTTTGGCTCTTTGTTGGAGTGTAGCTGACTTGAAAAACTCCTTCTTCAATCTTTTCCTTGATGAAGTGTCGATCTATCTCCACGTGCTTAGTGCGATCATGATGAACCGGATTCTTAGCGATACTGATGGCAGCTTGGTTGTCGCAGTATAAAACCATGAGATGCTCAGATGGAACCCGTAATTCTTCTAACAGTCTGTTCAACCAGATTCCCTCACAGATACCGAGGGCCATAGCACGAAATTCTGCCTCAGCACTACTACGGGCTACCACTGACTGTTTCTTGCTTCGCCATGTAACCGCGTTCCCCCAAACAAACGAACAATAGCCAGAGGTTGATCTTCGATCAGTCACTGAACCTGCCCAATCTGCATCTGAAAAAATCTCAATTTTTCTATTTGTTGTTCTTTGGAAGAAGAGGCCCTGTCCCGGTGTCTTTTTTAGGTACCTCAATATTCTGGTCACAGCAGTCATGTGTTTTTCGGTTGGATTATTCATGAATTGACTGACCACACTAACAGAGAAGCCGATGTCTGGCCTTGTATGAGAAAGATAAATGAGTTTTCCCACAAGACGTTGATATCTCCCTTTATCACTTGGTGCACTACCGTCACTTTCTTCTAGTTTGATAGTTGTGTCCATAGGAGTTTCTGCCGGCTTGCATCCTAGCATCCCTGTTTCATTCAGTAAGTCTAGAACGTATTTACGTTGTGAGACTGCTATACCTTTCTTTGACCTAGCAATCTCCATTCCAAGAAAGTACTTAAGATTTCCAAGATCTTTAATCTCAAATTCCGTTGTTAGGAATTTTTTAAGTAAGCCAATTTCCTCTTCATGATCACCTGTTAGAATTATGTCATCCACATAAACAATGATAATTGCCAATTTCCCTCCTAGGGAGTGCTTCACAAATAATGTATGATCGGATTGACATTGAACAAAACCGTACCCTTTCACTGCCTTAGTGAACCGTTCAAACCAGGCCCTGGGAGATTGTTTGAGACCATACAGGGATTTTTGGAGTCTGCAAACTTTGTTGAAATTTGATGTCGTCTCAAGTCCAGCAGGAATGTCCATGTAAACTTCTTCCGTTAAGTCACCATTGAGGAAGGCATTTTTTACATCAAGTTAGTGAAGTGACCAATCGAGATTAGCTGCCAAGGATAAAAGTACACGAACAGTGTTGAGCTTGGCAACTGGAGCAAAGGTTTCTTGATAGTCAATGCCATAGGATTGGGAGAATCCTTTGGCAACCAACCGAGCTTTATAACGATCCACATTACCATCTGCCTTGTACTTTACTGTGAAAATCCACTTACATCCAACTGGTTTCTTACCGCTTGGAAGATCAGTAATTTCCCAAGTACCATTCTTTTCCAGAGCCCGAACTTCCTCATTGACTGCCGCCTTCCACTGAGGAGACTTGAAGGCTTCCTGAATATTCCGAGGAATGAGTATCTCTGTGATGCTAGAAGTGAAGGCACGGAACGAAGGTGATAGCTTATCATAAGAAATAAAGTTCCCAATGGGATGCTGAGTACATGATCTAACTCCTTTCCTCCAAGCTATGGGCATATTAAGAATACTGTTTTCTAACTCAGAATCAACAGTACTATATGTGGTAGGAATATTGTTACCTGGAATGTTGCTTGGATTAGAACCCGGTTCAGCCTCATGGGATTGTTGAGAAAATGCTCCTTCCTCCGTGTCCTCTTGGATGGGCTCATTATCCCGCAAGTCAACAATGAACTCAGAATTTTCGGCAGGTAAAGATTGATGAAATGACTCTTGAGGTGTGTGATTTTTGGTGGTGATGGATGGCTCACTAAATGACTCAAGGGTCCAAAATTGATATTCCTGGGTTGGAGTCTCCCCCTGAATGACGTTTTTAGGATAGTAAGACTGGGTTTCAAAAAATGTAACATCCATGGAATTGTAGAATTTCTTTGTGACTGGAGAGTAACACTTATACCCTTTTTGATGTGACGAATACCCGATGAAGATACACTTGAGCGACCTGGGATCAAGTTTACTTCGATACTGGTGATGGATATGAACAAAGACAGAACACCCGAAAATTTTTGGTGGGATGGTGGAGATGAGGCGAGTAGTTGGAAAGGATTTTAGGAGGAGTTGACAAGGGGTTTGGAAATGTAGTACCTTAGATGGCATCCTATTAATAAGGTAGGCTGCTGTAAGAACAGCTTCCCCCCAGAAGAATTGTGGAACATTTGTGGAAAACATTAGCGATCTAGCAACATCTAACAAATGCCTATTTTTCCGTTCAGCGATGCCGTTTTGTTGTGGGGTGTCAACACATGAACTTAAGTGAACTATCCCTTCTTTTGCTAAAAATTCTCCTAGAATGGAGTTGAAATAGTCCCGAGCATTATCAGACTTTAGAATTTGTATTTTTGACTGGAATTGTGTCTGAATCATAATGTGAAAATTTTTGAAGATTTGGGTTGTTTCAAATTTGTCTTTCATGAGGAAGATCCAGGTTAATCTAGTATGATCATCTATGAATGAGACAAACCACCTAGCACCAGTTACATTTTTTATTCTGGATGGACCCCAGATATCACTATGAATTAGTGAGAATGGACGAGACGCTTTATAGGATTGAATGGGAAAATGGGACCGTACATGCTTAGAAAATTGACATATTTCACAATCAAAAGGTTTTGGATTTTTATTAAATAATGAAGGAAATAAATGCTTGAGATACATAACATTAGGATGACCTAAGCGATAGTGCCACAACATAATTGCTCTATCGTTATTTTGACACGAAACTGAAAAAGAACTACCACAAATTGCCGTTTGAGGTTGTTCCTGTGGATAGTGGCGTTCCTTAAGAATGTAGAGTCCAGAGCATTCCTCAGCATTGCCAATCGTCTTCCCCGAATCCAAATCCTGAAATTCACAATGAGTTGAGAAAAAATTAGTAACACACCTCTTTTCCTTAGTGAGTTTACTAATTGACAATAAATTACAGTCCAAGTCAGGAACAAGGAGAACAGAGTTGAGAATAAGATTCCTAGACAGCACAACTGAACCTGTACCGGCAACCTTTGATAGTGAACCATCTGCTATTCGGACCGTTAAATTATTTTGACATGAGCTATATGTATCAAAAATTGTTGCATCTCCCGTCATATGATCAGATGCTCCTGAGTCCACAATCCAAGGTTTTTTACATTTCTTACTAACAGTAAAGGCGTTCAAAGAATTACCTTTGTGAGCCAAGGTTCCGGATCCTATGATGTGGTTGGAAGACGAACCAGATTGTGACTGTAGAATAGGAGACATTAGTTTCTGGAGCATCTCCATTTGCTCCTTGGTGAAAGGACTTGCTTCAGGTTGTGGTGATAGTTCATTGGTACCTGCATGATTACCTCGTCCTTCTTTCTCAAGAGGCTGACGTGGCTTCCAATCTGTTGGCTTTCCATGAATCTTCCAGCAAGTTTCTCTCGAGTGACCCGGCTTTCTGCAATGATCACACCAAGGCCTACCTCCTTTATTTTTCTGACGGTTGTCAATAGGAGTGAATTGAGTCTTAAGAGCCGAGCTTTCTGCCATATTCAATTGTTGATGGGATCCCATCATGAGTTTTTTCCGACTTTCTTCGCGACGGACTTCAGAGAATGCCTCTCTAAGACTCGGTAGCGGTTTTACTCCCATAATTCTTCCTCTGATTTCATCAAGATTTGTGTTTAATCCTAACAAGAATTTAAACACACGCTTCCCTTCGACAATCTTTTTATACAACAAACCATCAGCAACACACTGCCAGTTATGAACCTCAAACGTATCAAGTTGACGCCATAGACGAGTAAGGGTATTGAAATATTCAGTTACCGTAAGATTGTCTTGACGTAAATTGTGGAGGGAGCTTTCAAGCTGGATGATTTCAGATGTGTTTTCCTTGTCCGAAAAAGTTTCTTTCGCCATGTCCCAGATCTCTTTGGCAGTATCAAATGACAGAAAATTTTCGCCAATGTCCGTGGTCATAGAGTTGACGAGCCACGACATGACCATATTATTTTCGGCTATCCACCTTTTGTACGTTGATGCTGTGGTTTCTGGTAGCGCTGAGACTCCAGTGATGTAGTCATCTTTCTCCTTTCCCCGTATAAACATTAATATGGATTGAGACCATTGCAAATAATTTTGCCCATTCAGTTTATGGGCAGTGATCGGAAGATGAGAGGTTTCCATTTGATGAGAGGATGAAGATGATGAGATGATAATATCAGAAGAAGAAGGGGATGAGTCGATAGCCATTCCAAAAGCTGGACCGTATTTAGTCATGAAATAGAAGGATATATTTGAGTAGAAGAGAGAGACACAAAATTTTAAAAACAAACAGAAAACTCGGAACTGGCGAAAAATTAATGAGACAGGATTACACCTGCTCTGATACCATGAAATAATTATGGAGAGAGTAATTGACAGAGCAAACAAGCTCTTTGTTTTCTATTTGTAATCCTTGCGGGGAGTCTCCATTTTATAGGAGTGAAATATACAACATTTGCAAGACAACATAATGAAAGGCTACTAGACAATATAATGAAAGGCAACAATATAGAACTAAAAGGAGCCGAAAGCAATGCCGAAAGCAATGGCACTAACTAAAGCAAACTAAGGCATCTGATGACTACTAATGACACACAAATATAATATATACATTATATATATATATTATATATATTATTAACAATGACAAAAGATGCTTGATTTCAAACAACTAGTGCTGATCTTAATTGTATTCAAGAAAGATTACTCCCTACGATATATTATGAAAAATGTCGTGAAAAATTAACTTCTGCTAATGGTAGTCGAATGCATATTAAATATAAATTACCCAAAATTCATATATGCCAAAATACTGTTTGTTTTAAAACCTCATTTGTTTTAGTCAAAAATATGACAGATAAAGTTATTTTAGGCACACCATTTATATTCTTATTATATCCATTTACTACCTCTAGTGAGGGAATAACTACTCATGTTTTAGGACAGCCTGTTACTTTTAAATTTTGATCACCTCCTGAAATGTTAGAATTAAATCAATTAAAAGATTACTCTATTTCGCACACTCTTAATCGATTAACTCGTCAGTTACGTTTTCTCAAAGAAGAAATCAATTATAAAAGAATTGATCAACAATTAACTAATCCTATTCTTATATCTCAAATTAAAGAATTTCAATTAAAATTAGAAACAACTGTTTGTTCTACTTTACCCACTACTTTTTGGCATAGGAAAAAATATGTAGTTACTTTACCATATATTAAAAAATTTAATGAAAAACAAATTCCTACTAAATTTCGACCTATTCAAATGAATCATAAATTAGTCGAAATGTGTAAAAAAGAAATTAATGAGTTATTAAAAAATAGCATTATTAGTCCTAGTAAATCACCATGGTCTTGTCCTGCTTTTTATGTTAATAAAAATGATAAATTAGAACGAGGTGTTCCTCGCCTAGTCATTAATTATAAACCATTAAATAAAGTCCTAGAATGGATTAGATATCATATTCCTAATAAAAAAGATCTGATTAAAAGACTTAGTCAAGCTGTTATTTTTAGTAAATTTGATTTAAAAAGTGATTTTTGGCAAATTCAAATTTATCCTCAAGATAGATATAAAACTGCTTTTACTACACCTTTTGGCCATTATGAATAGAATGTAATGCCATTTGGATTAAAAAATGCTCCTAGTGAATTTCAAAATATAATGAATGATATTTTTAACCAATTTAGTCATTTTTCTATTGTCTATATAGATGACATACTAATCTTTTCCAAATCCATTAGTGAACATTGGAAATATTTAACTGCATTCTTTTACACTATTAAAAGTCATGGTCTTGTTATATCTTCTCCTAAGATTAAATTGTTCCAAACTAAGGTAAGATTTTTAGGATATGATATTCACCACAATACCATTTTACCTATTAGTCGCTCCATTGAGTTTGCGTCTAAATTTCCTGATGAAATTTTAGATAAAATCCAATTACAACGATTTTTAGATTCACTCAATTACATTGCTAAATTTTACAAAAACCTTAGGAAAACTTGTCAACCTCTGTTTGATCAGTTGAAAGATAATCCTCCTCCTTGGTCTTCTGTTCATACTTCTATTGTTAAACAAGTCAAACAATATGTCAAGTCTCTTCCTTGTCTTAGTATTCCTACTGAAAATTCATTCAAAATGATTCAAACTGATGCTTTTGATATTGGTTATGGTGGCATTCTTCTTCAGAAGGTCACTCCTCAGTCATCTGAGCAACTTGTTCGTTACCATTCTCCTGTCTGGAATAAAGCACAATTAAATTATAATACTATTAAAAAAGAAATTTTATCTACTGTTTTATGTATTAGTAAATTTCAAGATGATATATTAAATCAAAAGTATTTATTTCGTGTTGATTGCAAATTTGCTAAATATGTTTTAAAAAAAGATGTTCAAAATCTTGCTAGTAAGCAAATTTTTGCCTGATGGCAATCTATATTAAGTATTTTTGATTTTGATATTGAGTATATACCTGGTTGTCAAAATTTTATTCCCGATTTTCTTACCCGTGAATTCTTACAGGGGGGAACGCGATGACCACTCCATTTATTGCTTACCATAAAACCCAAATTACCTATTACCGTGAGCTTATTCACCAAACTGCTTATCGTATTGCTCGATTAAAATTAGCCAGAAAGACTACACCCCGTGCTCAATGTATTAACTACCATCAAATCCAAGTTCACCGTTATTTACTTGCTGATTATTACAACTGTTTGGATTACCATCAAGCTCGTTTAGATCTCCTTAGTGGTTGTTAATCTTTGTTGCTAACCCTTGTTTCTATTAAACAAATGTCTCGCCCCAGGCCTCCTTCCAAAGCCCTGGTTCTATCTAGTCAACATTTTGTTCCTTCTCCTTTGGAGCTAGTAACCCAATACCATCCTATTGAAATGGTTAACCGTTACCAGGTTCTTGGTAATATTTCTAAACCTAGTTATACATCTGCTTTGGCTACTGACCCTTTTGCTTCATCTAGCCGAGCAATTACTCCATACCCTTCTAATCCTATTAAACAAGCCCGTTCTGATTATGTTAAATCTACCACTACTAATCTGTTTTTCAAAGAACCTAGTCACCCAAAAAGTCAGTATGTTAATGACCTGGTTAAATCTTATTTTCCTCCTGGATGACAGTTTGTGCCTCTCCATCCAGAGAAAACAATCACCTTTTACAAAGACATCATATTAAACCATGAGTCCATTGTGATTAAACCCATTTATGATCGTATCTACACTAGTAAAGTTGTTTACCATTCCTTGTACATTCAATATTGTTTCCCTAGTTGAATGGGGTTCTCCTTATCAACTTCGAGATTTACCTAATCACTCTCTTCAGTATAGTTATTATGACTATATTGATGCCTGGTTCAAAGTTTTCCTATATCAAACTAATACATTTAGTCACTCCTGGTTTATTCAATTTGATCAAAAGTTCAAATCAGAATTACCTACTTAGTTTCTACGATGGTGGACACATTATGGCACCATTTCAAATATCTTCCCTGATATTCTGATTGAACAGATTAACTACTTTTCAACTGTTTTTCCATTCACTCCTCAACAAAGGCAACTCCCTAAACTGCTCATTTTTATATCCAAATACAAAATTCCTTGAATATTTAAATGGCACTATGGTATTGCTGAAAATGTGGTCTTTCGACAACATATGGTTAAATGGTGGCATATTTACAAAGTTTCCCGCATTGTTGAAATTGTTCAAACTAAGTTCTCGATTAACATTCATGCTCTAACACCTGCCATGGTTAAAGCTCAGCAGAACCCAACTGCTTCAATCACCCAAGGAAGCTAACTTCCTACAGTCAACCTTGGAAGCCCCTCATCCAGTGGCTGTAAGCCCAAATCATCCAAGTCAAAGATTAAACCCAAGGATAAAGCACAGCCCAAAACTGCTAAACCAAAGGATAAATCTCCAGCTCAGCCCAAAGTCAAGCCCCAGAATAAATCTAAATCAAAGTCATCCAAAGATGAGCTGCTCAAAATGGCTCGTCTACTTGTTAATCAGGCCCAGGCCTAATCAGATTCTGATAACAACAGTTCAAAAAAAAGTTTAGAAAGTTCAAACTCTTCTGAAAGTTCAACTACTCAACACCCATATAGACCCGAGTTTCAAGATGCAAAGGATCCATTTGCCTAGTCAACTTGGTTAACATTGGATTCCATATAGATACGAATTAGCTTCAATCAATACTCTTTTGAGAAAAGCTGCCAATTTGTATTTATATTGATTCCCCAGTCACATGCCTCTACCGAAAGTAATGAATAGTAAAAGTTACTATTCACTTTCACTGTTCATCAGTCAATCAATCTGCTAAAAGCTACATCAACTTTTGTCAATCAGCCAAAAGCATCCAACAGCCTGCTTTTGCCCATGTACTACCAGCTGCTCTCATGATCAACTCCAAGTCACATGCTGCATAGTTAGATTAAGTTTTCTATAAATTGTAATGTTTTAGTCATTTGGAAGAAGAGGTTAAACAAGAGAAAAAAAAAGTTTGAAACTTTAGAGTGAGAACCTATTTTAAGCTCTGCTAGTCAAACCCTATTTTCTGATTTTCAAGTTATGTATTTTGAAACAACTCCTTGCAGTTACTTCCATTAAACAATTGTAAGTTATTATTAAATTTCAATGTTTAAATTATTATATTTTGTGTGCATATTATTCTGGTTGTATTTCTATCATCTTCTTCCTATCATCTTATTATTCTGGTTGTATTTCTATCATCTTCTTCCTATCATTACTTATTTGTTCAGGAATGCCTTTCAACAAATAAGTAATGTTCGGGCTTGTATTCCCAAACTTGAAAAAATGAAAACTTCTACAAGTATTAACAATTTTGACCGTTCAATGCGTTAAGAAATTTTCATATTCGGACTTACATTCCCGAACAAATAATAAATGTTTGGTTACTGTTTCCCGAATAAATAAACAATGTTCGGGCCTGTGTTCCCGAATTTCGGTAATATGTTCAAGAGTTCAGTCCTGAAAAAATGATGAACAAATTTTATTATTTTTGTCATTTTTTTGGAGAAACTTACCCTTGCAAGGCCAATCTCCTCTAAATTAAAAACAACATAAAAGTTATGAATCTCCTCTAAGGTTTTATTGTTGTACTCCTCTTGTCTTATGGAGTTGTGATTACCAAAAAAATTTCTACTCATTGTCATTGCCAGAGAAGTGTAGGTAGTCATGTGGTTACCACTGTTACCGCTAGAATATTGCCACCAAAGGGTTTTCAAGATTTTGAAGGTAGGTAGGTTTTGAAGGTGGGATTTTGAGAAAATGGATGAGTGGTGATGGAAGTGGATGCTCTTATAAACCCTAATTCATGATGTAGTGGGTGTGTAGGTTTAATTGTGAGATGGGGTGTCTCAAAATTAATGATGTCTTTTTTAATAATTTTATTTGAAGTTATTATTGTAATAAAAATAAGTTGAAAATTGAGGGGTCTAATAATTTATGAGGTACTAATAGCAACACTCTTTCAATAATTACATTTTTATATAAGTTATTTCTATTTTAAAAATAGTATATAAATTATAGGTAAAAACTCAAACAAAAAAACTATAAGCAACACCAACAAGGAGTTGTTTTGTTTGGGAATATCTTTTTTAGTCTCATTTTTTAAAAAAATTTGACTATTTTAGCTCTGCTTAAAAAGTTTCGTTTATGATGAATTTTAGGTTTTTTTTTTGTAATTTTGTAAGAGAAAAAGTGAAATGATTATAATTTAGAAGGAACATTTTGTCTTATTAATTTTTTAACTTATTTTATCTTTTTAATGAGCTAAATAGTCCCAACCATCTTGCCAAATGAAGGCTGAGTTGTTCTAAAAAAAGAGTTAAATTTTAGCTAAATAGATTTAAAAGGAAAAAAAAGTCTATTTATCATCAAGTAAAAAAGTTAAAGAATCACTTTTTTTTTTTAAAAAAAAAAAAAAACGCACATCAGTTTTTTTAAATTGTACAAAAAAGAAAAAAATAAATAAAGGTTTGTTTAAAAATTGACTTTTTTTAATGATTTTTCGATTAAAAAAATAAAAATCATGTATTAGTTTGGTTTTCAGAAAGTTGTTTTAGAATTTTTTTTTTCAATAAAAATTAATTTTGTGAAAAAAATAACAAATATTTATTATTTTTATATAATTTTATCATATGGGTGGTCAGGAAAAAAAAATATAATTACATTTTTTATATTTATTTTTATCAAAGTAATTTCATTTTTTCAAAAAAATTCTATATATTTTTTTTCTTTTTAAAACACAAACCAAACATGGTCCTTGTTTGGAAAAAAAAAAGTACAAAAAATATGAAAAATAAGAAAAAAATTTGATTTTTTGGTATAAATTTTTTAATTTTTTAATTTTTTAACTATTTTTTAAATACTTAGCAAACATAACCTAAAATCACTGAAAAATCCACCATAATCACCTCTAATAAATGCAACCAACTGGACGTTGGGCTTTGACCGTTAGGTGTGGTGAGTAGGAGGGGGTTCAAATTGATGCAGTAATGAGTAACTTTTTAAGTTGTAATCTAATTTTACTAATAATTAACTAACATTCTATAATTTTGACATCTAACTTTATTAACAATTAACTAATATTCTATAATCTTGGCAAAAAAAAAATGTAACAAACATCTATGTTCTATATTTATATTATTATTAAGTAAATGTCTCAATTGGTGTACTAAAATCATCACTAATCTCACGCCAAGGACAATGTTTATATATATCTATCTATACTATATATTAAGTAAAAGGGGGTTTTTAACCCAAGCCTTGTGGGAGCTCCAATCTCCTAATCTAAATTTCTTGATTTTTTGATTTAAAAAAAAAAAAACTTAACATTTATTAACTTCTCACAACCCCCAAGTCTTACTCTCATAATAGAACTTTAATGCATTAAGAACAAGCATAAAAAAAATTCTTTGAAATCCAACACATATGAATTCTTTGAAAAGTCCCAACACATATGATTATTATCCCTCATAATAATACTTTAATGCATTAAGAACAAGCATAAAAAAAATTTCTTAAAAAGTCCAACACATATGATTATTATCAAAATAGTAAACTTTAATATAATATAATTAAAAAAAAGACATTTAATTTCTTGAAAAGTTTAACACATATGATTATTATCAAAATATTAAACTTTAATATAATATAAAAAAGGAAAAAAAGAAGGCATTTAAAAAAAAAACTCAGCATTTATTAATTTGGTCAAAATCTTCTGATCAGCATTTATTAATTTTTTTCAATCCACATGTCTTTTCACATGCCTGCATTTATTGATTTGGTCAAAATCTCCTAATCAGCATTTAAAATCTCCTCATACAAATAATTATAGATACAACTCATGTATAATTATTGCAGTATCCTTTTTAACTTCTCTCATACACTATGGTTAGTGATAAAATTGTTAAATTATTTTTATAAAAATCTTAAAAAATATAGTTTATATATTAAAAAAATCTAAAACAAAAATAAATATTTATAATTATCCCGTGCATAGCAAGGGTAATAGGCTAGTATATATATTTAAAAAAAAAAAAAAAACAAAAAAGTGAAGAAGGTTTGAACTCATGACCATAGATTTAAGGTCAAATGACTCATAACACTTAAGCTAAAGTACACATTGCATTATTATTTTCTTTTATTCTTACTTATTTTTTGATAATGTTATTTTTACTTATTTAAATTACATGCCATCTTGGACTGAATAGTGCTATTGGTCTCATGAGAATCATCACGGTTCGATAATGGGGGTGTTTGGGAAGCACAAAATGAGGCTAAAATAGCCTCATTTGTAAAAATAGCCTAAAATCGGCACCGTGCATGGATTTTCAAAAAAATAAAAAATAAAAATAAAAATAATAGGACTGCACAGCCGCAGCCTACACTGCACAGCCGGCAGTGTAGGACCAGCAAGAGTACATTACGATTTTACCCCTTACTAGTAATTTTAAAAAATATTTTTTTGAGGATAAATTTGTCATTTTAATTTTAAACATCATTTCAACACATTTTTCAATACAACAACTCAAATAAAATCCATCTCATCTTCCCAAACACAAAAACTAAAATAGTCACTAAAATAATTAAAAAGTCAAATAACCTACTAAAATAACCACTTCCCAAACGAGGCCAATATATATTAAGAATACACCAACAGGGGATTGGTTCAGTGGTAAGACCTTCGAATCCCTCGCTCAAGGCTTGGGTTCGAGTCTCCATAGCCCTTTGTTGGGGTTAAACATACTCCTTAGCGCCTGGAGCACGCGGGGGGCCTAAGCTTCGGCCCCGACGTAGGTGCGGTGGGGTTCCCTGCAGATATGCTGTAGGTGCTAAAGGGCAATACTCCCTGGCGGATATGTTGGAGTAGCCTATCTGCATATCCATTTTTTGAATAAAAAAAAATATATTAAGAATACAACTAATATATATTAAGCATTTTATTTTATTTTAATTTATTTAAGTTACACACGCATTGCATTGCGTTGTAAAGAAACTAACCAAAAACACACTTTGGAAAAACAGAAAACTTACCCAAACCCACTCTCTCTGTAGCTGTTTGGGGTAGTCGCTGTTGTTTCTTACGTGAAAGCAAAGACGCCATCCGGATAAAGTCTTCATTGCCCCTGTTACGCCAAGCAACACCCACACTCTCTCACTCCTCTATCCTCGTATATACTATATATATACCCACGCGCATATACATATCCACCCAATCCATCACTCTTCACACCCACTCTCTCTCTGTTTCTCCGACTCTTCACTTCAGGTAATTGTTGTTTTGATGGAAAATTTGACCTTTGTATCCATTTCAACATGTCTCTGTAATCTAGGTTTTACTCTCTAATCTATTGTTGTTGTTGTTGATGATTGATTGATCATAGTTTGTTTTATAGTAATTCGGGTTCTGTACCAGTAATTTTCGTAATCGTTGATTTCTATGCTCTGTGATTGGTTTACCGATAATCGTTACTTGACTTTTCTCTTTTGCACTGTTATCGATCATTTTAATATTCAATAATTTGTTTTAATCTAAACCCTTCAGCAATTTTCAAGTCTGATTCTCTCTGCTGCTGTTAAGTGCCTACTTTTTTTTAATATTTTTTTTTATATATATTTAAAATTAAGAAAATAGTGTGTGGACAAAATGTATTCTCAAAACTATGGAAAAGTGTGATTAGCAATCGAGCAATTTTTATTTTTTTTTGTAAATAGTTGTTGCTAATCATGTTTTGCAAAGTTTTAAAAGGCTTTACTGAGACTCTCCAAAGTAAAACACATCAAGGCTTTGATTTTTAGAGTGTAAGTGCACCTTGTGCATAAGCATATGAGCAGTATGCATATGAAGGGATTGTCTTGGGGTCTTGTTAAACTTAGTTTAGTAAATGATTTAAACATAAAAATAAATGAATAAATAAATAAAAAAGAAAGAACCCCTTTTGCAACTATATTCTATAAGAAACATTAAATAAATGACCAATCAAGAAAAAAACACACAGTTAATGCTCAAGTAAAAAACTCAAATCACTAAAACTAAAAATGCCAATTTCACTTTGTAAGAAGGCAAGCTTCCTTCTTTGCAGTGAATGTTCACTTTTTACTATTTTAAAATATTTAATTTATTTACTAAATATTAAAATTTTAAATTCAAAATGCTTACGCCTTGCCTCATGAGGGATAAAATGCCTTGAGTTGTGCATTCGCTTTTAAAAGCTTTGATGTTTTGTACTTGGATATAAACACTTGGGAGAAAAACACATAGTGTTTTGTGTTGAGTAAAAAATGTTTATAATTGTTGATTGTGGCAAAAATCATCTTGTAGAGTATTCTATCTAAATATTGATGACATTATATTGGTGTGGATGATAGAAAAATAATATTTATAAATAATAAACATATTATTATGGATTAATACACAAACGTAAAATTATCACATGCCAGTCAATTTTCTGGGTTGTACATTGCTCGTGGTGTCAAGTTCTACAATCCAACTAGCCCTTTCTGAGTGGATCTTCAATCCTCTCTCTCTATGTATCCCGATATGTGTAATAATTTTGGATGATGGCTTCCTTTACACTTGCATTGCTTATATAGATGAGGGTTGTTGGAACCATTCATTGAATAGTGGTACCTTTCCACTACCATTAATGTGAGAGTTATAAACCAAAGAGTCATTTTCAAGAACTCAAGTTTTAACTCTCACTTAGTGATAAAGGTTGGGAAGAAGAGACTTCACTAAAGATGGTTTGTCTATGAGCAAGGAAGGTCTTAGTCTCTCCGTTTAGTAAAGGGCGCACTTATGAATGGTTCCGAAATGACACGCTATGCCGTCTCATCCTTTTCCCCCAGATTGTAGGAAGAAGATAAAGGCGGCAGAGTTTTGGTACTTCAACCGAGGAAGACTCAGACCTGCCTACATATATTCCATTGAATGGATCACTTCACTCAAAATATGATGTATATTTATTAACTAAATAATTATTGTAAGTTCAAGAATTTGCTTATAGTGGAAGGTATTGCTCTTTGTGGTTCTCCCCGTGATTAGAATGTATCTGAATTGGCTTATTTGTCCATCATTTGATAGGCTGCTGTGAAAATTGAATGTGCTGAAGGAAGCAATGGGTTCTTTCCGTAGAGCTATCCTGGGCTTCCTTATTCAGTTTTGTGTCTTGTATCGGTGTTCTGCAATTGAGGTTGATACTTATGAGACAGCACGGCTGTTTGTAAATGCTTCTGAAGCATCTGGATGGAAGATACCAGAAACTCTATTTGGCATATTCTTTGAGGTGAGGTTGTTCACTCACTCTGATGATATTTGAACAAGGGGTCTGTGGTTTCTGCTTTCTATTATAGTTGTTATTACTGCCTTTATTGATTTCCTAATCTGTGATTCTTTTGTAAATTGCTTCTTGTTTTCACTACTATGTAGTACAACCCTCAATCAATCTTTTGTCTGTTTTTTTCATTTAAATGTGCTCTCTTGCCTTTCATCGATGCCCTATATCAATCTGATGAGGGATTGGGAGTTTTGCATCCATGTCACAAGTCTGTCAGATTTTTGTATTATTTTGTTATGAAAGAACATATGAGTTTACAGACCTGATAGGTACCCATATCCGATCCACTTGATATTTTGCTGTTTATATAGTTCATGGTGGAGAGTGACAATTCTCTGAAATGCCATCTTGCAGGAAATTAACCATGCTGGGGCTGGTGGGTTGTGGGCAGAACTTGTCAGCAACAGAGGTCTATTCTAAATCTTCTTGAGTCTTCTTAGGAAATAGAAAATCAAAGAAATACAAATGAGTATCTGTTTTTATTTGTGGTTGTATTTAGTCTGTTGTTAATATCAATAAGCCTACTACGCCTTAATGAGCCTGAAGAAAAGATTAGGACGCAAGTCATTAGACTGCAGATGGCAGTGGTTAAAAACTTTAAACGTGACTTAGTTATTAATGAGGATACTAGAGACATGTTTGTGATTTTACAGATTCTTACACTTGCTTTTTTCTTCTGAAAGAATTCCTTGTACAACTACTGCTGCACAGTCCTGGAATTCTAATTTGTCCTCCTTCAATATTGTGTTTGATAACATTACAAATTGGGATAAACTGTCTGCTGGATAGAGACATACACCATTCCTATCCTATGTACCTTTGTGATTTATTACTTATTCCCTACTACTCACTTAGTGAATGTTGTTTTGAATACATTCATTATATTATCAATACTACATAAAGTGATACCTACAACAAAACCCAGCCATTCCATGTGCAGTTTGCCCTCTCCCTGGTTTCCGGTAAAATTGCTTAGACGAAGTTGGAACTTTTCATTCAGATAGAGACCTATTACCTCAGTCTGCGGATTGGTGATGTACCTACTATTGCTAATTGCAATTGGTAAGGTACAATATTTATGCTTAAATGCTTTGTGTGTTTGCAGCTGCATTCTGTGCTTCTGTCTGTCTGTCTGCATGGCCCAACTAGCATTGGCACTTCATTACCTTTCTTTTTCCCTTACACTACTTTGTAAATGAGGAGGTCCTTTAAAATTACAGTGTCTATTGTTACATTTTTTTGTTGTGCTTAAGAGGGGGCTTTATATACTTTCTTTAGTTGGAAATATACTTGTCTCATTTCATAGTCACGTGGATATATGGACATTATGGATTTTCATGAAAACTGTGTTTCAGGTTTTGAATCTGGGGGCCTTAACACTCCCTCCAATATCGACCCTTGGTCTGTCATTGGAGATGATTCCTCTCTTATTGTATCAACTGACCGTTCATCATGCTTTGATCGAAACAAAGTTGCACTTCGGATGGAGGTGTTTTGTGACAGCAAAGGCACCAAAGTCTGTCCAACTGGAGGAGTTGGTATTTTTAATCCTGGATTCTGGGGCATGGTAAGAAGTTGCCACCTATTTTGCAATACTGCCACCATGGATCTTGCTCTCTTTCTCTATATAGCATGGACACACTCATTAAGAATTTCCATATCCAACGTCTGGCATGCCACTTCCTCAACAATTACTGAACTTTCTTAAGATGGACATCTTTTAGATGGATGACATAGGTCTGGCATGTAATAGACACTTGAAATATTTGAAAAGCAAAACAAAATTAGTTAGGAAGTAAATCAGCAGTTACAGTAGTATGCTTGACATTATGCATGTTGAGCTTCATCTTCCATCTCATGCAAATGGTAAGATAAAAATAAATTATTATTATCATCTGACATGTACATGAAAGTTCAGTTTCTGTCTCCTAATCCTTTTTTGATTTATTATGTTGTCTGCAGAATTGACTCATTTTTCCCATGCATAAATAAATTTTGAATAAATGCACTCTATGGATTCGTGTGATATGTGAAATTGGAAAGGGCATGTGTTTACTGCTTATGCCAGAAGCCATTCTGATGGGGGCGAGCTTTTAGAGCTTACAAGTTTTATATGGATTTCTCAAATTAGAACCTAGAATGTGATTAGTTTAGCCTATTTTTCTTGCCAACCATGAGAAAATGCACAAGTTTTAGTTTTACTTTCAGAAGCATGTTTGATAAGAGAATTGACCCATGCAAGGCCAAAACACTATCCTATTCATATTGGTCTTTGTATCTCATATGTTCATTGCCCTGTTGTCCCTCAAACATTATATCTTCATAGGTTTTCTTTCATTTATCTTGATTTTGTGTCTCCAAAAATGGGACTTATTGGCCCCCAGTTTATTGTCTTGTACAGAAAGTACATACATTTGTGAATTATAGCCCCCTTTACACCATTCCTGCAAAATCCTCCAATTTACAACCTAGCAGCTCATCCTAAATAATTCTGTTGTCCTATTATAGAAAGTTGTTGAATCAATTGTCATCGGTTTATAGAAGTCAGCTTCATGCTATACTTAATAGTTGTTAAGAATTAGCATATTGCACGAGTTTTCAGTTTACATTATCCGCTCTAGCATGTCCTTTTTTTTCTATTTTTTTATTTTTTAGAGTTTTGCAACTTATCTCGACTAATATCTCACTAATTTGTTGCCATTTGGATCCTTTGATTTTGTTCTTTTTCAGAATATTGAACAAGGGAAGACCTATAAAGTAGTTCTGTATATACGTTCATTACAGTCAGTAAATATATCTGTATCCTTGACTGGCTCCAATGGGTTCCGAACGCTGGCTACTGATAACATTATGTGAGCTTCATTTGGGCATTAATAAACTTCAGTAAATTTTATAACATAGTTATCTTTATGGATATTTAGAGTTCATACATTGTCCTTGCAGAGCTGCTGATGTTTCAAATTGGACAAGGGCTGAGGTTCTTCTGGTAGCGAGTGATACCAATCATAACTCTAGACTACAATTGACAACAAGCAAAAAAGGAGTCATATGGTTCGACCAGGTGTCAGCAATGCCCTTGGACACATACAAGGTTTGTGATCTTTGATATATTCCATAAAAAGGGTCTTAGTTGTGTGGATGTTAGTGTCTTTGTTTGAATACATTTAGTGATGTAGAATGGGTCAGATGAAGATGAATAAGGGATGATTTATAAACTAATCCAAAGTCAAAATATCTCAATATCAATGATTCAATGATCAATATTCATATCATATGTAGTCTGATAAATCCATCACATTAAAGCCATTTATATAGTCAAACCAAACTAATCCTAAACAAACCCAACTTCCATAATAAATAGTACTCCTAGATAAATAAGGCTTTTATTCTTATCCTTATTGTTCCCCATCATTTCCCTCCGGCTAATGGCTTGGAGTTGTGTGTGAGGTAGAATGGCTGGCTTTAGATTTCGTGTGGCATAAGGATACGTCTCGGATTTGCAGACTTTGTTACATGGTACAGCTGTAGCGATATTGAGATATGGTGGACTGGGTTTTTTCCTTTTTTGGTAAAAAAAATTGTTGGGTAATTTGTGGGTTGGCTGTCGGTCAGGACTGGATTTTTGAAAGACTAAAATATAATCCTAGTTATAACTCTGTCTAGTTACAGAATTGAGTTGTTTTGTGGTAGCTATAGGAATTTAGTTGTGCCCATGTCAAAGTGTGATCTTTACATAGTGCAGAGTGTAATCTTTTATCTATAGTTCAAGCTCATTTTTCTCCTCAGTTTTAGTAGCCCTTTTGACAACATTTTATCTTGGCACAGGGACATGGTTTCCGAAATGAGCTTTTTGGAATGCTAGCAGATTTGAAACCCCGATTTATCAGATTTCCAGGTACTTGTGATATTGTTGTCTAAAAACTTTTTAAAAAGTCAGATGCTGAACTCTTGATGTTGTCTGTTAAGAAAGTAATGCTACAGTAGTTAGCCTCAATTACTTTTCTGTTGTTTCTATGTTATTTTTTTTGGATTTATCCATGTGCATTGGCACTGTATTTTATTGGGGCCTTATAATTCCAAGACTGACTAATGCAGAAAATATGATTTCATATATATTGCATAGGTGGGTGTTTCGTTGAAGGTGAATGGTTACGAAATGCATTCCGCTGGAAAGAAACTATCGGGCCCTGGGAAGAGAGACCTGGACATTTTGGTGATGTTTGGAATTACTGGACTGATGATGGACTTGGTTACTTTGAATTTCTTCAGGTAATTTCTTATGCTTTTTTTAAATTTTTTTTTTTTTTTTTAATTTGTATTTCAAGTGTTTGTCTTGTGTTACCATTTGGCTTGCATTGGTTCTTAAGTTGTTTGTCTCGTATTTGCTTCTGCAGCTTGCAGAAGACCTTGGTGCAGCACCGGTATGGGTATTCAATAATGGTATTCCCCAAATACTTCTATTTTCTGGTTTTTGTATTTTAGTTTTTCTTTTGTCAATGAATATATTTATTTTTATTTGATTTATTTATTTATTTGTTTGGTGTTCAATGTTCCACAGGAATAAGCCATAATGATCAAGTGGATACTTCTAGCATTTCACCTTTTCTGCAAGTATGTCTGGCAATTTTCTGCTTCCTATGTACAGAACTGCTGAACTAATCAGATATTGTAGTTATAGAAAATATGCCGAAATTATTCTTTCTAATTTGATATGCCATGAATGTTATTAGAAGTCAATGCTAATCATGCTTCTAATCATAGTTGTCAAATCAAGATTCGAATCGTGAATCGAAATGGCCTTGTACCGAATTGCGAATCGAATCGAATCGTGAATCGTAAAGATTCGGTTACTTTTTCTAAATTACTTGGAAAAATATATCTACAAACTTGGATGTTAAATATATTTTATAAATATAAAATATTTAGACTTAAGTCAATGAAAATGTTGTTTTGAATGATGATCATGTAGTTTAATAGGGAAGAAGTTAACAAAGGTCTCTATGTAAGATCACCATATTACCTTTTCCCTTTTTTATATATTTTTTATCAACTATTTTTAATAAAGACAGTAAACAAAGATAAATTCTTAATTTTCAAAATAATAATAATAATTTGACAACAATATTAATATTTGGACAATAAGTGTACATACTTTTTCTAAGTAACAATGACCAAATAATAAGAAAGTATTATTTAGGATCTTTTATTTTAAAGTCTAAAACATTTTCAAATGTATAATTGACCACTCCCATGTAATATGCAACTATATTTAATTTAATAAAATAGCAATAGATAATTCATGGTGTAAGTTGCTTTAATCTTAAACATTTTTAGAAGATATATTATGATTATTTATGCTGTGTTTGGTTGGGGGATTTGGGGAGGGATTTGGAAAGGGAAAGGAAAAAAGTGTGTGAAACTAGGTGAAATATAGGTATGTTTTATTCACATTTCACCTACCTTTTCCATTTCCCTTTCCAAATCCCTCCTCAAATCCCCCAACCAAACACAGCATTAAGGAAAAAAAATAAGAATAACGGTTAAAAGCATGTTGCGTCTTACTGAATTGGATCCTATTAAAAACTCTATGATTACTAAAATGACAACAAATCATATACATATATTGATTATTTTGGTACTAAGGCATCGTTTGGGAACATGCTTTTTTAGTAATTTTTTGGCTTTTTGGCTAAAATGTGATGTAAAAAAAACTAGTATGTTTGGGATGACTTTTTGGCTTTTTACGAAAAGATGTGCAAAAAATAGAGAGAAAAAGGAATCTTTGACTTTTTGGTATGGGTTGTTGGCTTTTTGATTTTTTTAGTAATTTTTTGACTTTTTGGCTAAAAGGGACACTTGCCAAACGAGGCCTAAATGCTATTAAAAGTTGTATTATGTCATTTTCAATAAAAAGATAAAGAAATAAAAAGTAAAAAATATATCAGACTTGATAGTTTCAAGAATTGCATGAATCGTAAAAAGTGAATCGAATCATGAATCATGTGATTCACTAGAAATTCACTTCCAAAATAGTCACCCATAGATTTGTATCGATTTTGCAAAAAATGTGAATGGAATCGTGAATGGAATCGCGAATCGAATCGCGAATTGTAAGATTCTGATAACAAAGCTTCTAATTAAGGCTAGGATTAATATACCCAAGTGAAATAAAGAAAAGAAAAAACTTGTGACTTGTAAAAGTGGAGTCAAAACACAAGGTTACTTGTTATTAGATGAAAATGATGTTGTTACAGGTTAGCTTAATTCATTCATACCTTGGTGTTGTTGAAAGTGGTTGGTTAAATGCTGATATACTAATCCATTGTCAAAACCATTTGACTTTGATAAGCTTTTATGAATTTGGCTTGATATGGCTGTGACCGGTTATCTTTTAATGATCAATCAGGCACTTGTATTAACTCATCTCTTAACATGAATGTTCTGTTTTGATCTTTAGATTGATGAATTCTTTTAGTTAGACTTTTGGTGGAGGAATATGACAAACACTCTTGCTATAGTTATGAAACCTATACATGTTAAGAATCTATTAGTATCATGTTAAGTATCCGGTGTTACTATAAGGTATCATATTGTTAAAGCTTTTGTGTTGTTTGTGTCCTCCAAAAGTAAGCCCCATTCACTGGGTGTAATATTATTGCAATCTCTGTTGTAATATATTTCATTCTTAAATTATGTTTGTCTTGATTGTAGGAAGTCCTCGATAGTATTGAGTTTGCTAGGGGTGATTCTAACTCAACATGGGGTTCTGTTCGAGCTGTAATGGGACACTCGGAACCTTTTGACTTGAGATATGTTGCTTCTGGGAATGAAGACTGTGGGAAGAAGAATTACCGTGGTATGCATTTTTTTTAGTCATTATTGTCTGGTAACATATTTTATTGTCAAATCAAATGACATCAATGACCCATGTATTTACAAAACATATATAGCATAATTCATAAGCGACTTTTCCAATTGAAAGCTGATATTCTTTAAGAAATTACTGCACAAAGTCTACAGTTGATATATGAAGATGATTGAGCTCCTCTCCCCTTTTGTGATCCAGCCAATCATGGGATTCTAGTGCTGGTCTTTGGGTAGGGGTGGAGGTGAGGGAATTGAAGGGGAAGGGGGATTACTTATCATTGGAGTTAAACAAGAAAATTACCATGTTTCCATGCTGCTTTCTTTTTTTCTGCTTCATTTATTTGTATGTGTAAAAATGTCTAGGTTACTTACTCCCTTGATCATTTTTGTGTGTATTACAAAATTGGGGGGTCAAGAGTTTCATGCATGTCTTGTTTAACCTATGAACTGCTTTCAATTTATTTATTTATTTTTTGTTGGTTTTAAGTTCTATTAAATTTTTTGAAAAATGTTTTATTGTTATAATTAGTGTGTAGACAATTCACTTTTTTGGTTTAAATCTTGTTCCCATTATTCAAGGATTTATTATTTTTCAGAATTACATGTTTTGCTTTTAGATTGACTCTACTCTACTTTGGTTTTAAAATCAAGATGGAAATTGCATAGACTAATGGCTAGATTCGCACATCTGATGGAGGAAAAACATTGAATGTCAAACAAATTGAACGAAAGTGAAGTTGAGACAACATGATTGAGCAAGGGTCAGTGCGCTTTGGATTGCATTTGAGATGGATCCTACAAAATTAATTTCTTGTGGTGTTGATCAAGTCTCAACTAAGCTTTATAATCGCAGCAAAATCTCCATTTATTTAATCTTGTGCTAAAATTTGAAAATCACATTCGTGGTTGATGTTGAGAAAATTTTGGAGAGTGAAAAGAGATGTGTGGTAGTATTTGAAGACATTATAAGACACAACACAACTGATCTGCCTTGCATGATCTGTTTTGTTCTCTAAATTTAGGTAGAATTTATAAAGCTTCATCCTAGGGAATTTCTGAGATCTTCATATTTTGTGCACTTGGAATAATATTGTTGTCTCTCTCAAAAATCTTCAAATGACCAAGTTAGTCTGAAACATCATTCTGCCTTCCTTTAATTTTTCTTTTGCAATACCCATCGTTCTGATTTGTAATTCTCATCTTGCCAATAGAAGTTGTATTAATCATCACTTTAAGTCGCTATTAACCCTTTTAGTGCCAATAACCATCCTGCTTTTCATGGAATTGCTTTATCGGTTATTTAATAACTAGTTTATGGGTAGTGGGTCTTGTTATTGGTATTTCAATAGCATGGTGCATACAGTACTGTAGTGGTGAAAACTATTATTCCTTCTAATCAAATCACACCTTAAAAAAGCAAATGTGAAATATTGTGAAAATTATGAAAGATGGATTTTTCTTGATGTATTAACATGCTTCTGTTTGTGTATGTGCCAGGAAATTACCTCAAGTTTTATGATGCTATAAAACTTGCTTATCCAGACATCAAAATAATATCAAACTGTGATGGGTCTAATCAACAATTGGATCACCCTGCTGATTTTTATGATTATCATGTGAGATTTGAACTTTGGTACATATGTCAATAATATTTCATCTTTCATTTTTTTTTTCCCCATATAAATTATTTATATTCCAATGTTAATCATTGGTTCGTCAGTTTGGCTACATGGCAAGAATTCTTGTCTTATTTTTTGTTTGTTGGTTAGATTTACAGTGATTCAAACAGTGTGTTTTCTTTGGCTCATAAATTTGATCATACATCTCGTAGTGGTCCAAAGGTATGTTAATCTTCCTTTTATTTGTTAATGAAACTGGTTCTGAAAATATATTTGAAAAAAGAAAAAAGGAAGGCTTTGGGGAATGCTTGTGAATAGTCTTGCCATTAATTGATTTTCAGGCTTTTGTAAGTGAGTATGCTGTGACTGGAAAAGATGCTGGTACAGGAAGCCTTTTAGCGGCACTGGCCGAGGCTGGTTTCCTTATTGGAGTAGAAAGGAACAGGTAAATTGTACTCTTCCAAGACTTTGGCTCTTCACTATTTGTCGATGTGCATCCTTTTGGCTTAAACTGTGCATTTATAAGATATTTTTTGTTTTGGTTGAAAATATCACGTATATGTTCCTTCCTAACATGTTTCATATACTCGTACAACATTACAAACGACAGGTTTGACAAAGTCTAAGCTATGTTGTCAAAAAGGAAACCTTAATTTTTTTAATTATTTATGTATGATTGTCAACGTGTCATTGCCACTTTTATAGGAGATGTTTAGCTGATTTATGCCCCTTGACATTTGGTTGTGTTGACAATATTGGTTGTGGGTGTGCATTACACATGCCATCAGTCTTACTTCCCTATATGTAAAAATGACTTTAAATATTCAGGATTCAGGATTCAGGAATGGTATCCGATCAATTTTGTGGTCCTAATCAGTAATATGACCAAAGTAGCTTCTCTAATAGATGCTCATGCTAGTGGGAGGGCAAGCATCCTGTTTTAGAAAATATCTTGAAGTCAGCTTCAAAGCCTTTCTTCCCTTTTTAAGGTAGTTAAGGTTCAATAGTAATATGTGCACAAGTTTAGTAACTCGCTAAATCTTTGCCTCAGACTTTTTAGTCTACGAAGATAATTCATCCAGATTCCAGAGTATCTTGAAGTGTGATGACTTGCACTTATTCTTTCCTTTTCATGGTCAAGTAAATTGCTTCACTGGTTTGGAAAATGAAGTGGAACCTAGTTGTTATAATTTTTTTTCATTTTTGTGTGAATGACATGCACGCGCACACACACACACACACACACGTATTTGTGTATACATATATATATATATAGTCATCATAGCTCCTCTCATTTTTTTGTCTCAATTTCATGATATATTGTTTTGATTTCTGAGGATTTGAATTTGATCCCTCAAATGCAGCGATATTGTTGAAATGGCAAGCTATGCACCTCTATTTGTGAATACCAATGACAGAAGGCATGTTTTCATTCTTTTTCTCTAAAACCTTTTCACTGTTATGTTATCTCATGGTGTTCTTTTGTAATAATTATCCTCATATGGTAGTGTTGCTTTCTTAAAGGTGGAACCCGGATGCAATTGTTTTTAACTCCTTCCAGCAGTATGGAACTCCTAGTTATTGGATGCAACACTTTTTCATAGAATCAAGTGGTGCGACTCTGCTTAATTCAACACTAAAGGCCAATTCTTCAAGCTCGCTAGTTGCTTCTGCTATTGCTTGGTCAGAGGATGATAAAAATTATTTAAGAATAAAGGTTTTAACTTTCTCATATCAAACCCCAGAATATTCTTATGTTTTGTACTGCTTGTTAAAAGCATACTCTACCCACCAATTCAACTTTGCTGTTATAATTAGTAATCTCTAGAGGTGGAAAATGGGTTTGGTTTGGGAGGGTCAAAACAGGTTATATATTTAAAACAACCCAACCCAAACAACGGGTTGGGTTGAATTGAATACTGCCCTATGGGTTGGACAAATGGACCCAACCAACTCGTTTACTTTATCAAATTATTTTTCCAATAATGAAGTGCAAAAAGAACAGGATCATATGGTTAACCATCTGTCATGAGTCTTGTGTGTTTAGCTTCTTCTTTTTCTTCTTGTTCTTATGTTTTTTCTTAAAATGAATAAAAGAAGATAGTCAAGAATGATTTTTTGGAGTTTAATCAGTCGATCTGAAATCATTTGGTGCATCGTCAGCCCCCCCCCCCCCCCCCCCCCCCCTTTTTCTTTTGGGCATGAGAAACAGCCTGGCTTCTATTTATTAATAATCAAAGTGAACACATTTGCTTTAATATCTCATTTACGTGTCTCAGTATTTATTTGGGCTAATTTTTTTTTTCCTTTTTTTCCAGGTAGTGAACTTTGGGATCAACACTGTGAATTTAACAATTTCAACTGATGGATTGGCACCAAACTCATTCCTATCATTTGGATCAACAAAGACTGTACTTGCATCTAGCAATCTGATGGATGAGAATTCCTTCAAAGATCCGAAAAAGGTATCTACGTCATCTTAAATCACCATACAAAAATAGGAAAGCAAGTCATTTATTAGAATTTCACTTGTACCTTCTATATTTCACACGTGTTGTTCACATTTGGCTTGAATCCCTTGTCCTGATTCTTCATTTTAGGAAAATGGATAGGTATAGAATATAAAAGATACAAGTGCATGGAAGCCCTTTCACTAATGCAGTGATTAAGCACCGATTTGTCTTATTGTTGTCTTTATCTAGCCAAAAAATTGAGTGGATAGTGCATCTAAGATAATTGTTCTTCTCATAGTAAACCTAAGATTTTGTTGACTTAACTGATGTGGGGATAAAATATGATAGTGGCAATTAACTCAAGTCAGCCAAGTCTTATCCTACCTTCTGGTGGTTTGCTACATGACGTGAATAAGATTTTCCTTTTATGAGCAAAAAACTCATAATCACCACACCCTTACTTGTTTGGGTTAATTACATTTGGCACTCTTGCACTTTCATCACAATCTCACTTTGGCCCCTCCATTTTCAATTGTGACGGTCAATCCTTTATCCTTTTAAGTTAAGTTGGAAAGTCACCCTTCCGTCTATTTAACGTTAATAAGGCTTACAGAACTTATCATATAAGCCATACATAATATTTTATTCGACTTGTTAGAACCCTTACACTTTTGTCAAAATCTCACTGTAATCGTTGCACTTTTACCAAAATCTCATTTTTGCTCCTTCAAATTTTAGGGCTTGTTTGGTTTGTATTTCAAGATACAATTTTTGAGAAAAAATTTCAAAATTTTGTTTGGTTCAATTTTTTTGAAAAAAAATTTCAAATTCACTCTTTCTCTCCTACATATCAATCAATGACTTTTTCTTTCTCCTCTCTCATTCTCAATCATTTTTTATCTCACACACATTTACTCAACTATAACAAAATATCAAATCATCCAAAACTCTCAAATTACAAAACTATTTTCAAAATATACAGCCAAACAAACCAAAAAAATTTCTAAGAATTTCTAAACTCTCTTTCCAATTTTTTTTTTTTTGAAAATTTATCTCAAAACACAAACACATCCTTAATTTCTGTCAACCTCATTAAAGATAATGCCATAAAACCAACTTAAGAGTGCTAATCCACTTCGTTCATCTGCTGGGTGTGCACGGGTCGGGTTGGGTTTACCCTTGACCCATCATCCAAACCGAACATTTCGGGTTGAGAGTCTTCTTATCCGCTATTGACCGATCTCCCCTTCAAATCGACCAAGTCAAGCCTTGGGTTTGGTGGTTGGTGTCAGGCGGGTGAATGTAGAACCGCAAAAGTAGAAGTGGAAGAAAAATTGAGAAAAATTCATATCTACAGACACATCTGAAACAAGAAATTCGAAGATGTAAAAAAAAATATAAATATATTTGAAGCAAGAAATGAGATATATACATATAGTTATAAACATAGATCTGTGAAGGAAGTATATAAAAAAGAAAAAAATCCAATGTCTCACTAGAAAAAATACAGATATGAGAGAGATTTAAAAAAAAATACATCTTTGATGCCTCCACTTGAATAATACAAATATGAGAGGGGGAGGGATGATGACGAGTTCAGCCATGAGTCCTCCGACATCAGCAATGAGTTCCGATGATGATGAGTTCGGCAATGAGTCCTGATGGTGATGACTTCACAAAAACATCGAGTCGTTAGTTGATGAGGGGGGAGGGGGGGAAGAAAACGATGAAGGAAAAATGGTGAGGGGAAGTTGCAGAGAAAAAAAGGTTAAGGAAAAAATGGAAGAAGATGAAAATTGAGAAGTCTTTCAAATCAAGTGAATGAGTTGGTCAGTATGTTGAGTGATGAATAAGTGTAATCTAAGGAATTAATTATATGACGCCACGTGGAGGGAAAAGGTTATTGATAAGCATAATTCGGTCGGCCGGTTTTGATCGGTTTCAACAATATGTGATCCGTTACTTGAACCGCAAATTGCATGGGTAAACATTTCAAATCCATAGCCGACTGTAATCATGATCGAAACCGTCCGTAAGCTTCACAGGTCAGTTGGTCTGGTCAGATTACTTGGTTTAGCTGGACCCATGCACACCCAATGTTATTTGAAATTGCCATTTACTCTTGGATAATCTTGCGAAGGTAACGAAAAACTGTTACTTCTAGTATCCTCCTGGCAAACCATTCAAGCAATTAACTGATTTTGATACTTTTTTTAAATTTATTTTTGATATTGTGCTAATTCATCAAGTAGTTGCCATTTGTTCCTTAAATGTCCATTAGCATTTGTTTTATCCATATTTTTTATTTTCTAATAAGATTACTCTCATTAAACTTGTCTGCAATATTTGTTCCATCTTCTTTCTTGAGTTCTTCCATGGTGACACACAAGTCATATAAATAAATTACATATTTATACTGTTTGAAGTTCATGTTACTCAAAAACATGCAGATATTGAGAAATGTATATATTGTAGATCAATGGTTCTAATCTTTAGAAATTTATGGTTCTAATTCTATGCAGGTAAGTCCTGTCAAAAGTGCAGTTGATGGTGCTGGTGTGAACATGAATGTCATACTGTCTCCACATTCTTTTACTTCTTTCGATTTGCAAATAGAATCAAACAATCTCCGGATGCCAGGAACTGATTCTATCCGTAAATCTTCATATTGAGAATATAAATTATAGTTGTAATAATCGCAGAATGGTTTGGCGTATCATTCTCTAAACATGTACTACTGCTTGTTTTTTTTTTTTTTGTACTTTTTCAACAAAGCTTTGGCCTAACTTGTAAATGTCCTTGATAGGTTTTCTTTCCTTTTACCTCCCTTAATGCCGGTTTCTAAGCTTAATTGAATATGAAGTTGCCTTGCTTCCCCTGTCGCTTACATCTGCCCTCGACTGAAATAGCCGAAACCCTAAACTCTTGAGACCTACAATTTGTAAATTCCACTCCTCCCTCTCCTCCACCACCACCACCACCACCACCACCACCACCATCAATTTATCTCAACTCTAGCCAACACTTAAAATCACCCATTCAATGGCTAGCAAGATCAAATCCAGAAAGGAGTTGATGGGGGTAATTAGGAGATGTAAGCGTGTCAAATTTCGCTTGATGTGTAGGCTTGAGGAGCTTCTATTTGCACACACCATAAACTCTCTTCCCACACACTTAATGAGAGAGCGTGTTGAAGAGTTGTGTGTAGAGGATGTGTATAGAGAGAGATGTGTGTGTGTAAATAGATGCTCCCGTAGGCTTGAGGATATGTTTTTGCCGGTTTGCTCTCCTCAAACCCTTTTCAACTAATTTAGAAAGCGAACTTGAATTGAACCAATGACCAACATCCAGAAAGTCTTTATCCGAGCCCATGATGGATCCATTGGGGAGATTTTGGCAATTCAAAAATAATTCATCTTTTTATTTTTTTTTCATCACATTACTTCTCTACTTTTCTGCACACCTTTTCGTAAAAAGATAAAAAGTGTACTTATTTAGGTCATTCCAAACAACCCCTTACGTGTTTGTATGTGAACTTATTGATTAATAGGTTTTATAATAATTAATGATATTTTTTATCAAACACTATTAAAAAATATTACTAATTATTAATTTTCAACGATAGTTTAAAAATTGTTTAAAAAGTCATTAATTATAAGTTTTAGCGATAGTTTAAAAAAATTGTCACAAAAAAAAGTCATTAATTTTTAACTTCATAGTTTGAAAATTTTGTCACAGAAAAGTATTACTAATTGTCAATTTTAGCGATAATTTATAAAATTGTGACAAAAAAATTACTAATTATCAATTTTTAATGACATGTGAAAAATTATAATAAAAATTTATTTTTAATAACGATTTTATTAAGATTTATTTTTAATAGGACTTGATGAGAAATAAATTTAACTATTAGGACTCATTGATAGTTTATCCGATTTATTATGAGAGTGTTTGGGAAAATGATTTTTGGATAAAATAGCCAATAAATATAACATAGGCTAAAAGAATTAATAAGACAAATTATCTGATGGCTCACTTGGATCCAATATGCTTAGAGTAGCTATTAATTTTACCGTACAATAACCCAAATTATTTTTATTGTTATTTATTATTCCCTCCTATCATAAGGTCGATTTCAAATGATTCATAAATAAAGTCAATCAAATAAAAATATATGAATGACAGTTACATATAAAAGAAATAAATTTAAAATTGCTAAAATTATATAAGGATGACCCGCTTTGAATTGACATATTAAATAGGAGAGAAAGTCAACATTTTTTGCAATTAGTGACAAAATTGGTCCAAAAATTTATTTGGATAAATTAAGTTGGTAGTTTCTGTATTTTGATTTGTTGTCATTTTAATTCTTATAATTTTAATGGATTCAATTTTAATATTAAATTTATGATTTTGTTTTAATTTGTCTAATTGATTATAATTGCTAACATCTTTTTAATAAAACATGCATGGCATGTAGCATACTTTTAGAGACAAAATTATAAATTTACTCAACTCAATGAGTTAATCTCAACTAATTCAATGATAATAAAAACACTAATAATGTTATCAATTGGACTAAATTGATACAAAATATAACATTAAAGATCAAAATTGAGCTAATTAAAAGTATATAGATACCAAAATGACACAAAACAAATGTAGGGACTACTAGTATAATTTATCCGATTCATTTTCTAGGCAAATAGAAGAATTGCCCTTTAATTATTGTTTAAAAAAAATTATTATAAAAATTATCCCCGAATCATGAAATTGTCTTTAAATTTTGTCTCCCAGTGAACATTTACATCCATTCAAAAAACCTCGATGCTGAAAATGAAGAATCAGTAATTACTTGATAATAATACGTAAACACTGGTACATCAATTCGACGAGGCATTTCAAAATACTTTTGCTTCCAATTTGAGAAGTCCTCTATTGAGTTTTAAAGCTATTTGCAGCCTCAATGCCAATTGATATTTTTAGAATCCAACTTGCATGAACATTATCTCGTGGTAGTGTATCATCAGAGAAGGGAAAAAAAATTAATACAATGATGATGTCACGTTGTCACCGATAAGTAGTATCACTATCCAATAACAAATTAATATATCTCACATTGTATATGTCATGATTACAAATTATTTTAGAACACTCAATTACATCTGAAAAGCAGAATCTATTGTTATATAGTTTTATTATTGGTTGAGGCTATTACATATTACTAATGACGTGATATTACCGTTATACTGAGAGAGAGATTGAGAGAAACTTTAATCATTTAATTAAATGTTGGAGATCGATGGCTCTTTCATAATCAGACATACTGATGATTATTTTCACTGCTTTGAGAATCAGGTGAAGAGAAGAAGTCAATGTTGCAGCCTTGAGCTATGCATGAAAGAGTAGTCACAATCTGTGGCAATATATATCATCCAAGATCAATTAAATAACATGTGGTTATGAATTCTGTAGTGAAAGAACTATATATATATAAGTTGTGCTCAGTGCAAGTGCAGTATATGTGTGATGCAAGTGACAAGTGTTCATAATCCTACACAATTTATACTTGGATTGGGCACATCTAAAACTTGCACTTGTGTATACACTACATGGGAAATTATTCAATACTCCCGGAGTACCACGTGTCCATACTCCAAACCAATCACCAATTAATTAGCCCCATGTTGTTCCCTCATCCCCAACATAAATCGTGAGCTTTTGTATTTCTTCACCGATCAAAACCTTATGGAGTACATGTCCATACTCCGGGAGTACTGAATAATCACCCACACTGCACTTGTACTAAGTATAAATATCACTTGCACTTGTACACAGTTAGTTTTAATGTTTGAGGACTTATTGATTGATACCTTGTCAATTGAGGGTCTTCTACGAGGCTCCCATTGGATACATTTGTCCACCACATGGACCATCCAATAGAATTGATGAAGGTTATGTGACTCTTTCAACGTTGGATCAATTAATTCTTGATACTTCTTTTCTTCCACAAGTGGTCTTCCCTATATAACAAACAAATTGTAAGATAAAATCGATTTTTTTTTTTTTTTTTTTTTTGTTTATGTTAGTTGAAAATGAAAATGAAAATCAAATATGAATCGATTGGTTTTAAATGTGTATCAGTTCATTGTAAATTTATGAATTTATACGGCGAATAAGTAGGTAGTGGAGTAAATATTTATAAAATGTAAAAAATTTTGTGGGATGTAACTGTTATTGTGATTTTCTACACACAAAAAACTTACACATATTTTTGTAAAATACAGGAAAAATTACCAATAAGTATGACTAACAGTTACAGAAAGTGAGAATTTTTATGCAGTGCAACTTACACGGGAAAGAATTGCACCTCATCTAATACTTGGGTAACTTATCAATAGAACCTACTTTTAGGATTTATTATCTATTAAATCTTGTTGATAAATTTATTGATAAATT
Organism: Camellia oleifera; assembly: GCA_022316695.1. Lineage (NCBI taxonomy): Eukaryota > Viridiplantae > Streptophyta > Magnoliopsida > Ericales > Theaceae > Camellia > Camellia oleifera. The sequence continues at coordinate 150,103,571 of CM039317.1, read as the reverse complement.
TGTCAATTTCTCTTATTTTTATGAATAAATTTACAATAATAAATTTATTAGTCAAGACCTGTAGATAAATAAATTTAGTTAATAAAGCTGATTGATATATTTTTAGTCAACTATCCTAATTTGTAATTACTTGTAATTGCCTTTAAAATATATAAGTTTTTCAACCAAAAAAAAAAAAAAAAAGCGCCAAAATTACACCCTAAAAAAATTATCATCTTTTGATATATACTTTCCCAACCTCCCAATAGTGTAGTTTTTCCTAATATATTTGTATTTATACGATATATAAAGAGATGGTGTCTTTAGGTCTTTTTTTTCCTTAATATCAAATAGAATTTTGTATTTCTAAATTATCCAAAATATCCTCACGTAATTGATTCCTATAACTGACTTGGTTTCTATTCAAATCAAAATTTATATTTTATAAATTTAACAACTTAAAGTAAGTACAAACCGCTAATATATCCTAATACCAAAAAAAAAGAAAGATAAATTATAGTAAATCTTTTTAAATTATAACTCATTTGTATTTTGTCTCGTTCTAAACTTTATAACTCAATAGTTAACCACATCAAACTATTATTTTGTTGCACTTAACATCTTTCATTAAGATTATGCCTTTAAATTTAAACGAAATCAAATTATATGTGAAGCACATGACACACTTATTGCTTTTTAGAATAATAATATAGGTTATTGATTTTTTTAAGACAATAATACATTTATCTAGTAATCACATTTGCACTATATCTCTCTTATTTTAGTGTCAAAGTGCAAATGAGATTACTATAGATAAGAGCATTATTATTTTTAAATTCAATGAATGTGTCATATATTTTATATACTATCTAATTTTATATAAATTCCTAATAAAATCTTAACGGAAGGAATTAATTATAATAAGATAATATTTTGAAATAGTTAATTATTGAATTTTAAAGTTTAAAGGGACAAAACATAAAAAAAGTCATAGATTATCAAGGTATTAAAAAAAAAAAAAAAAAGAAAGTTGATACATACCCATCTCATGAAACTAGGGCTACGTGTATCTTCAGTAGTCCTCCGACCAGTGATGAGTTGTAGGAGAACAACCCCAAAAGCATAAATGTCACTTTTGGGGGTATCTTTGCCAATTTCTTCAAATTCAGGGGCTAGATATTCGAAAGTTGTCATCGCCCTCTTCCCTGATCCCTGTTCTGATGTTGATTCCTCCTCGTATAGGTTTCTTGTCACTCCAAAATTTCCCAACTAAACATAATATACATATATATAGATGTTGAAAAATAACACTCAAAACTATTATTAAGTTGGTTTTGATATTTCAAATGTAGTTTTTAAATTTTTTATTTTTCATATTTTATTTTGTTAATTTCATAAACAAATTTATACCTTAATCAATTTATTTAATTTTTTTGAAAAAACTAAAAAAGCATATTAGAGTTTGACCATTATATTTTAAGAAGAATTACATATAAATGGAGATCTGAAAAAAATATTTACGAAAATGTTAAAAAAAAAAATAATTTTAATTATTAATATTGTAATGTTTATCATTTTTTTATAAATAGTTTTTCTGATGTCCACTGATGTGTAATTTTTCTTATATTTTATAATAAAATAAATACTGTATTTTGTAATTTTATTAATTTAAATCATAATCTTTTGATTTATTTTCAATCTAAATTACCTTTTTTTGTTTTTAAATCTATCAAAAATATATATATTTTAGTTATTAAACTCAATGGTATACATAAAATATCTAAAATACCCTTTTTCATTGAGTTTAATGATTAAAATATATTTTTTTTATTAGATTTAATTAACAAAAATAGACTAATAGTTTAGATTGAAAATAAATAAAAAAATTAATATTCAGATTGATAAAATTAAAATTATATTTTGTTATAAGGGTGATAGTTTTTTTCTAAATTCGTAATGTAAAATATTTTTAATTTTTTTTTATTAAATACAAAAATGTAGTGAATTTTTGAAATATGAGGTTATTACCAGTGGGTGGTGGTCATGGGTTATGAAGATGTTGTAAGATCTGACATTTCCATAGAAGTTGTGTCTGTGCAGATACTGTAATCCTCTAGCTGCCCCAGCTGCAACTTTCAATCTTGCTTCCCATGGCAGTTCTTCACTTTTCTCTACAAAAGTTTATAATAATTAATTTCAATTTTTAGGGCTAAATATATTGTTGATCTCCCAAATATGATCTCTCTTATATAAAAGTCTTTGATATTTTAATATGAATTTGAGAGAATTGGATTATCGGATGGTCTACTTTCAACAATATATTTATTATTTATTTTTTGAAACAAATACGATAAAATAAAAATGTTATGAGCTTATGAATATTAGATAGACTTAATTTTTTAATAGATAATGTACAATTTATCTGAGCAGCTTATAATTTATACAATTTATTCATCAGATCGACTTAAATATTTTGTATAGTTTATCTGAGTTGTTTTTGGTCACAAAAATATTGTCCTTAATTTTTTAACTCTAAAACTTTAATTTGTTATAATGAATAAAAAAAATAAAGTGAAATTTAAGTTAAATTATAGGAGTAAGAAGTGTAATTTATTTTATAGATAAAAGTGGGTGTTTGAGATTTACTTATTTGGTGATTTTTTTGTTGTGCATATTTTCTTCTTTAGTAAATTTTTTTAAAAAAAATTAAGTTCTTAAATTCAGTTCGACAAGACGAACGAAAACATTTTAAAAAATTCAAGAAAAGGCAAAAATAATATTTTTTTGACTTATTTTAACTTTTTTATTATTTTTTTTAGAATTTTATTTTAAAAAAATATTTTTAAAATTTGTCTACACGAGCCAGATTGAAAAAACTAAACCATTGATATCATTTTTAAAAAATAATCATTCAAAAAAAAAATTTACTTGAGAGGATCTGGTCGAGAGAAGAGTCAGCGCAGACATATTGGTAAACAAGCAACCTAAGACCCAGATGTGAGCACGATCCCAACAGCAGGACTATGTTGTCGTGTCGGACTTTCCCAAGAGCTTGGACCTCGGACTTGAAGTCTTTTAGGTTTGTGCTTTTCGAGGTATCTCTTCTCACCATGTTCGCGTAGAAGCTATGTTCTTTAATTATTACCTCCATTCCATTTGGTAACTCTCCTTTGTACACTCTCTTGCAATCATCTTCTCCTTTTGATACCAAATTCTCTGGGGAGAAATTATTTGTTGCTACTTTCAGCTCCTCATAAGTGAACTCTGATAATTTAAATAAATAAATTGTTACTAGTGTATATAAATGAAAAATTATTAAGTAATTAATTTCAAAATATCATATGTCATTGAGTGCTCTTGATAAATAAGAAACTACAACAAATTAGGTAGGTGTTGAGTAATGATAAATACTAGATACTGACCACTCGACCAGTAGAATGTTTTTAAATATTTTTGCACTATATAACTTTCACAACAAAAGTAGTTAACATTTTCTATTCGAAATTTCTCACCTACATTATTGATTGGGAGCACCACTAGAACTAGAACATGTCATAGAGTATTCTGAAACAGCTAAATATATACGATAGAATCTACTATTTTAGTTTATAATTTCCAAATTTCCACCATCACATCAACTTCAATGAGGATTTTTTTTAAATATTTAATAAATCATTTTATTTATTATTATATTAATATAGTTTTGTTACCAACGCAAAATACACATAAATTAACAATATTTTATAAAATTTACTAGTGGGATCTACTTCTAAAAAATTTTGTCCATCCATATATATCTGTAATTGATTTTTGTCTTCTGGACTTTATTTTTATCAATAAGCTGCCACAAAATAATCATATGAATTAATAAAAAAATGCAACAAGTAATAAATTGCTATTAAATGCTAATTCATTACTTACCCTTGTAAAAAGTTTCAGGTGTGTCACAGATTTCCTTCTTGGGTATATGTATGGCATGATGATGATGGTGATGATCATGATCTATTGCCTTTGATTCCTTCAGACGTTCTACGTTGTTGTCATGCTTCAGCCTTAGTATTCCACATGTAAGATTGTCCGTGATGTATTTCCTGTCTTTCTTCATCCCTCTGTCTCATCCATTATCCCATCCATACCCCCCCCAAAAAAAAAAAAAAAAGTTTAGTTGGAGTTGAATATGTTTAAACAGTTTAGAGCATTCTCTATCAAATTTTTATGTTTTTTTTCTCAAAACGTTGATAGTCATTGAATATGTGTTAGATTTTTATATTCATATGATTATGAATATTTTGAGGTAGGATGACCAAAAAGATTTAGGAATAAAGGATTCTACACCTAAATTTAGAACTATGTTATAAAAGTTTCTTCACTTGGCTTTTCTCATATTTGGTTTTGTTTTTCTGAAAACAGTTTTCAGAAAATTCTACTTTCTTATTTTTCGTGTTTTTTTGTTTTTATTGATTTTTTTTAATATTTTAAGTAATTTTTTTAATTTTTAGATATACCTAACATAAATATACCTAAAAAATAAAAAAATTATGAAAAAAACCAATTAAAAATTCACTAAATACGAAAAATACAAAAAAATATGAAAATTCAGTACACTTTTTGTATTTTTATATATTTATTAATTTTTTAAAATATTTTTTCACAAATTTTTTACTTTTTAGATATATCTAAGTAAGGTGCATTTAAAAAAGTAAAAAAAATGCTTAAAATTTAAAAAATATTCACTAAAAACAAAAAAATACGAAAAACAAAAAACTCAGTTTTCAAAAAACTTAATCCAAAAAACTCAAACCAAACACACTTGCGTGCAACTCTATCTGGCATTTGGAGAGAAAAATAGAATTAATTGAGTGCACAATGATATATATAGTGGGAGAGACAAGGGTTGAACTTATGACCTCTTAGAATAAAAGTTCTAATATCATGTTAAATCATCAAATATTTCAAAAATACAAAATATGCTAGCTTGGACTCAACTATAGCAGTTGTTTAGAAAAAATTATACAGATTTTTTTTTTTAATTTTCTTATCACTAAACATAAGACAGGAGTGTCATGTATACTTATTAATATGGATCCCGTGACAATAAAAATAAATAATTAATTAAAATTTTCTTTATTTATGTAGCATTATACCAAGATTGCATGGGGGAATGTGCTGACCTGTCAAGAATTACAGTGGTTGCTTCCAAGTTCTTGGCAGCTTGTACAGCTGCTTCTTTCAATGATTTTCCTGTTTCCATCTTTATTTGGAATGGAATCTGCATATTAACCCAAAATTCAGTATTATTAATATATAAATATATATAGGGAAACTGAAAAAATTGAAAATTTAATAATATGGTTCATTGGTTGGATTTGCTTTTTCCATTTCATGCTATGTGATGAAGTTTAACAGGCTGTGGATATTAGTGTCAAAATGTTTACAATTGAACTCTCTTTATTTTCAAATCTTAGGTAAGTTCATGTTTATTTTTTAAAACAAAAACATTTGGTATTAGTACATATATATGTTTTAAAATTTTATTTTAAAAACTTGTGAGATAACATGTCTGGAGATAGTTGTTGGATAGAGGTAATCGGAGAGGGTTGCCAGAGGTAGTAGTGATGGGCGGTGGGTAACAAAATTATAGTGTTTAATTTTCTTTCTTAAAATGGGATTAATTAAATGACAAATTCTGGAATATAGGCACAGTTATCATTTGAGCTCAAAATTTTTTTAGCCTTGTACTACTGCTATATTATATGGTTTAATTTAATTAAACGAAATAATTGGGGGGGGGGGGGATGGATATTGGGCAACTAAGAGAATAAACACACAAAAAATAGGTCAATCTATCTATTGGTCATAACTCTTGTTTCATCATGAGGTCAAGAGTTCGACTCTTCCTACTTATGTGTGTGTATTCCCTTAGTTTGTATTTGAAGTCTCTCTCTTACTTTGGAAGTTTTTATGTAATTATGATTTTATACTGTAATTAATAATCTTGGGGAAATTATTTATAAAAAAAAAAAAATCAGTATTTGATCCTCGTAACAAATAATCCTTCATTTTTTGATTTCATCAATTTAAATCCTAAATTTTTTGTTTATTTTTAATCTAAACCGTATGGCTATCTCTATTAAGTAAAATTGATAAAAATATATATATATTTTAGTCATTAAACTCAGAAAAATGGTATTTTAGACATTTATTGAGTTTAGTGACTAAAATACTATTTTTATGATCAATTTTATTTAACTAAAATAGGTAATGGTTTAGATTGAAAATAAATCAAAAATTAGATCTATTTGGTAACCATTTTGTTTTCACTTTTTTGTTTATATTCACAAATTTTTTTAAAACTAGCATAAAAACTTATTTGGTAATTTTTCTGATTTATAAATGGTTAGTCTCAATTTATAAATTAGCAGCTAACTCGTGCGATGCATGAAATTTTTTATTTTTCAAAAAAATATTTTACGTTATGATGTATGCATTATAAAAGAATAATTTTAATTTTAATTTTAATTTAAAATTAAAATTAATGTATGATTCTAATTATTTATTCAAATAATATTAGCCCTATCATTCTATAAAAGCGTTATTTGAATATTTGTATATAATAATTTTAGTTACTTATTTAGATTAAGAAGAAAAAAATACATAGATTAATTATGTAGAATATTAAATTTTTTTCTTTAATATTCTTTTTGAATTATTGATACGTATTGTATAGTGGTATATAAAATTTAAATTAAATATCAATGCTCTATAATAAAAAATTTCATGTTAAATAGAAAACTTAATATAATTAATATTAAGATATTAATAAGGTAGACAAAAAAATAAAAAATAATTTTAATATTTAATAGAAGAAAATTATTCATAAAATATTAATTTTATAGGTAGTTCGGATTAAGTAGAATTATTTTACATATTATATTTTAGCACTAATTAGGTGTAAGAGTATGGGGTGTTTTGGGAAGTTGGTAAAAAGTTGGCTTTTGACTTTTTACCAAGCTTTTTAACTTTTTGAAAAGTGGTTTGGAAAGCTAATAAAAAGCTAGCTTTTTGCTTTTTAGTTTAATATTTATTTATGGTGTCAAATCAAATTAAAATGACCAAAATATCTTTACCTAACATAAGAAATTTATTTTTTTATTTTTTTTTCATAGGCCCTAATTTGTAATTTTACATCTACATTTTTAGCACTTGCCAAACCAATTTTCTGGCGTTTTTGGCACTTGCGTTTTTGGACATTTTGTCCAAAAATGTGACTTTTTGTTATGTTCCCAAAATGGCACTATATTACTATGGCTTTTTTAAAAAGCCTGAGAGAAGAGTGATACGCCACGTAGGAGAGAGAAAAAAAAAGAAAAAAGAAGAGAGATATGACACATAGGAAAGTGAAAAAAATTGAAAGTAAACATTATTTTTAATTATATAATATATATATATATATATATGAATGAATGATGATAAGGTAGAAAAACATAAACACGAAAAAGATGTTTCTATTTTTTTTTTAAATTATTTTTTTTTAAATAAAAAAAAAAAAAAGAACCTTTGTGTATTTATTATTATTGGAGAATCCAATCAGTGTTTAAATTATACTATGGCATGTTTTGGCAATAGGTTAAAAGTCAATTTTTTGACATTTAACTTTTTTTAAGTCATATTATCTTTTTATTTTTTTATATATTTTATTTAAAAAAAATTTTAAAAAAAAAAGTCAAAAAACTGACTTCTGTGTCCCAAAATGAGTAGAAGTTGTACAATTAAACTATAATTGCGGTTTGTATTTATGTGTAATACTATTCCTATGCTTCACTTTCTCATAGTCGGTACTTCCTTTAGTTAAAATTATGATCACATGTATTATAATGAGAAACAGAACTTAATTATGTATATCTGATTTTTAAATTGATCTATGGTTGGTACTGTATTAATATATTTATATTTATTTTGAATGTTTATTATAATTTTATGATATGTATGATTTTCATTCTCATAAATAATTAAAAAACAAAATAAACATTTTAATATTAACAAATATGTTTTTGAGTTTTTGTTTCTTATTTTTTTTAAAATATTTTGTTCAAAACAAACGAATTTGCAATTTTTGTTTTTTTCTAAAAAATAAATAAAAACTAGTTTGCAATTTTTTTATAAACATAAATTAAAAACGTAAATATTTGTTTAAATTGACAAAATTAAAGCTTAATGTTTATTGTGTTATAATGGTTAAACTCTATACCATCACTGTGAACAGATGCGATACAATGACGGTAGATAGAAGTATGAGGAAAATGAGCAAACTTAAATTGACGTAGACTAGTATAGTAAATAGAGATATGAATCTCTTTAATTTAACTAATCAAATAACCGTCAATAAAGTCAAGTGGAGAAAAAATATTTATATAATCGATCCCATTTAATAAGATTTAAAGTTGGATTTGGTTTGGTTTAGTTAATAGTTAAACTCTAGCCTTTTATTATTTTTTTTTCCTTCGTTCTTAATTGAAATCATTAAAATAAATATAAATAAATAAATAAAGAGAAGGGCTGTGACCTGTTGCCTCGCATAGTGTTCCAGTGTGTCCCTGATCAGGGCATTATTATGGTACTCATCTCGCTTCGTTGCAATCTTTCTGTCAAATAGTTCCCTTCTTTTTTCCACTGTTCTACTGGAGTCCAATTTGCTTTGGCCCACTGGGAACGCTCATTAAATAATTTAAAAAAAAAAAACAAAACAAAACAAAAGAATTAAAAAAGTAAATAAAATAAATAAAAATATTATTATAATCATATTTTCTTATCACATTTTATTCCTCGACCAGTCCGGATCCTCGGCTGTACAAACCTGCCGTCATTCCTGTGGCACCCCCGAAACGACATCGTTTTGGGGGAAATTTCAATTTTAAAAAAAAAAAAAAAATGGCAGAACAAAAACCAGAGGAGGAGAAGAAGGAAGGAAGAAAGGAGAAGAAGGGAGAAGAAGAGGGGAGAAGGAGCAGCTGTGGCGGCCCCAGATTCGGCCGGACCAGGTGAACAGAGTGAACAACGACAAAAGCACGGACGAGCACACGACGGCGGCAGAGATCGGCAACGCAAATGCCGATCCGGCATCCATGCCGGGCGCTGCTGTGGGAGCCTCTTGTGCAGATGCAGTAGCGAAAAAGAGTGCGACAACGAAGAAGACAGCCAAAGCCTTGAATGAACTCATGTTCACCATTGCAGATCGGTTATATATATATATAGAGAGAGAGAGAGAGAGAGCGAGCGAACGATGGTTTATAAAGAGAGAAAAACCCTAAGGAGCTAAACCAGATGAGAAGAAGAGAGAGAGGACGGAGGGGGGCCAAAATCAAATCTATCCTAACTCTTTACAAAAACCCAAATCAAGCGCAAAATCTTTCAAGAACCAGTTCCGCCGCGAGTGCTTCACCCAGTACGGAGACATGAAAGCCATGGACCCATTCGAGTTCCTTGGAATCTTACCCACTTGCCACTTTGGCAAGTTCTGCTCCAAGAAATTCCTCTCTATCGTCCACCCCAAGATGGAGGAATCTTTGTTCGGAGACTCTGTTTGCCTGGTCCAGTTGGAACTGGGGCCACCACGGCTGCTCCTTCTCCCCTCTTCTTCTCCTTCTCTAGTTTATGTTCTGCTTTTTTTCTTTTTTTTAAAATTGAAATTTCTCCCAAAACGACGTCATTTTGAGGGTGCCGCAGGGATGGCGACAGGCTTGTGCAGCTGAGGATCCGAACTCAAACTACAATTTCTAACTCAGTATCACCTCGTTTCCATCAACTAAAAAATATTATACTTTGTCACCTTGAAATTACGATTTTTATTAATATGAACCTTTCGTCAAGAAATTACATTTTTTTAGTGACTTTTTCTTGGCTTTTTTTTTTTATAAAAAATTTAAAAATTTTATACTTTTGAGTTCTATGAACTAAAAAAAGTTCTGAAAAAAATAAAATTAAAAAAAGTCCACTAAAGACACCAAAAGAAGGCCAAAAAGAGTTGACTTTCTAAGTTTTTTTTTTTTTTTTTGTGGTGAACTTTTTCAAATTTTTATTTTTAAAATGACATAAAATTTATTTAAAAAAAATAAGGAAATTTTTTTGAAAACAAGTCATTTAAAGAGAAAAATTTGGAAAAAATAACTTTCTAGCTGGATGCCAAACCAATAGGGCATATTGTAATTTTTGTAAATCTCAAGGATGATCAATGTAATTTACCCTTAGTTTTCTTGTTTCAGTTGGGGTCTTACTCAGTAATCCGCAGCCCATGAAGGATGATGTAGTAGCAGACTTGAAGGGTTGAATAATTGCCACAAGAGTGACAGTGTCAAGAGGAGGCTTGAGGTTCAAGTTTTTCACAGCCCATCTGATTGCCCTTGTACATATCTGCTTTGATGATCCATCTTGGATGACCACCACTCTCTGTGCTCCCTCATCCGACATGTTTGTCTCTATTTTTATCATCAAAAAATATATATATGTTTATTATTTAGAAAATGATAAATATGTATGTAATCAAATGAATAAGACTTTTGGTTTCAGCTTGAAGTAGAAATTATCATGTGGGTCCAGTACATCATTTGGCCAATTTTTATAGGTTTTTTTAAAAATAAAAATTGGCTTATATTTTGTCTTTTCTAGAAAAAAAAAATATTTTATTTTTTTATTTTTTTTTAGAATCATCCAATCTAAAACAAACTTGAGTAATATTTTCAGTCAAATTTTTTTTTTTTTTAAATGATCACTGAAAAAATTTAAAAATAACACAACTTACAAACTACAGCCAAAAAAAAAATCTCTAAAATGAGTGATGGAATGATGTAATATTAATACTCTTTCATGTTTTTGTGTCATAAACATGCATGTTTCTATATTTTATTCTATGTGTGATCCTTTTGTGTTTTAGTCTGTGTTTTGTTTATTGGGTTAATAACTAGGCTGAAGATGTAAAGTCAAGTTATAGAATTCATGAAATGATCTTGTATGATATTTGATCACAACTCTTCTATAATTTTGTTGAATCACAAAATTATTAGAAAATTATGAACAAATTAGAGAATGAGCATAACCAAAAGCATAAGCCTCATAGAAATGATAATAAGTGGCTCTTCCTTTATAAACCATATTAGTTAAGGTAGAACAACTTTACAATTGTGCAAACTTTGAAAAAATATTGCAAATTGAAAGAGTACTAAGTGGTAATATCATGTGATTTTTTTACTCATCACAAATATTTTCTCTCAAATATTACAAAAACATGATGGATCTCACTATCAAAATTAATCACAAAAGAGAAAGGTACTCTCGTGACAATACTCTCTCAGTGTGCAAAAATTGCTAAAAAACTTAAGATGAGATGAGATCTTCAATCACTCGTGATTTTAGAAGTTGTTGAATTAGTAGATAAAAGAAAAATAGCTATGTTGCTTTAGCATGATTTCTAGATTAATACTGGCCTACATGAAAAAGATTTAAGAAAAAAAAAATTAGAAGCTAACAAATATGAAACCCTAGAGCAATACAAATGCTTACCTTGGAAGAAGGCAATGGATGACAAAATTCTTGAGAAGTAGAGGAAATATGAGAGGAAGAGTGGACAATTTTGGATGCAGTACATAACATAGATAAAGCCATTGGGAAGAACATTAATTATTGTTGTGTTAAAAAACCTAGGATCCTTGTAATTTGCTAATTTCTATGCTTGTAATTTTGTCCATTTGTTTTATTTATGTTGTTTTGGGCCAATGTCTGATTAAACCTATGCCTAATTTCCTTGAGGAAGTGGATTTTGTCCATGGCTTGCTTCCCTACAAAGCTAGAAGCCTCATAGGTTTTTTCTTTTTATGGGTTATACAAATAGTTGGCCCATAAATATGCCTTCTGATTTATTTTGATTGTCGATATTGCAATTGTATCAATTTCATCTTCAATTTATCCTCTCCGTGTTTAAATCATCCCCAGCATTGTTTCTCTCCAAAATTTTTTCCACGTATTGTTAGAATTTATACAAAAATATCTGTACTTTTGTTATAAAATTTGGACGGAAATGGCATTGAGACCATTTAAACACAATTTTGATAAGTTGGAAATCAAATTGATACAATTGAAATATTGACAACCAAAATGATACTAGCATATTAATTAAACCTTTTTTTGGGTTAATTATGACAATATCCTTTCAATTATTAACAAATATCAGTTTACCCTCTCATCTATGAACTTGTGCACTTTAACTCGCTTCAACTATAACAGTACATCACCTTCCACCCCTTTTAGAAGGAGACATTTGCACTATTTTTATAGTTAAAAGAGTCAAAATATATAAATTCATGGATGAAAGAGTTAAACCGATATTCATGAATAGTTGAGAGAGTTTTAGTGTAATTAAAAATAAAATAAAAAAATTGGGCACTAAAGGAAATACTTCATAGAAAAATCATAAAGTGCAAAGCAAAAATGAGAAGACAACCATCAAGACATACAAAGGCTTCGTTTGGGAAGAAGGGTTGGATTGGATTTGGGATTATTTTAGTCACAAAAAAATAAAATAGATTTTTTAGCCTAATAAGACAAAACATCACATCCAACCCGTAATCATTACATTCTTTCTCTCACAAAATGTTAAAAAAACTAAAAAATCATTTCTAAACGAGACTTTTTAGCCCAGGCCAAAATAGTCAAAAAGTCAACCCACTTCTCAAACAAACCCAAAAAAGGGCAAATTACACTAACAGACCTTATAGTTTGGGACTTGCATTACTTTGGTTTCTAACCTTTTAATTGTAAAATATTTGATCCTGAATTTTAAATTTTGTTCTAAATAAGAACAATTGAAGACATTGTTACTCCATTTGAAGGTCAAAGTCATCATACAACTTATTTTGTATTAGTTAACTTATATGTTATTTGAAATATAATGGTTTTTTTTTTTAATGAATAATGTTGAAACTTTTTTGGCTATAAAATTCTGTTTGGTTTGGTTTGGTTTGGTTTTCAGAATATATTTTTAGAAAAATTTTCTAACAAACTAAAAATTAAATTGGTGAAAAAAAATTAAAAACACATTATTTTTATATAATATTATCTTTTGGGTAGGTAGAAATATTTTTTTAAATAAATTTTTTTGATATTTATTTTTGTTAAATTAATTTTTATTTTTTCAAAAGTCAAACATGATAATAACTTTGATGTAATTATTAAACCAATCAATTAAATTAAAAAATCAAAAAATAAAAATATCTTATATTTTAAACATATCGATTATATATTAAAGTCTAATAATTATCCATTACATGATAATCATCTAAAAACATTTGTTAACAACAAATACAACCATTTAGTACATGATAACCATCTAAAAATATCAATAAACATAACCGTCCATTACATTACATGATTATTATCCAAATATATATTAAAAATTAATTTGGTAAAAAAATAAAAATATAAAAAAAATTATTGTTTTTATATAACTTTATCTTTGGTGAGTAGATATAATTTTTAAATTTTTTTTTTTAAAAAATGACATTTATTTTTGTCAAACTAGTATATATTTTATTAAATTAACAATTTTACCCTTAAAATAGAACAATAATATCTTTAATTATTCTTATTTAGAATAAGATTTAAATTTTAAAATCAAATATATTACAATTAAAAAATTAAAAATTAAAGTGACACGAATCCCAAATGAAAGCAACCAAAGCAACAAGAAGCGGCAAAAAGAGGGAGATTGGGGAATTTGGATCATCGGCAGCCCTACCCGGCAGCCCTACCCGGCAGCCCTCCAAAACGACGTCGTTTTGGGAGTTTTTTTTTTTTTTTTTCCTTTCTTCTTCGTTCTTGCTTTCTCTCTCTTCAAACAGAAACCAGAGCAGAGCGGAGGGGAGGGGAGGGGGAGAAGAGGGAGGAGGGAGGGGGAGGTCCGATCGTCGCCTCGCCGCCGGCCGTCGCAGCAGTCCGATCGTCGCCCGATCCGCCGGCCGTCGCAGCAGTCCAGCTCGTCGCAGCACCGCCGCACCGCCGTCTCCTCCGCCTCCGCCTCCTCCTCCTCCTCCTCCCCCTCCCCCACTGGTTATGGCCCCCTCCAGTCCGGCGACTCCCTCTTCTTCTCCCTTCCTCTCTCTCTTCTTCCCCTCCCCTCCCCCCCTCTCTCTTCTTCTCCTCCCTCCCCCTGGTTCTGTCGAGCTCGACGAGGAAGAAGAAAAGAAAAAAATTCAAAAAAAATCAAAAACTCCCCAAAACGACGTCGTTTTGGGGGGCTGATGGAACGGCTGCCCAAAAAGGGCGGCCGAGGATCCTTACTCGGAGATTGGGTAGGTAAATAAGAGAGCAGTTTTGAAATGTGCTTTTTAACAGAGACTCTTGTTCTAGGGCCAACATTTAGGACCCACATGTAGACCCCATTTTCTTGTTCTAGGGTTTAAATATATTTTATGTAAACTATTTTGTGTATATAGCATATAGTTCATTGGATGTTCAAACAATGTGATAAAATTGTAGACCAATCGAACTAGTTTAAATTATATGGTTTGGTTCCTTTGTAAAGAGACGGTTTAGTTTAGGTTTTAAAAAATTAAGAACTATGAATTATAATTTGATTCACAGATTAGGGCTCAAAAGAATTGAATAAAATCAAACTAAATCATTTGATTTTTTTTACTTTTAATATTTATAGGGTATTCCACAAAATAAGTACTTTACTTTTCATTGAATTTTTCGAATCTTAGGGATTGTTTGGGATGTTCTGAATAAGTGTACTTTTTGACTTTTTATGAAATATAGGTTGAGTTTGAAGTGATGCGGTAGAGAGATAATGTGACCTAAATAAGATGATGTGACTTAAATAGGATAATGACTTTTTGATTTTTTAACTTTTTTAATAGAAAAATGTTTGGGAGCACTAATTAGTGCTCCCACTAATTAGGTGGCAGTGGGTCCCGTCAGTAATGATGTGATGTTTTGGTCTTGGAGTTGTATTTTTTTTTTTTTTTTAATGTATTAGTGCTATTAGTGATGGTATTTTTAGTGGGATGAATCATTGTTGTTTTTAATATATGCCAAATAAGTAAACTTTTGACTTTTTATAAAATATGAGTTAAGTCTGAAGTAATGTGGTAAAGAGGTGATGTGACTTAAATAAGATGATATAACTTAAATAGAATAGTGACTTTTTAAATTTTTTAATATATGCCAAACTAAGCCTTAATCTCATTCTCTGTCTATCAAGTTAACTAGCAATGCCCTAACAAAGCAAAAGCTGTAATTATGTTAAAATTGTAAAACTAAGATCTCATTTGAGAACTAGTTTTTTAGCTAAAAAAAACTATACAAAAAAATAAGAGTCATTAAAAAATCTAATAAATAAATAAATCACTAAAAATACAATTTAAATACACTAATTATTTACGTTTTTCTACACAATCACAAAAAGGCATTCACACTAAAAAAAAATTTCAACTCATAAAAAAAATTAAAAATTAAAAAAATCACTAAAACATTCCAAACTTCAAAGGTTTTAGTTGGATTTTTTTCTTAAGAAAAAAAAAAAATGAAGTCAATGTAATTTGGCCGATTTAATCAGTAAGTATATTTGCCACGGAAAATTGTTTTGGACCTCGAATCTGGGAGGCCCCGAATCCCCCTAAGCCCAAAACGACGTCATTTTGGGCTTAGGCTTTTTTTTTTTCTTTTTTTTTCTTTTTTTCTTCCTTTCCGCCATTTTCGACCTCCAGACCTCTGAGTTGCAGAGGGAGAGGGAGAGGGAGAGGGAGAGAAAGAGAAGAGATGGATCGTGCCTCCGGCCATTTTCGACCTCCCGCCGTCCTCTTCGTCGCCTCCGGCCGCCGTCGCAGCTCGCAGCTCATCCGCCCGCCAGCCGATCGTCGCCTCTGCCATCGCCGACTCTGCCATCGCCGATTTCCGCCTCCAGCCCATTTTTTAGGCCCCCTCCTCCTCCCCCTCCCCCTCCCCCTCCCCCTCCTCTCCCTCCTCTGCTTCGTCTTCTTCGTTCTTCTGTCTGGAAAAAAAAAAACGACGAAAACGACGTCGTTTTCGTTTTGGGGGAGATTCGAGAGAGCCGATTCGAGGTGTGAATCACAGCTGTTTGCCACAAGATCACATTAGATTGTCAAAGCTCTGGCCTGTGGCCATTTTAATGAGAAAAAAAAAATTATAATTAGGATTTTTTATTCGTTCGCCATCTCAATTAGAGAGTGCGCTTAAGTTTGACAAAAATTTTAAAGCCGATTTTGGTGATCCAAATCATTTATTTTTTAGTATTGTTGAATAAAATATTTACATAAAAGATCAAAATAATCGAATATTAATAACTATATATTTTAAATATACTAATTATTCCTCTCTAAAAAAACACACTAATTATTTATATTTTTTCATACAATTACAAAAAGACATCCTCGTTAAATTTTTTCATTCCATAAAAATAAAATTTAAATAATAAAACATTCCAAACTTCAAACAAGGCCTTAGTTGGATTTTTTTTTTCAAAAAAAAAAAAAAAAAAAAAAAAGCCAGGCTATGTTTGGCATAAATGATTTGGGCTAAAATAGTCACAAAAAGACAAAATAAATTAAAAAGTCAATAAGATAAAATGTCACATTCAAACCATAATCATTTCATTTTTTTCTCTTACAAAAGTTAAAAAATCTAAAAAGTCCATTCCAAACAAGACTTTTTAGCCTTAGATAAAATAGCCAAAAAGCTAAAAGGCCAAAAAGGCAACTCACTTTCCAAACAAAGGTTCAATTAGCTTATTTGGTTTGGTTTTTTGGGATTTACTTTTTAAAAAATTAAAATATCTTGTTGTCCATATTTTTTTGTTTTCACTTAATTTTTTTAATATTCGAAGTAATTTTTTTAATTTTTAGATACATCTAACGTAAATACACTTAAAAAGTATAATATTTATGAAAAAAATCTTTATAAAATTCACTAAATATCAAAAACATATATAAAAATTCAGCACATTTTTGGTATTCTTGTTTATTTATTATTTTTTATAAATATTTTACTTTTTAGATACGTCTAAATAAGATGCATCTAAAAAAAATTTTAAAAAATTACTTAAAATTTAAAAAATAGTTACTAAAAATATAAAAAATAAAAGATCTAATTTTTAAATAATTAAATTTAAAAAATTAAAACCAAACATATAATTTGGACAATGTTCAATCAGTATATTTTTTAAACTACCAATAGGTCATAATAGTTGGATTTAATTCCTTCCAAGTCCTATTGCAAATAAGTCTTGGTAAAATTGTTGCTAAAAATAATTTTTTTGTGACGATTTTTTATATATGTCACTAAAAATTAATAATTAGTATTTTTTTTTGTCATGATTTTTATAAACTGTCGCTAAAACTTACAATTAGGCCTCCTTTGAGAACATGCTAATTTAGTAATTTTTTAACTATTTGGCTAAAATATGAGCTTAAAAAAATTAATATATTTTGGATGATTTTTTGACTTTTTATAAAAAGATGTGCAAAAAGTAAAAAAAAAAATCTTTGACTTTTTAGTATGACTTTTTGACTTTTTTAATAATTTTTTAACTTTTTATCTAAACCAACCTGTTGCCAAACGAGATCTTAGTGACATTTTATATGACAAATTTTTCTCATAAAATTTATTAGATAATAAATTCACTTATTAGGAGATATACGTAAGAATCTCCTAATACGGCTGCTACAGTTGTTTTTCAGCTCTATCCTTTTGGAAACTTGTCACAAAACAAACTTTAAATTTAAATTTCCCTTGTATTCCTCGACTTCATTTTCTCTACTAATGATTGGAACAAACAACAAAAAAACTGACGCTGTCAAGAGGTGCTAATCCCAACAAACTTGGTGACATCACCCCACCAAAACCTCGAGTTTTTTTTTAGTATTTAAAAAAAAATTAAATTAGAAAAGTGACCTACTTTTAAAATTATTTAAAAAATTAACGTATTTTTTATATTTATATTTTAAAAATGTAATATATCTTAGTCAAATTTATGTCATCATAAAATTATATTTTTAACATGTAATTTTAAGTTGAAATTGCATGTTGAAATTGCGATTTCAAACAACATATTAGTTTCTCAAATAATTTAAAAAATAGGTCAATTCTCTAAATTATTTTTTTAGAATACGTCACCTCATCATAGTACAAAAATAATTTAAAATTTTCATATACTCCATCCTTCTTAAAATATTAATCTCTTATTCTACTTTTTATTATCTCAAAATATTAATTCATTTTCAAAAATTAAGAACAAAAATAATATGAATTTTCTATTTTGCCTTTCTTTTAAATTTATTAACAATACAAAAAGTATAATTATGATAATTGATATTCTCCAAAAAAATATATTATCAAAAGGTAATTTTAAAAAATTAATATTTTTAAAGTACAATAATTGTATTATCAAAAAAAGTTAAACTTCCCACAAATGATTATTGTTTTGGGACGGAAGGAGTGTGTAGATTTAAAGTTGATAGAATATGAATTAAATTTATAATGATTGTTGTTATTTTTTATTTTTTTTGTTTTTTTACTTTTTTGAGTATGTAGTATTGTTAAAAGAAAAAATTACCAATCAGTAATAATCAGAAAATTTATTTATGAAAACATGATAAATATTATAAATATTAATAATTAAAATTATAAATTTTTTCATTAATATATAATAATTTTTTAAAACCCCACCTGAATATTTATTTTCCCTTGTTAAAACCATTTTGGATTGGCTTTCAAACCTCGACAATATACAAATTATGGGTGTCTTCGAATCTATCCCTTAAGAATGCTTATTTGTGAGCATATGCAAGATAGTTATGTTTTGAACTATTTGATTAATCAACAAGGTTAATCTGATTTTCTAAAAGAATGAAAGAGAAACATATATATATATATATACATACATAAAATACTATACCAAATGATTAATGACGACTCAAATTTGTATTTATATTTTTTTTATATATAAAATAGAAGAATTGTTGTGAATCAATTGCACATTAAAATAGATAAATGAATATTCATTAATCAAATCATTTACTTCATAGTTTGATGGATCTTCTGAAGAATTTACTAATCGAACAAGAATAAAGATAGTCCCATTAAAGTTATCACAAATTCAACATCATAAAATTAAGGGGGAAAAAAAATGAGAGGAATTAATTTATATTTTTATCTACATCATGCAAGTTTACGAAAATGAAATCTCTATTACTTGCGTTGGGGTTCTTTTTATCCAAAAAGGCTCTCACACCTCACTATAACAATAAAATCCCTCATCAAAAATGTCTTTACTTCCCTTCTCCCCAGTAAATTACTAAAAATTTCTTGAACATGAAAATGTCCAACAATTTTCATTGTTTTTGCTTGTCCCACAAAATCAATATCAATTCAGTTCTAGCATTCACTCATGAGAGACAAGGGCGGAAGATCTCAATAGCACAAGAAGATTTTTGCAACACTACTCTACAAAACCACCGACATGGAGAGAATAAACATAAGTCTCAAAACCCTAGCTTTACATATAATTTTTTCAACAACCATGCCATTTCATCAAAAACCCTAATTGCTTAACAATGCTCAATATTTTCATGATTCAAAGCTCATATTTTTATGATTCAAAAGAAAATTAGATACAAAACTAAAAAAATTATGACATTTGGTCTCCAATAATGTTCTTTTTTTTTTTTTTGTTTAGACATGAGATTAAGCTGTTGGAATTGGAACTTTTTAGTTTAAAATTGATAACATAGTATCAGAATAAACAAATATAATTCTCATTTTTTTTTTCAAAATAATTACAGAACATGCATAAATCTGAGAAAATTCTCATTTTATGTAAATATTGTCAATAAAACCAACAGAATGCCAATCTCAAAAATATAAAAAATTTCTCACCTTCAAAAACTGTGAAATTTCACTATTTCTCAGAGTCAAAACTATGAAATTTTGGTCTGATATGATAACAATAACTTAAACAAAAGACATATAATGCATATCTTAAAACACGAGAATTTTATTTATTTTTTTTTTTTTATGACAACCAGTTCCTACAAAAAATTCATAATATCAGCAGCAATCAACACGAGCACAGTAAACCATATGATTAGGTGAATGCAATCAGAAATTAGTTGATTCGAAAAAATTGACCAGTTGTGTGATGGCCTTGTTAGCAGGTCTAATTATGATAAAAACATGATATTGATCGCAACAAATAAATAACATTATGGTCACTTATGATTTAACCAAACAAAACAAAAACAAGAGAAATGTATTTCTCACTACTAACAGTTCAAATAAATTATACTCTGTCAAGATGAATATTACACCATGAAGCAGCTCAAGCAAAAATAATAATATTTTCTAGGAAAATTCTAAACAGAAGGGCTTTAAATCAATTTTCTATCTAACTAAATTGATGAGAAAGTGGATATTTTCAAATCACAAGCCAACTTGATGGGCTAGAACTAAATCAGAAATATCATTGTGTGAAATTTGACATATTGTTTCCAGATGAATAGTATTACTCTCATCTTAAAGTTTCAGCAGGATTCTCTTTAAAATCTACCATGTTTTCCTGTCTATCAAGAGAAGTTTCCATGGAAATGCATTCCCCACAAAATAAATACAGAAAATCTAAAATCAAGGACAAGCACGCAGCACTATAGCACGTCAACTATAGCAGTCACTCTGTAACAAATGCCTAATATACCAGCACACAAATACTGGTTGGAAATAATGCAAACAGGAAATCATGATATCATGTAATTGAATTTCTCAATGTGTGAAATGATGCAATATCATAACTTAATCATGACACTTGGACCATGCCTGTTTCATAACTCGTTCTAATACACAACAGAACAAACCAAAGAGAAAACACAAATGGTTACCAATCCAAAGCCTCAAATTAAAATCCTCTAGAAATGGTTTTGAAAGAAAGAAAAAGAAAAAAAAAAAGTGCATACTCAGTAGACTGAAAAAACACCATACGACCTTGTCTCTTAGTTTGTAAGTTCCATAATGGCAGAGACAATGTCACCATTTGCAGCCTTGAGAGCTTTCACAGCCTTCGATCTCGACACACCTGCTTGTGTCATCACCAATTCAATGTCCTTGGGCTCAACACCAGTCTCATCCACATCTTCGTCATCCTGAGCCATGGCCGACGACTCGGGCTTTGATATCACATTATTGACATTAGGAGCCCTGAACTGCTCTGCAGCCTGTGTTTGCAGCTGTGAACTCAAATCCTCGATCTTTGCCTCCCCAATTACAACATATGTGTCTGAAGTGGGGCTCTTGAAAACATCCGGCTTTGAGATGACAAATAGAATCTGGAAGATAAGAAGGAAAGAGAATTTTTTGGGGGACAAAATGTCACTACACTGATTAAGGAGAATGAAAAACAAAATAAACAGAAAAGATCAGAGTCAAATAAGAAACTGACATTCTTGCTCTTTTTAACAGTAACACGGCTGACCCCCGAAATGGGCTTCATTCCAAGCTTTAACATAGCCTTCCGACTCTTTTTCTCACTTCTGCTCTGCTTTGACCGGCCACTTGCATCTCCTTGTCCTGCACATTAGTAAGAACACCTGCAATTATACTTCAAGCCTTATCTCAAGTAAGTAACCATATCATGACATGTACAGTTAAAAACTATAATTAATAGAAATAAATAATAAATAAACAAAAAGAAGAAGAAGATATGTATGGTTAAGAAAGACGTTATGAAGCAATTCCTCAATATCATGCTTCTGAAGTATTTCATCGTTTGGAAGGACAAAATTTGCATCTACTAAACATTCTTTTTATTGGAAGGCCTCTTAACAAAGGACTTCCCATGAAAACCATCCCAAAAGAGGTGCTCCAAATTCAAGATTCCATGTAGAATAGGCCCCATAATTCCTAACGTTCAACAATGACCACACCAACAAAAAAGAAAAGGCAATTAAAAATTACCTACCAACACAATGCCACCAAGATACATGAAGGGGACAAAAACCAAAACCATATATGCCATATAATAGATTTCAATATAATGACTTGCTATGAGTAGAAAACATAAAGCCAAATTCAGTGTTGTCTGTACACTTGCCTTCAACATCATCTTCATCTTTGTCATCATCTTCATCCTCATCATCCTCGTCATCTTCATCTTCAATCACTGGCTTCTCAAGCTGGAACAAATTCACTCAACAATTACCAACCATAGAAATAATTTGGTGAGCATCAAAGTAAGTGGCAGAAGTTCTTGACAAAATCCATTAATCATTGCCAAGTATATGATGCCCCATCACTAGAATAGCATAAGCAGTGAAAGGCAATAGATTAATGATTTTAAAAGTTCATAATCCTTCTCATCAAGATCTAATATTAATGGAATTTTTCGAAAACCAATTGTAGAGATTGTGAACATTTTCTAAAGGTAACCAAAAAAAATCCTATCATTGAAAACGCAAGATCCCATTAATAAACAAGCCTAGTGTCATCAGAGAACTGAACCAGTCGGTTGAACTAGTCCAACCACAAACCGAAGGATCCACCAGTTTGGTTGACTTAGCTCGAAGTTGGAACATTTAATGATTGAACCGGAGTGCAGCATATGACTGTTTGCTTCCCCATTGTAAAAACTGGAGAAATAAGCCTAACAAGGCTCAAACCTGGGCATTTAATATGGCTTTACAGCAATCCAACAGCTGTTCTCTCTTTATCATTATGTTAATTTTCTGCACCATTTAAAATTTATATACACAGGGAACTAGCTTTATCAATCAATAGAATATATCTTTATAATAACAGTTCAACAGTAGAACTACTGTACCACAACCGGTGCCTTCACCGGTTGGTCAGGTTCTGATAACTGCAAATAAACTTTAGATAGAAGAGGGTATGCAGTCAACATTGGAAGTAAAAGAACAAAACAGCTCAGCCTTCAGAGCTCTTACTCAGAGCCAATAAGTGCAG
The DNA here is from genome assembly GCA_022316695.1 of Camellia oleifera. Taxonomy (NCBI): domain Eukaryota; kingdom Viridiplantae; phylum Streptophyta; class Magnoliopsida; order Ericales; family Theaceae; genus Camellia; species Camellia oleifera. Next base: position 150,080,579 of record CM039317.1, on the reverse strand, counting down.
AGTTTATAATAACCGGCAACAGTTCATCAATCCCACTACATTCAATGAAAAAATGATTAAAGCTAGCAGATTCAGTATCACATCTTTATCACCACATCCTTGTCACAACGTATATTTGATCTTCGTCATCACACATTTGTTCCATGGAACGTATCATAAACCCTAACGTATCCCAAAAGAAAAAATATATATCACAAGACCTAAACATTTTCGGTTAAATCCATTGATACAATGTCAAGAAAATGCTACTATATATAGCTTCAGGTTAACCTACAGCCGATAGAAAACTGTTTTTCTGGTGTTGGGATATACTTCAATATAATATTATTTTTCAAAGTTGTCGATGTATAAATTTTATGTACTTTATAAAATTCCACATGTAAATCTACAAGTATATGAGCATATTTCAAATGCGTGAAATACTTCCCCAGTTTTTCTTTTTCACTTCCAATTCACGATTTGCATTTGTTTGGAAGTGTTCCCATCTTTTATAATCTTTTATACCACCAACCAATCATCACTTATTTCACCCTTTATTTGTATCAACATATTTAAAATGAAAAAATATATTCCTTGATAAATAAATTTTTTTTTTAAAAATCAAATCATGCAATCATACCCATCTTTTTTCAATAAATAAATAAATTTATTGATTGAATCCGAGTTGAGATCTTATCTTATAAAATTGGACATGGGTCTTCCCCTCAGAAATAGAATTATTACTCAAAAAATATACTGAACATAAAAAAGGGGGCTTTAAAGGGGATGAACCATGAACACTCAAACGATAATCACTACATCCAGAGGCATGTATAGATCTCGAATCATCAACTGTACAAAAGATTCAATCGAAAAAGGGTAGTAGGAAAAAAACTAAATAGATGCATATTTGGATCGAATTAAATCATGAAAATATATACAAAACCAATCTGAATAGGAAAATCAAGAATCAAAACTGGTTCTTGAAAGGGTTTAGAGAGAGAGAGCGATTACATCGATCTTCTGCTCGAGGTGAGCGGCGAGGAGTTCTTCTTGCGTCTGAGCAGTCATTGTTACTCTGTGTGTGTGTGTGTGTGTGTTTTAGAGAGAGAGAGAGAGAGAGAGGCTTTGCTGCGACTGAACAAGAATTCAATATGATGGTAAAACCCTAGATAGATATCCCACCCACCGACGCCAAACAAGTATATAAATGGGTATGGATCTTTTATCGGGTCGGTTTTACCCGATAAGAATGGTGGCCCATTGCTGCAAATTGGATCCGGTATTCTTGCCCTACCCTACTCTAAAATTTTTGCACTCCATTTGGTTTAGTTTTGAAAATTAATTTTGAATTATAATTTATTAAAAAGAGTTGATAGTTTAAAAACTTATTTGATTGTATATTTTTAAAATAGTTTTGAAATAATTTATAGTAATTTTTTTATAGTTAAACAGATAGGTGTGAAAAAAAATTTGATTGATTGATTGATGTGGAGGATGTGAAGGAAGAAGAGAGAAGAAAGAAACAGTCATTGATTGATTTATAAGGTGTAAGAAAAGAAGAGAGAAAACAATTTTGACTTTGGAAAGCAAAACTGGGGCTAAATTAGCCACGTCCGAACAAAAAAGGCTTATTTAACCACATAGAGACAAAACTGTTTTCATGGGTTGGTTTGAAACCCTTATTGGGATAAATTTACCAAAATACCCTGAAGAGTTCCCTCTGATTCTGAGGGACAACGCCTCATCACACACACAAGCTTCCCAAACAGCACACAACAAGCGTAATAGGCGATTCATGTATACCAGCGGCGACGACGACATCTGAGGCAGCTTCGCAGAGGCGATCGGCACCGGAGTACACATCCGTGGCGGCGAACAAGAACGAACTCTCTCAAACACAAACCGATCTGCAGGTAATGCTTTATGGCTGTTCTGATTTCGTTTCCCTTTTTACATCTGTGTGGCCCCTACTTCCGATCTGCTTAGGATTGGATTCATTACGGGTCGGGTTCATGATCGATCTGTTTGTTTACTGTGGTGCTTGGGTTGATTACGGTTACACTTCACACATTTGGGGCAGATAGATATATATATCTGTTCTTATATTAAAATCTGTAATCTGTTCTGTTTGGGTTGATTACGGTTACATTTCATACATTTGGGGTAGAGATATATATATATATATATATGTTTTTATTTATATATCTGTTCTTATATTAAAATCTGTAAAATTTGTTCGGTTTAGGTTGATTACAATTATATTTCACACATTTGGGGCAAATATATATCTGTTCTTATATATAAATCTGTTCGGTTTGAAGGTAGATATATATATCTGTTCTTCTATTTTCATGTAGATCAACACATGGTAAAGATTAAAAAACAGATACATATGAAAAATAAAAACAACCTGTTCTGTTGAGATTCTTAAAACAGTCTGTTCTGCATTTCTTTTTTTTTTCCTTATAATTCGCATTACAAATTATCAATTTCAGATCACAATTTCAAATTTATGTATACAAATGCTAAATGAAAATAAATTCTGTGAATGAATATCAATTTCTGTTACAAAATTCATTTTAGTAAACATTGGTAATTTGATTACTTATCACTGTCATGATAAACTTCATTTATGCTCTGTGAATTACCTATTGATTTCTCATGAAATGGTCTGTCAATAAATAAGGAAAACATATGATCTGAATGGGTTCTATGATTTTTGAGTCCATGTTAGAGACGATTTCTCCATCTGTGAAATACCTATTGATTTATTATCTGTGAAATACATATTGATTTGTCAATGCTGAAGAGAATGTCTCCATCTCTCTTCCAAAAAACAGTCCTCAGAGGCAGTCTTGATTCTTATACGGTCATATTTTTGGGTTGTCCTAATTCAATTTAAAAACTTCAAACACTGTTAACTTGATTATTCATAAATCTGAATAAAACCCTCTGCTTTCTTCATTCATATATGTCTTCATTGAAAGCTGAATGGGTTACCAGTTGAATATAACTCTTTTTCAGTTGATCTAGTCTAAGTATATATAACTTAATCTGTATTTTTTTTTCAAATAAGTATGTCTAATTTGTGTCATGTGGATACAAACTTTAATCTTTAAAATTATTGATATAAATAGACTATTCTGAAATTTCAAAAACCAACAGAATATAATAACAATAATAATAAGTAGGAAAAAAGTAATAATAAAATTTGATCATGAATTTTTCATCTCACGGTGTTCAGTCATGTAAACACACAGTGTTCATGCCCTTTTTTATGTTCATTGAAATCTAAATTTACCAAATTACATATTTACCTTTCTATTACCACATTCATAGTGAAACCATGAGAATGTAGGCTGCTTTTCTTTAAAATAAACGAAAGGAAGTTGACAGTTTGTATACCTATCCTATGAAACATATGCATCAACGTATTCAGATAATATTTAACCTGATAGACGGATAACATAAACTAATTACTTACAAGCTTCATTGTCACTTCTGAATGTTTGTAAAGCATAGCATGGCTTCGTTTACCTCTACTGCAACTTCCAGTACATGGCCAAGACGAATGTGTGCCTGTGGACATGGCCCCTGTATTGTTAAGATTTCCAGGTCCGCCAAAAATCCAGGGCGTCCCTACTTTGCATGTCCCCGCCCTGTGGTGAGTCACCCATTCTTTACCGATCAAAACTGTATGAACATTAACAACCTATTGACTAATAGTTCCATCATTTGCACTCATCAGCCCTGTGTCAGTTGGATTGGTTGGTGCGAAGAACCAAGGCGAGAGAACCAAGACTATGCATCTGTCTCGACCCAAACCCAGCCCTATGGGTTTAGTACCGTAACTGGCCAGTAATCCGAGATTACCAAAGGCCTGCTGAACAGTAATACAGTTAAACAGAGTACAGGGCCTGGCGGAAGCCGATACTGTAAACAACTAGTGTCCATTGAGCTGTGAAAATCTGTATGCCAAAAACATTTTTCATGCATTCATACAGTTCAAAACAGTACAGTCTATACAATCATATACAGTCAGTCAGTACGGGGATCGAATCCCTCGATAACAGTACAGTGAAACAGTAGACAGTCTATACAGTAATACAAAACAGTAGGGAGACAGGCGGGGGAAGCAAAAACACCCCAAGCCATAGCATGGCGTCTCGGAACCTCGCGGTGAGGCACATAGGCTGGCTTGACAAAACTGGGGACTAACCCACGCTCCTAGCTCCGGTCTGGCTGCTGAGAACCTACATATATATATATAAACAGTGAGCTAAAGCCCAGTGAATAACATAATGCGTAAAGAGGTTATGAATAAATGTCCTTACAGTAATGAAAACAGTTCATTAAACAGTATTTCAGTCTTTCAGTATTTCAGTCAATCAGTCATATGTGGTACATCCATCAGCCTATAAACAGTAGGTCCAAGAGGACCGGGTCTTAACAGACCCAACAGTAATGATGGCCACCAATCAGTAAACAGTATGGTTTCACAAGGAAACCGACAGAGCTCTGTAACAGTAACAGTCAATGCTAAGGATGCCACAATACAGTTCAGAATACAGGACATACATTCATTCAGTAAACAATATCAGTTCAATAAACAATTCAGTTCAGTATTCAAAAGATAACCATTTTGAACATATCTTTACACAATTGTTACTCACAGAGATTGGGCTAATAGCAGATAGAGCGCGTCCCCGAGAGCCAACCCTAAACAGTTAACAAATAGAACACACACTAAGTTTCACAGTTGGAAGGATGATAATTAAATCCCTAAATTTTCTCGGTGTGGTTCTATGTCTAAGTCCTCATTAAGATGCCTTAAACTAGGCCTAAGAATGCCTAGGATGAGATGAGGATGCAAAAATACAGTTGGAAGGCATTTTTCAAAAGTTGCTGAAAACAGGGGTCTCGCTCGAGCGAGCCTTCCTTCGCTCGAGCGAGGTTGCAAAATCAAAGGCTTCGCTCGAGCGAACAATCCTTCGCTCGAGCGGTCTGATGAAACAGTAAAAGTACTGGTTGCTGATTTTCCCCGCGCGATGCTCGCTCGATGCTCGCTCGAGCGAGCTTCCAAAATCAAAGGGTTCGCTCGAGCGAACCTTCCTTCGCTCGAGCTGTCTGATGAAACAGTAAAAGTACTGGATGCTCGATTTTTACGCTCGAGCCACCAATCCTTCGCTCGAGCGTAGCTCAGAGTAAACGTTGGTCGCTCGAGCGAGGAATCCTTCGCTCGAGCGAAGAAGCCAAATCTGGAATTTCCAGATTTGCCTTCCAAGCTCAAACCAAGCATTCTCTCACTCAAAACTCGACCCCTTGGGCTCAAATTATGGAAAATACATCCCAAAACATTGTAGGACAAGTTTCAAAAGCCAATTTATGAATTCAAGCCCCAAAGGTGAGTCAATTAAATCCAAAATTCAAACCCATTTCAAGAATCAATTTCAAAACATGCAATGCATGAACTTTAAACCAAAATCAAGCTTTAATCCTTGCTCAATTGAGCTCAATAATTGGAAAACAAAGTGAAAACATGGACTAGGATAAAAACATGGTCATGCATGTATAATCCAACATGAATTCAACTCCAAAATGCACCAATTCAAGCATGCATGCAACAATTCAAGCATAATCCAACCTATTTGCACTAAATCATGGTTTAATCCTACAATGGAGCATGAACCATGCAAGATGAAGCTAAAGGACAACAAGAGGATGGTGAATTCACTTACCTAAGTCTCAATTTCAAGGTGTGGAAGCTAGATTATGCCAATTACACTTCAATTCTCCTCAAATTCCAAGCATGCAAGATGAATTTCTCCAATCTCCTACTCCCTCTCTCTAATTTCGGTGGAGACTAAGGGAATGGCTGATGAAATATGTTTGGGTGCAAGTGTAATAGGCTTAAGTAATGAAAATGGACAAAGCCCACTCAATGGCAAATGGGTAATTAAGTCAAACTTGACAATTAATTCGTTTAAGTCTAATTTAATCATTCCTAATCGATTTTTTAGATGAATACACCATTAAATCCTAAATATTCTACTGATTCCAAAACTCTAAACGGTTCCTAATTCGGCCGCCGATAAGGCCTTCAATTAACAGTTTAAACATACGAATTCAAACAGATAATCAATCAATTAAACAGATGCAACATGCAATTCAATAGATAAACTATTCAATTTCAGTTTCGATTTCAATCAGTCCATTCAGTACTTCAGTTAATTCAATTATCAGTCATTATCAGTTCGGTTTAGCAATAATCAGTACGTAATTCAGTGGTTTATCGGTGATCAGTACGAGGGTTGTTACAGTATCACCCAGAGACGAAATTGTCATGCAATTGCGGACTGATGTCATAGACATTCAACAATCCTTGCGTGTCCTTAAGACCATTGTGTATGTGCTATGCATTGTCGTTGTCATTTTGTTGTTCCGTATGTAAAAAACGTTAGGATGTTATCAATATGTACAAACACGTTACGACGATGTTAGTATATTGGTAGTATGTTCTAGTATGACTTTAAGCTGCCTTTGCCTCTGTTAGTACGAAACGGTCGACGTATTAATGACTATCATAACTATGTCCACTACTTAGTTCCATGGAACCTGTGTACGTATGTTATTACTGTGCAATGGTTATATGCTGGCTAATTTAGCATCCTATCTCTCTATTTGTTATTGTTATTAATGTGTAATGGCTTATGCGTTTGTATATAACAACCGAATTTATGATGGTAATCTTTTGTAACCGTACATTAGTAATGGCTTCCACACGTACTTCTCCGCATACCCATTCCAAAAGCAAAGGCATTGTCACTAACAAGTCAAACAGTCTTGAAGAGACATATAATCAGTTCAGCCATAAGGCCTCATGGGACAGTGACTCAATCCGAGTTTTCCTGGAGTTGATTGCAAATGAGATTACTAAAGGAAATCGCCCATTCCTAGTCCTCAACCAAGCAGGGTACAAGTCCTTGGCAAGGAAATTTGAGAAAAAATCATGAAGAAAACATGAACTGAAACAGTTGAAGAATAAGTACATGAGTTTGAAAAAAAAGTGGCAAGCGTGGACAAAGTTGATGGATTCAAGCAAAGGAGTGTCAGGAATAGGGTTTGATTGTGACATCGGTATGTTTCAAGCACCTGAGGAGTGGTGGGACAAGATAGAATCGGTAAGTACATGTACAAACAAGTTTCATATTTGTCATTTACTAGTACATTTTTAACTTTTTTAGTTAACTTTTATTTAATTAAATTAAATGTAATGTCTTTCTCTTTCACATATCTTTATTTCTGCAGATAAACAAGGTGTGTACCAAGTTTAGAAAAAAAAACTTGGAACATCGTGAGTTGATGGAGACGATCTTCATGGGGGCATCAGCTACTGGTAAGCACCATTAGACCCCGGGAGAGAAACTTCCTGAAGCTGCTGATGACTCATCTGATTCAATGCATAGTTTGGGAGCCCAGCCATTTGCTGATCCGATATCCACAGGAGTACAGGACGTGGATTCAGATTCTTCATTGGAGCATGTTCCGATTGAAAAGGGGAAAAGGAGAAAGACGCCATCAACAAGTGTTTCAAAGTCGAAGAAGACAACAAGTGGAGTGTCAGTTATTGCGGAAAACATGAACAATTTGACAGATGTGGTGCGTACGAAGAATCAGCAGGTTACGATGAGACACCTCACAAGCAACGAATCGTTGTACACTATTTCGGAGTGCATACATCGCCTGGCGAGTATTCCATCCCTGATTGGTATGCCGTTATTCCACTTCGCCTTGACACTTATGGATAATGCCGATTACCGGGAGGTGATGATGTGCTAGCCTAATGACGACCGCATCATAGGATGGCTTACACAAAAGCAGCTCCAGTGTACTGTATCGACGCCTTTTGCAAACCTGTTCGGGGCTCGCCGGATGTGATCTAGCGGTGTTACGAGTGTTGAAAATGCATGTCCTTCTCTTACTTTTGAAAATTTTGACTTATGTTATTGTTGGCATTGTATTAAAACAAGATGGTTGTGTATGCATGTTTTTATTCCTTTCTTTTTGTTTTTTTCTTGCTAGCTATGGTGAACAAAACTTTTAGTTAAGTGCATGGGTTGACGGAATGGAAGCATGGTTATACATGGTTTTTGGGAAATGAATGGAATGCTTCTGTTTAAATTAAATGTATGGCTATTTTTTAGACAGGCAACGACGGATTTGCTTGCTAGCTTTTGTATGTCTATATTTTGCAAATTTAACTGTTAGTTTACTTTGACGTCAACTTTTGTGGTTATTACCACCATGGTCCCCCTGTAAAACAGAAGTTGAACAGGTTTACAATTTGTGCAATTCATATCATTATGCGTTACTAATGACATTGGTGACGGCATTACTTACATTAAAAACAATGTCGGCATTTTTTAATTGCAAACTTCAATATAATTTGAGTCAATGAATCACGTGCAAACTAATTGAAAGAGTGCCACTCTTGTAGGTTTCGCATCAACAAAAGCGTGATGAATCCCTGGGATGGAAGCAAAAATGATGATTTAAGGGAAATGCTTAATCAAATAGTGGTCCAGGTGCAACAAGAACACAACTGCACATTTCTACAAGCATGCTAGTATGCGACAGAATGATACGAAAAACACATGGCTAAAACGCCATGTCGCACTTCTATACTGACCGGGAATGCATGGATATCCAAACTATATGCGGGCCATATGGATCGATTTGAGGAAAATGTTTGCATACCGAAGGAAGTTTTTGTCGCCTTGTGTGAGACATTAGTAAATGATTTTGGGTTACAAGTACCACAACGTCCACATAGCTTAACTGTTGAAGAAAGCGTTGTAATGTTTATCCATGTGTTGAAAGGGAAACAAAATCGGGAAATCCAAGAATGGTTCCAACATTCGGAGGAGACTGTGTCTCGACACGTGCATAACGTATTAACTTCCATGAAAGAGTTCACTGTTGTTCATTGCCGGCCCACATACAGTCAACATCGTATACATCCATACGTGCGGTCTAGACGGAAATACCTACCGTTCAAGGTACTACTGAAAAACATTATTGACATATAAATAAAGAGTGTCAGTTATTTTGTTTTTATTATTAACTGGACATGACGTATGGAAAAAACCATTACTTGTTACCCGTTTAAGCAACAAAAGAATTGGGTTGTTTGCAGGACTGTATTGGAGCAATAGACGGAACACATGTAAGTGCATGGGTTACGGGGCCAGATGCGGCAACATATTTCGGTAGGAAATACTGTCACACGCAAAATATAATGGCCGCAGTCGATTTTAACATGTATTTCATATTCATTTCGTGCGGATGGGAATGAAGTATGCATGATAGTCGCATCTTCAACGAGATACTAACAAATGACAATGTCCCATTTCCACATCTTGACGAAGGTAACACATGGCCATGAATTCTGCATTTATGGGGCTATAATTTTTTCTGAAACAGCATTACTTGAAAATGAAGCACAATGTTTGTTTTTGATGTCATACATTGTTGTCCTGTCTGCAGGCAAATATTATCTTGTCAATTCTGGCTATCTAAACCGGATAGATTACTTAGCACCATTCAGAGGCAGCCGTTACCACCAACAAGAATACCGACGTATTCCACGAAACACGACGGCAAACACGCCAAGGGAATTATTTAACAAAGTTCACTCGTCGTTACGCAGTGTGGTGGAACGCACATTCGGTGCCTGGAAAAATCGATGGGGGTTTATTCGAGACATGCCTCGGTATGACTTTGCAAATGTGCAAGTTTAGTTAGTAGGTGCGTCAATGGCATTACATAATTATATACGGTGAAACACAGGTAATCCAACAACTGTTCACCCAATCTGTGACGAGAAAAAGGCTATGACAATAGTAAATGCCATACCAGAAGTTGAACATGACGAGGATGGTTTAATGGTTGAGGATGAGGACCCGCTGTAGATGTCCTCGAACGTCCCGGGAGGGAATCCTGTTTTGTTCATTGGGCTCACTACAGTTCGGACTCGATGTCACGGTTCTGAATCTGATCCCGCAAAGTGCAATGTGAGACCGATAAATCACCAAAGAGTCCAAATCTAGCAAATCGTTTTGAAAAACAGATTTTTAGAAAGAAGTGCCAAACATGGACTACTTTGCTAGATACAGAGTCGTCATCTAAATATTTTATTTTGGGAGAATTTAGAAAACCCTGACTCGTGCCTAAGGCCACGTGTCCATCATCACCAAAGTTGCCTCGGCTCGGGAACTTGGGTACAATTGGGAAAGGTCACTTCGTGAGCACCCCCACTCGCCCGATCAGAGATCGGCCTCTACTAACCATGATATCGAGTTTTAAAAATATTATGTGCTCTTATTCCGGTTTATTAGCCTAGAATTACTATGTGATACATACAGCATACAAGTATAGACTGGATCACCTAAGTTGGAACAAAACATCTCATGTTTGTTTTTTAAAGCGTTTTACTACTCGCAAGTAAACTAAAATGCGGATTTTGCCACCCTCAAGTGGGCTTAGAAAATATGGTGATTTGCCACTCTCAAGTGGGCTTAAAACTCGCAATCAATGAATTGTTCCAATTCAAATAATCCAACATTCACCCACAGGCATTCAAGTAGTTATATCACATAAGCAAATAGCCTCATGGTAAGCATGCTATCATGGCAGTCACTCACACGCATGCAAGGATGCTAAAGCATAAATACTTACCGAGTATTCCAAGCCAAAGAAAGAAGCTAATTAGAAATCATGCATGAATCCTACCTATGCTGAAATACCTAATTCAACACATGCAAAAATGCAACTACAATAGGCTCGGCTATTCTAAAATGGCATATGAAATGCAACAACTGATACATGTATTCAACTCGGAATTGAAATACAATGCAGTTAGCATGATGCACCGGGCCCGGTGCATGCAGTACAGATGAATGAATGCAAACATGCGAACATATAGATGCTAATTGAAACATGCCCTAAAACTAACCATCATAAGCTGGTAAATAAAATGGAGAAAGACGTGGGGTTGGAAGACATACATCACACACACGCACACTTATTACAACATTGCCCTCTCTCGGAGGGTCCGAATAAATAGTACAAAATAAACTAGCTAATCTAAGATAATTAAACTAATTATTACACAACATTAATTAATTAACGAATTAACTAAGTAAGCAATAAAAAAAAGCATGCAAATCTATATGCAATGGACTGCCTCAGTTCCGCCTTGAATGATAAGGGATGCATGCATGCTCGAGTCGCCTTGTCGGGAAATCCATCGCGATGCCCCAATTTGCCTCTGTTTGCAACTGGTCCCAGAACACTGTGCAAAGCTCCAGAAGGCTACTGACCAGTTTTTGCTGCTGCTTTCCAGTTTGCTGCAACAGAGAACAAGAAAAGGGCATGGCAAAGTATTTTCAACATATGTGTGCACAACCACTCTCTCCGTCATTGCATAACCTCTAGGGAGTGTAGTCCTCGATCCTCGTGCCACTAATCACGCATCTCGATACATGATGACCGAGGAGTCGGATTGCACGACTCAATGTAAAATGAATGCACATATAAACACAACAAGGTCTAAACTCCATCACGGGTAATCCGAAGTGTCGGCAACCGAGAATCGAGGCACGTTTCGTCACTTGGAGTACAAAACATCCCTCGTTTCTCGTGTTTGGACTAAACCCTATTCCAAACACAATGTAATATACATGGCATGCATGAATGCAACTCTAACATGTAACCTAAACATAATGCCACTAAATGATGCAAACATGCAAATGATGATATGCAAACATGCTACTAGCATACACAATGCTATGAAATAATCAATGGCATACTCAATGCACATGAGAACTATATGGCATACACAATGCACACGTGGAGACTAACAATGAAATAATCAAGGCATACACAATGCAATGGTCAATCATGCAACAACATGGACTAAATGGCATATACAATGCAAGATGGACCTAAACCAAGATAGGTGAGCCTTAGCCACACCCAAATCAGTGGCCAATACATGGTGAAATTAGGCAACAAAAACACATGCAAACATGCACAAATGCAAGGGACCAATCCTAAGGCACCAAATGCAACTCTACCAAAGCATGGCAAGGGATGAAATATGGCATGCAATCACACATTTTTCAGCTCTGAAATGACATGTAAGATGGACCCAAATCATGCAAACACCTCACACAATGCATGCTAGATGGCCCGGATACCAAAACTAGTGAAGTGCATTACACTAGAGGTACACAAAGCAATGCTCAAATGACCCAACCAGCCCCAAACAGTCTCTATGCAGGTCCAAGACAGTAGGAAAATGGACTAAAATGATGACTCGAAAGCCATGGAAATGAAGCTCGTGCAATGGCCCATAAATGAGGTATTTAAGCACGACTCTCAAACACATTTAAAGAGTGGAAAACATGAGAACATGGCAACCTTATATGCTCTGAAATACCATTTTCAATGATGCCAAAACATGTTAAGGGCCCAAACAACACATGCTAATGGACTCGATATGCAAAGCTAGTGAGCTTAATTGAACTATGACCATATACAACAATGCATGCATGACCCAAAACACTTCAAACAGAGTTAAGGCAGCCCAAAATATGAATAAAATTAGTTTGGATCATGGCCAAAATATAGGTTGTGTTTGGGAACTTGGTTCCCAAATTTTTTTCTCATTTTTTTCACTAAAAGACAAAAGTTTTGCAAAACCAAAAAAAATACATCCAAACAAAATATCACATCCAACCCCATAATCATTTCACTTTTTCTCTCACAAACATCACATCCAACTACAAAAAAACTCAACTATCTTCCCAAACACTAAAAATTTTTTATCCAATAATATTCTACAACTAAAAAAACCTACATAAAAATCCACTTCCCAAACACCCACATTCTAGGAAAGGGAGCCAAAACATCATGCAATACAAGCTAGTAAACCACGATTTACACTACAACCATATGAAGCACATGAGAGGCCACCAAACCAGTCAAAAATCGAATCATGGCATGTCAAATGAAGCCCAAAAACCCATTGAAACCTTACCAACACGTGCAAGAATGAAGTGTTACTTTGATAGGCCATGAAGAGGGTTATTCTGCACATGCAAGAGGGACACCCAAGGTGACAAAACCAGCTCTGGACAGAGCTTATGCAGGCCCTAAAAGTCACTGAAAATGGCCTGAAACAAACCTGGAAAGCATGCAAACATAGGCTCCTTTGTTAGGCCAAATATGCTAGGAAACAAAACAAGGAAAGAGAGGGTCACCCCTCTCTCATTTTGGCTTAACTACTGAAAATCCGCTTGATTTCAGTGGTCAAAAGGGCAAACAAAGCTCAAAACAAAGGCCTTAATGCATAGCTCAAAACAAAGTGGAATGAAGCATGCAAGGGGGTAGATGACCCCCAACAGAAAAAAGGTCTTAAACAAACATGTTAAGGGCCTCAAAATAAGACTTTTTTCAGTTTACACCAAAGCTCAAATATGCTTGCAAGTATAGCTAAAAGATGAAGCAAGATGAAGCTTAAAAGAGGAGATAGTGTGTTACCCTTGTAGCTTAGTAACTCCAGCAGCTTCTGGACCAAAAACCCAGACCTTCAACCTTTGAAAATGACCTCCAAGGACCTCAAAGCAATGGTGGAGGTGTTAGGCTAGGAGGTGGTGTGCAAAGATGCAAGAACAAGGCACTTTTTAAGCTTGAAATAGAGATAGAGAGAGAGGTGTATGTATATGCCTTAACCAAAAAATCTGAACCTTTACAAATGAAAGAGAGGGCCTCTCTTATAGAGATACAAGCCCTTAGCTTCTCAAAGAAGCTTAAAACCAAGTTTGAAGATCCTCCATACACGTGTATGGAGGATCCATTCTGTGCCTTCCAGCTGGCACAGCTGGAACCAACTCACTAAGATAGAAAAGGTGAGAGCTGGCCGACCAGGTTCAAAAGGGTCAGGTGGTCGGCCAACCACTTTTCCTGGTCGGCCGACCAGGTTCAAAAGGGTCAAGTCTCAAAAGCTGGTCGGCAGCCTTCCAGGGTGGTCTCTACATTGAATTCAAGCTTGTGGTATGGTGGGAGATCTGCAAAAGTGGCTCAAAAACCAAGAAGACCAGCTTCCTGACAAGAAAATCGGCCAGTGGGAGAAAAGGTGGTCTCTCACCCTTGTACCACCTTCCAAACAATGAAAATAAGGTCCATGCCAAAAATGAACAAAGACGGATGCAAAACGAGAGTTCGGGGGCAAAACGCGCAGCCGGGTGCCCCAAAAACTGACTGTTAAGCATCGAAAGTGGCGTGCGACCACGAAGGTGGTCTCCCGGGCCACAGTGTCCCTCTAGAGAGAGGAAACAATGTGTGTGCCAAAAACCGGAGCAAACGGAGAATGTTAAGCGGTCCCGAATCGAAGCGGACGGCCGACGGCTCCGAAAACCAGAAACTGGTATCCAAACAGGAACAGTGGTCTACGACCACAAAAAGTAGCCTACGGCCACTGAGAGATGGTCTACGAGACCTCTTCCTCGCTTCGGAAAGAGAAAACAGAACCTGGTTCGCAAACCGAGGCAAAATACAAAAGAGTCTCGAAGTCCGGAGGCAAGGCTCTCAGCCGAGACTCCGTAACCTCAGAACGAGCACATCATGCGCAATCACCGAGTGCTCAATCGATGACGTCTGAGTCTTAAGGTCGGTCAAAAATGGGGTGTCTACAGTTGCCCCTCTTTGACAGAACTCGAAAGTCATAACAATGACAAGAGTAAATATCAAAGCCCAGAGACCACCCATTTTTGACAAGGCCGAAGACTTAGACAAACAGACAAGATAATCAAAGAGATGTGCCCGCAGGCAGGGGCAAAATGCAAAGGACATGCACAATGCCGGGCATAACTTATGATCATGCAAAGCACGCTGTAATGAAACACCTTATGCAACAGTTTTAAGCAATCATACATAAATCTAACTACATTACATGTAGAAGGGATGTAAGAGAATTATTCAATTCTCGCTACGTCTTACGCGGAGAATACAATACCTGTCCGATTCGTCTGGTCGCGCCAGCCTCAAATAAACCGTACATACAATATCGTGCCTGAAAAAAAAAAAACTTAATAGGTACAATATTGTTAGAAGCATGCATAACAATGCAAGTGAGAAAGTGCGTGACAATGCAGGTGAAGGGGTGCATGACAATGCAATCTAATTGTGACGCATAACAATGCGGAAGGGGTGCAAAACAATACAACCTGAGTGTAACGCATAACAATGTGGTGCACTAACAAGCATAACAATGCAAGTGAAGTATACAAAACAGTGCGATGCGCAAAAGAGCGCGAGTATAAACTGCACAAAACAGTGCGATGCGCAAAACAACGCGAGTGTAAACTGCACAAAACAGTGCGATGCGCAAAACAGCGCGAGTGATAAACTGCACAAAACAGTGCGATGCACAAAACAGCGCGAGTGTAAACTGCACAAAATAGTGTGATGCGCAAAACAGCGCGAGTGTAAACTGCACAAAACAGTGCGATGCGCAAAACAGCGCGAGTGATAAACTGCACAAAACAGTGCGATGCGCAAAACAGCGCGAGTGATAAACTGCACAAAACAGTGCGATGCGCAAAACAACGCGAGTGTAAACTGCACAAAATAGTGCGATGTGATACGCAAGAAAGCGGGAGTGTAAACTGCACAAAACAGTGCGATGCGCAAAACAGCGCGAGTGTAAACTGCACAAAACAGTGCGATGCGCAAAACAGCGCGAGTGATAAACTGCACAAAATAGTGCGATGCGCAAAACAGCGCGAGTGTAAACTGCACAAAACAGTGCGATGCGCAAAATAACGCGAGTGATAAACTGCACAAAACAGTGTGATGCGCAAAATAGCATTGGTGCGCCTTCGCATACGTGACAAATTATGTTACATGCGTAATAACGGAATGTTAGGAAATATATAATAGTCGACCTAATTTTCGTAGGGTTGTAACATTGGTAACACACGTGGAACAGACTGTATTCAAATATATTGTCATGTATCAGTAGAATGTGTTTACACAGGAATATACCCCATTTCTGTTAGTGACGTGCCTAACTACAAAAAACCAAAAACCACATAAAAAACCCTTTTCGAAAAAGAAAACAAGTTGAAACAAATAAGGAAAAAAAAAAAACTAATACAGAAATTATCATGTGCGACGTCAATTAAAAACATAAAAACACAAGTTCAAAACAACAAAAAAAACAAAACACACCTCATTTTTTGTCATATGCCATGGCAATATATGATTTTTCACATCATTTTAAATAAATGACATAAAAAAAACGTTTTTCCAAATAAATAAAACACCTGAAAACCCATTTTCGAAATATAAAAACAAATTAATCTGTACAAATTAAAAAATGACAAAAACGTAAATAAAAAAAATAACGAGAAAAATACGCCTCATTCAAAAATATTTTAAAAAAAAAACATAAAAAGGAAAATTACCATTCGCGACATAATTTAGAAATAAATAAAACACATGAAAACTCATTTTTGAGGAAAAAAAAAGTTATTGTATATCAATAAATAAATAAAAAAGGAAAAAAACATAAATTAAAGAACAAGAACTAATTAATGTAAAAAAAAAAAATGACAAAAAAAAATTTTTTAAAAAAAAATCAAAATACGCCAAATCCAAACCCAAAAAAAAAAAAAAAAATGTTCAAACAAAAACATAAAAAGGAAAATTACCATTCGTGACGTAATTTAAAAATAAATAAAACACATGAAAACTCATTTTTGGAAAATAAAAAAAAAATTTATTGTATATCAATAAATAAATAAAAAAGGAAAAAACATAAATTAAAGAACAAGAACTAATTAATGAATAAAAAAAGAAAAATGACAAAAACAAATTTAAAAAAAAAAAAAAATCAAAATACGCCAAATCCAAACCCAAAAAGAAAAAGAAAAAAAAAAATGTTCAAACAATTTCGGTCCAATTACGGTGCTGACGTGGAGGACCATTCAAAGGTGAGTTGCCATGTAAAACACATGTCAAGGGTAGTTTGGTAATTTACC
This sequence comes from Camellia oleifera, assembly GCA_022316695.1. Classification (NCBI taxonomy): domain Eukaryota; kingdom Viridiplantae; phylum Streptophyta; class Magnoliopsida; order Ericales; family Theaceae; genus Camellia; species Camellia oleifera. Next base: position 150,063,489 of record CM039317.1, on the reverse strand, counting down.
ATAAAGACACCTCACCAAAAATTCAAAAAGCCAAAAAAGTCAAAAAGCTCTTCCCAAACTAGGTTTTTTAGCCCCAGGCTAAAATAGTCAAAAAAGCCAAAAAGTCAAAAAACCAACCCACTTCCCAAACGGAGGCAAAATTATAAACCAAACAATTTTTTGGGTTTTTCATTTCAAAAATTGATTTGAAAGTCCAACCAAACACATTTATTTATTTATTTTGAGGAGGAAGAAAATGGGAAAGAATCATTTGTATGGAAAATTTAGGGATGTTGGATTAAAAGTGGAAATTGGAGATAAATATTTATTTGTCTAATTGTTTAGTATTATATTAGAGATTTGTATCAGTAATGGAATCTATTACAATCAAGATTGTGTTACTAAATAAGATGGCAAGTATAATATGAAACAAATATGTGATAAATATGACATTATTGTAATATTTTTGGGTTCAAAAGGACATGCTTGTTAATTATTTTGCATTATTAAGTACACGCAGGAAATCTTTTTTCTTAGGAGACTTACGTTTTTTTTTCCCCTTTTGTGTGTGTTTTTTTAATTTAAAATATTATAATTTTAATTCTACAGGTCTATTTTTACTAAAATTGATATTTTGTATTTTTCTTTTCGAGATCTTTTAAATAAAATAAATTATGAATATACACTTCTTAAAAAAATATATAAATTTTCCTGTGTTCATCTTAAATGGTAAAATTTCGTTGTACATCTCGAATAATGAAATTTCGTTGTGCACGCACTAAAGTTTCATACCAGTTGACACAGTTAGACTTAGGTCAAGTTTGGAAACACCCTAAAAAGTTAAAAAGTTATTTAAAAAGTTAAAAAATTATTACTATTCACCAAAAATTAACAATTACGACTGCACAACTCCCAATTTAAATTTTCTCTTACAAATCAATTTTTACAATTTTTTATTACACATTTTTTCATAAAAAGTTAAAAAGTTAACCCAAATATTCATATTTTCAACCTCAACTTTTTAATCTAAAAATATAAAAAGTACACTTATTTAGGACACCCCAAACAACCCCTTAGTGTACTATATTTAACTATCCATTTTATCTCTCTTATCTCCCCTTTTTATGTGAGAATGTAATATGTGCTTAATTGCTCTTTCAACCTTCCATTTTCACGTTGAAAATAGACTGCTTGATCAAGTTAGGAGGTGTATACTTTTCAAAGGAGTCATGCTCAGGATATTGCTAAATTCTAATACACGAGAACGATACATAAGACTGCTATAACCACTATCAGTTTTTAGCGAATGAGTTTTTAGTGATGCCCTTCAGACATTGAATGACCCATCAACTGTTCAGATCTTGATGAATGACAATTCGACATTCTCATAATGCAGTACATCTTGAAAGGAACATGAGGCATTTGCACATTACACTACAAAGAGAATTCTTTATTTGTGAAGAACTCTAAATGCAGCATTGGCCAAGCCTTAAGCAGAGTCTCTCATCAATGTTATCAATAGCATATCCTGTCCCTTTTTATTTGAAATGTGTCATTTTTATGTTCGAATTCCAATTTTATTTTCATTAGCATCTAAAAAATTGTAAACTGACACAATTAAGAAGGCGCAAAATCAAGCAAAGGGCATGGATCTAAAGAAAAAGAAATAACAAAAAGTGCCTCTCAAAACAATATAGAGGTCACGCATCCAAAGAAAAATACTAGAGAGTTGTATCTATCATACAGCTAGAGACCTCCTGCATACATAGCAACCACCAGCAAAGTATTAACAATCATTTAACAATGGCAATACTGCAAAATTAAAAAGCCCATCATTATGTAAACTCTAAACATGGGAATGCTAAAATAGAATTTAGGCGTATCACCAGCCTCCACCGCCACCCTTACTACTGCTTCCAGACCAACCGCCACCACCACCAGATTGTTGTGGGGCAGAACTTTTCTTGGTGCCTCCCCAGCCAGAACTCCCAGCATCGGCATCGTCACCACCTGATCCACCACCACCATCACCTTGCCCCCAGCCACTTCCTCCACCACCGCCACCACCATCACTGCCCCAACCGCCACCGCCGCCACCGCTACTACTGCCCCAACCACCACCACCACCATCACTGCCGCCACCTCCACCGCTTCCACCACCACCCCAACCGCCAGGAAAAGCTTCCCTGCCTGGTGAATTTTGAACTTTGGCACCTGGAAAACTGCTCCATCCTTCACCACCATCCTTGGCACCCCATTTTTGAGAACTGTAGTCTGAATCCTGCCTGTCATTATTCCCCCGGCCACCTCTGCCACGGCCACGGCCACCAAACGGCCTTGGAACCCCACTTGGATGCCCATCCCGATTGCCACCATTTTTGTAATCACCTCTCCCTGTGTAATAAGCCAACACATCCTATATTATTAGCATACTAGCAAAGCCAAGAACATTGGTCCAAGCTCGAGCAGAATGAGTATAATTGGCCACAAAAAGAGAGAAAAATCAACGTCCAATTTTGTATACAAAAACTTAAGAAATATTCAGAATAACACTAAAATATGTGTGTGTGTGTGGATTATTCACACCCAAGCACTGCAGACTTAAGAACAAATCAGTAAAGAATCTAAAACAGTCCAATTCAGAAACAGATCTAGCAGACAATGGGAGGAGCACCCAATGTGGTGAAGCAGCTAGGAGGTGGAATATATGCATTAAAGTGCAATACATGCATAGCCAAACATAGCTGAAAATATAAATGACATCGAAGAATATAAGGTTAAGGTTCATCAAGTTTAGCAACCATGTCCAAAATAATACATGCAAAACATATATATAGGTGTATATCTGTATCAAATAACCCACGGAATAAATACATAAATAAAAATGCAAAACAATAATATACACCAAGTCACCCGGAGCTTACATAGAGTATAAAAACAATTGTTGGTTCAGTGAGGCCTTTTCTTCTACCCTACAAAGTACAGACACTTCTGATAAGGTGGCGTGTCCATGACAAACACATTTTTGACACCAACAGTTGTCGGCACCGATACCCGTCAAAACACTTTCCAACACATGTTGGACACGCATCCAAACATGTCTTCTTCTTTTTTTTTAATTATATCCAAACTGACTTCAGACACTTGGGAGACACGTGTCCATAGTTTAAACACACATGAAACATACTACAAGAATAAAATAATTTGGAAATCTTAAGATAAAACAAAAGACCACATATTTATGCATGCATATTAATCCCTCATAAATTTTAGAAATTAGTATTATGTTGTTTTTTAGATAAAATATTCATATACTTAACATATAATAAATATATAAAATTACATATTTTAAGCGTCCCCCACTTATCGTGTCTTGCATTCCATGTCATGTCACATTTTGTGTCCATGCTTCTTAGGTTCTACCCAAACACGCAGCCAGATGAAGATATAGCACAAGCATGTACACATAGCGCAAACACAAACAGATGAAGATATCTACATACTGCCCTGTTGCCATATACATTACAGCCAGTATAAAACGGTTTTGTAACAAATATCCTAGCAATGCAAAGATATCATAGCAGAATAAAACCCAACAATGCAAGGATGAATCAATAATTACTCAAATGACAATCATTTTTCCCCCAACATCCAAAAGTACGAAGACTCATAAGACAGCAATTACCCAGAATACCTGATCGTGAACCTGGTGTAGAAGTTCTCTCTCGGTCCATTGACTGACCTCTCCAGCCACCATCATTACTGCCAGAACCACCCCACCCACCACCACTACCAAAAGATCCACCGGATGAGCCCCCAGTTGCAGGGCTTCGCATTGGCACCATTGCAGCAACCGATCGGATTGAGGGCCCCGAGTCATGTTGTGGATCATCAATATGTCTCTGAAAATATGCTACAAGCCTATCAATGTCCTCAAACATCTTCTTTCGAAACTTGAATCCCTTTGGGTACAAACCAATATATTCATGATGTGGGTTTGTGCTCCGTATGAAAGTTAGAATAAATGTGCCAGGATGTTCATGGGATATGCCAAAACAATAAACAATCCTCATTGGATATTCGGATTTCTCAATTTTTAATAGCTCATCAACTTCTGCTTTAGTGCCATTCCTGAACTTGCGGTAGCTCAACATTGTCTTCAAATGAGTTACTAATGGATCAACATAACGGTCCATTACCTGCATTAAAAGGCAGGAAACAAAACTTACTTGATTCACATCCCCTTGTTGAGTAACATTAATAGAATGAAATTAAGGGGTTCAGAGCTCCATCCACAATAGTAGACGAAACATAATTGGTGTATCACATTCATACATTCATAACTTCAACATAGTTGTTTAACTGCTAAACCCACAAACAAAATTGCTAATATAGTTTACCACTTCAGAGCTGATGAGATCATCAGTACACAACACGACAAGGATCCCTTTGAGAAAAGTATTTGTTACCAAGTATGCTTCCAAGAAGCTCAAAATGCATATGAAGTTGATCCAATTAATAACTACAACTGCTATATTAAATCTGAAAAAAACACCAAGCAAAACTGAACAAGGAAAAGCTTTCCATATAGCCCTTAAGAATAGGAAAACATAAAAATAAAAACAAATCCAGGCTGCAACATTTCCTTTAAAGTCATGCTAGAAACTAAGAACTCCTAACAATATGGCCCCTTTATAAATTAGACTGCCTGATTCTCAACACAACTTAACCACACAAATATGAGAGTAAAAGCTGATATGGGGTTGGTTTGGGGTGACTGGGTTACAATTGAGCTGATCGGAAAGGGGGGGGTGGTGTTGTTGTTTGTATGGCTTTGAATTGTGATACCAGCCAATATAATGACAAAGACGGTGTTGGAAGTATTGGCCAATGTTAACGAGAGTCAAAAACCAAACACAATAATTTTTTTCAAGCACTAGTAAACACTAAAATAAAAAATCACTGACAAGCCCATTCTAATCATGTTTATCAAAATTTAAAGTTTCATAATAAATCTAATCAACATTGTGACACCTAAAAACAGGTTTTCTAGAAGACATTGGATTTAATGTAAATTGTAATTTAGGAAAGCCAAAAAAATAACAAAAAGCCTATGAAAAATGAAGTTGGAAAATATTATACTAACCTCATCCAAGTCCTCAAATGTGTCCTCTCCGATTTTCAAGGTTTTCCCAATACGAAGCAAGCTTGTGATGTCCTTGTGTTCCTTTCCACCTTCAACTATGTCTTTGTGAGCATACACACCATCATAAACTTTCAGAGTTAAGGTCAAAAATGAGGGCCCACGAGAACTGGGGCGGACAATACTTTCACCAGGATCCTTGTCAGACAGGAACTATGCAACACAAAATAAAGAAAGCATTAATGATACATAATTGTCTAAATCCAAGTTTTTAACACAATCCATTTTAACTCAGAATCTAAAATTCAAGTAAAAGGAAATATTAACACAAAAGAAGAAAAAAATTAGGTAAAGGCAGATTGTGAAAACTGAACAAATGAAATCACAAGGAGCTACTTTCCAAGGAAATTTTACTCAAATCAAAACCACAGAGTATTATTGTTACTATGACCAAATCCTATTAAACCTTACAACCCACAATTTACAATATCAACTTGCAAGTCCTCAAATTCCTCATTATTTAAGTTTTAACAACACAAGTGTCACTATTATGCTTAAAAATTAGCTTTCAGTCAAACTTTTGTGGAGTGTTTGCCCCCAGTGTGTTTTCAACTTTACATTAACAAAGTTTGATTTAATGTAAAAAGCTGGTTGTATTAAAAGCATATTTTGAAGCATAATTTAGATTAGAATACAGTACACCCCCCAAGCCTGCATGATCTTAACCATAGCAGGTTAACAACAGTAGAGCAACATTATCGGGGACATACCTCCATTGCTTCATCTGCTGTTATATTTTGAAAACGAGGATGAACAATCATCCTCGGTTTGAAATGCTTCTTAGCAAGCTCCTTTTCTTTACGAGCTTTTTCTTTCTCAAACTGTGAGCTACTCTGGTCTTCGTGGTAGTAGGGATCCAAGTCTCGATTATTCTGATAACGGTTACTCCTCATCTCATTTTCTCTACAAGTTAGGAAAACCTGGTACCTATTCTTTTGAATCGATTTGATCCTGCAAGTAAGAATCTCACCTTCGTGCAACTTCTCAGACAAATCAGAATTGTCCCTCCAATCATCAGAAAAGTCTTCCTTAGTAAGCACACCGGTCAATCCAGATTCAAGCCCACAAATTGCTCTCTGAGGTTGCACTCTGCGTACCGTTGCTTGCACAATTCTTCCTTCAGCAAGTGTATCCTCCGTCTCCCCAGAAATCATATAAAATTCATCATCCTGGCTAGGTTCTACATATTGTCTACGCCAATCCTGAAAGCCCTGTATCAACTCCAATCTTATATTGTCAAGAGTTTCTCTCTTATTCTCCCGTTTCTTGGATTTGGCATATTCATCAACATCAAAATATTTTAACAAATCTGGTTTCTCTCGGACATGCTCTATTGCCATCTCAAGCATATCGTCATCGTCATTTGCATCGTCATGAACATCTTCAAGATAAACATCTTTGGCCAATTCCTGTGCAAGACCATAAGATTCTGGATGTATTCTTGTATCATCTAACAAATCAATGAACTGACTGCTGCTTGCAGCTAAACCAGTCCGCCGGATGCGCAAGAAACCAACCGCATTGACAAACACCTTTTTACCAAGACCATGGGCTGTCAACAAATCTTTACGAGTGTAGATTGATCCAGCTCTTACTAGAGACCTCTGTAGAGATGCTGCTTTTCTAGGTCCAAGCCCAGAAATAAATTGCAAAGGAGCAAATAACCACTCATGGGCTATAGCCAAATTAACATCAAGGCCCACTTGATTAGTGACATCCACCATAACCTGATCAATCATCCCATACTTATCATCAGCAGTAAGAAAGCTCTCTAAAGGACTAAGTTTCCAAGATAATATCTCCCTCCCAGGACCACAAAGTGTCGCAACCATTGCAAGTGGATTTTGCAGATAACGCCCAAGAGCAACAGCCCGCCTAACAATACCTGAAAATAAAGGTAAAGATAAAACCACAATAAACTTACAAAGAGAGAGTGGGGGTAACTAACTTCATCAGGCATTCAAAATTGGATTTCGTCAACACTAAACTACTGGAGTCGAGGTAAATTACCTGAGTGCCCGGAGAGCTGGTCTAATGAAATACGAGAATTTTCATACAGGTGAGGAAGAGATTCATCACCATATACAATGCTTAGACCATCCATCTCATGACCGACATCTCTTGGATTATCTTCCACCATCTTGAAGATGATCTGATAAGGGCAAAAAAAACACCACCAAGACAAGTCAGCAGTTTGAGAAAGAGAAACAATAAATCGACAGGTGTAGTGGCTTTAGAAAAGACACATGTAATGCTTCGCAGGATAGGGGCTTTAGTCAACACTCACTAAATTGAAAGACTGAGCCAAAAAAGCATTACCATTTCAATTAAAATTTATACACTACACAATTCAAATGCCTTTTCTACTAACATATCACACACTACTTCCGAACATCATTTGAGTTTCTTGATAACAAATTTTTGTATCAGGTTAGATTGCAATCCTATTATGATAAATTTGCAAATCCACTAAATAGAATAAAGAGTCTAATCAACCTAAAGATAATGGAACCACAACAAAGGCAACAGCTAGTTTGTCAAAATGAAATGAGAAGCCTAATCACTATAGAGCATAAAGGGTTTGAAGTGGATACAACAGCTAGTATAAAACTACAGTGAAATAATAAGGCAACATGCAGGAAGGCCTAGTACCAGTTCTAAAAATCCTAAGAAGCAAAAGTTACAATGTATGCTCCAGAATTGCATACCTCATAGATATCATCCTTCAACCGAGTACAAGACAGGTTCACAGCACCTAGAACTACAACATGCGGTTGGTGGTCTGTCATGAACTTCACAACGCGTTGCTGATCATTCCTCTTACGCTGCAGGTCATTAATATTTTGAGACCGGACACTGAGATACCCAGCATCCAGTGTATCCACTACTTCTCCAGAAGAATCTAACATCACAAAAGTGGTTGCAGGTTTTCCAGCACCCCAACAGCAAGCCATAACCCTCGGTGCAGCTTCTTCATCTGAGTTGGCATCACTTTCCTTCCGTTGATATGGAGCCACAGAGACTTTGTCCCATAAGAGCTTCCCATATTCCATAAGCAACCAATTTTTGGCTCTACTGGTCAACAAGGATCTTGCTTCCTTCTCCATCGAAGTCAGCAGAAAACCAAAAATAGCATCTTGCAGTATCATCTTCCTCTGCTCATTCCATAATTGAGCAGATTTACTCACCCCATCACTGAGATAATAATCATTAGAGTCGGCTACTAACTTATCTAATACAGTATCAGGCAGCTTAATGGTCACTTGAAGCAGCTTCTCCTCCTCAGCCTTTTGGATAAGAAGCCATTGTGCATCCTCAAATCTGGTCAGTGGCTTGTCCCGTATCCACTTTACCCCTGCAAACTGATGGAAAGTATCTATTGCTGTATTACCATCAGGTGTGGGACTTGTTGATACAACAGCGTTATCCATGAAGATACTACGGACATGCTTCCGAACGCATGGTTCACAACTTATTTCTACCGCTGCCTGGAACAGCATCACAAGAATTAGTGAGCACAATTAAAGTACCCTCATAAGCAAGCATATTATTGCAAACTTCATCGCTCACACATCTCTCCACAACAAAAACATATTAGCATACCATGTGCCTGGCACCTTTCAAAACAGCTTGAGGTGTTTCAAACATCGCACACGTAAAATTTGAAGCCATCTCCTCCGGGGTTTCCTTGGCATCCTCCAATTCATCCATTCTCTGCCAAAAAAAATTTGTAGAGCATCAACCTTATATTCTCATTCAAAACAATTGCAATCACAATTCAAACACATACCATCTTTTCCAGAGATATCTGCAATCCAAATTGCTCAGAACTATAGCCAAACTTGCTCGCAACCTCCCATAGACCAGCCTTGCTGCAAATACTATATTGTGACTTTCTCTTGGGCCTCTTATATTGTCCTTCATCTGCACCAACCTCACCTGCGGGGAAGTGCAGGTTAAACTTTGAGTCAACATCATCAACCTCTCTTTCTGATTCAGCAGCCTTGAGTGCTTTCGTAATTGATTCAAAAAGCTGCTGATTCAAAGCTAGACGTGTCTCGTCATAAATTCTACGCGACTCTTCATCAAACCGCTTATTGTAGTATGACTGGAGAGCACTCTTTCGCTTCTGGAGAAGCAACCACTTTCTGTCCAAGTCCTGAATGGCCCACAGCACCTACAAAGAAGCATATCGCCATTTAATCAATGTAAAATGTCCAGCAGAATGTATGCACTTCAATCTACAAAAATAGTTCGATAATCCAACATCGTTTTACCTTGTGCCACCGCATTGTAGGCTTTTGATCAGGTTTGCTCTGATTCTCAATATCATCCTCATTTTGCTCTGGGTCCCTAAACAGACTCAGGCAGTCTTCCCTCCGGTACATGGCAATAAATGGAACCTAGAAAATAAAAGCACAATGTAGGCACGCTAATATGGAGAACTAAGGCTACAAAGAGAAATTCTTCGATATTAAAGATCTACTACTTACATCTAACTTCTGAACATGCATAAACTCCAAAAACCTCATAATATCATCCTTGTTTATTGACAGTTCACGCTCCCCTTGAGTTGTCTCTGTAACCCTCTTGCTAAATAAAGGTATCATGCCAGTCAAGAGCTGATTATATATCCAGTTACTCTCCTCTTCTATACTCATTTCATCTGTTGGTGGTGGACCAGTGCTTTCCTCAGAGATCTACAAGAAAGAAAAAGATAATTCAATCAAGGCACTTAGGTGGCATGCTAGAACAAAAACAGTTTTTAATGTGCACTACATGACCTGCATTCTTTCCGGTAAATCTATCTCCCGTATCCGGTCATCCTTCTCTGTCATATACTTCTCAGAAAGAATAATTGGTTCGAATTCATCTTCCAGCCTCCTTTCCCTCCATTCACTAGAATCATCATATTTGCCAACCTTTGCTAAGCCTTGCTTGCGAAGCCTCAGGAGTTCATCAACATCACCAAATATGTCATGAGCTTCCTGAAGTGCAGATGATGAAACTCCAGGTGCCTGCCTAGATTTCTTCTTGTTTGGCTTCCTCCGTCTGCACAATGAATTGATGAAAATTAAAAACTTCATATTCACAATACCCCTAATGAAATACATGATGCAAATCATACCTCACAGGAGCCCCATGTTCATCAACTTCTTCTTCATCCACAATAAAATCAGCCATTTCATCATCCTCTTCACCAATGTCGCCATCTTCTTCTTCAGGTAGTTCCTCTTCAGCAATATCCTCAAGAGGTGGTCCTGCAACATTGTAGGAAATTGGCAAGTGTCAAGAATAGGAATTGACAAAACAATTACATTAGATTATAAGTGATAGAATTTACCCTCATCATCACCAAATAAACTCCTTTTGAGCTTCTCCTCAGCTGTTCGTCCGCTCTTTCCACTTCCATCAAACTCCTCCTCATCAGAAAATCCAGTGCGCTCTTCATCTGTGTCCCTCTGAGCTTTTTTTAGTCTCTTGAACTTTTTGCTCTCCTACGAAAACAACAACCACGAAAATGTCAATCAATTAAGTATACCAACGAAAAGCCAATTAAAAGCAGCATGAAGAACATATGTGTATATGCCTAATGTAGATCAATAGACCCGTATACAAAATATAGGGGGAGAGAGAGAGAGAGAGAGACAAAAGCTCACAAATTTTGGACGATGAAAGCCCGTGATGTTATTATCCTGAAGGAGCTCGTAGTCATCTTCATCAAGAACATAATTCTTCTCCGATTCTCTAAAAAATTGGTGGTAAGTACAAAAAAATAAGAACAGCAATTTATAAGAATGAATGGTCTCACAAGAAAGAATGTACCTTTTCTTTCTTTTTTTCTTCTTTTGTCTCTCCTCATCGCTGTCTGCCCTCTCCGATTCTTCCTCATCTGGTTCTTCTTCATCAACATCATCAACAATAAACCCATCTTTCTCATACTCATCTTGCCCTTCTGCTCAAAAAAAGAACCAAACTACGTATTAGACCATAAATATGAATTATATATAACTATTAGTTCAAAAAATTATCAAAGAAGCACATTACATACATTCAAAATAAAAATTAAAAAACCCAAAAACAATATAATTTGGTGGAAACCAGAACTCAAGCAAAGACCAAATACTGCAGCTTGAAAGGAAAATGCAGATTTTCCCAATAAGTTTTCGGCAAAAAATCGCCTCAAAAGCTCCATTTTCTTGGCAAAGATTTCACAACTCAATTAAGAAAGAAAGAACAAAAATTCAATAGATGATCCTTCGATTCACCCAGGAAACAAACATCACGCAAAAAAAATAAACCCTAACGAAATCTCACAAACCCTACAAAACCCTAGCAGCCAAATATATTCGATTAAAGAGAAACCCACAAATTTAAAAGAACAAAAAATAGGAATCGAAAAGAGAAAAATCGAATCCCGTACCGTCCTCGTCTTCTTCATCGTCGTCATCGCGGTCATCGACGTCGACTCCGCCTCCATCGCCAGTTTCTCTCTCATCCTCCTCAACTTCAACCTCATCTGCATAAATTGGTCAAAAAAACAGTGAATGGCGAAGAAATCTGAGAGAAAATTCCCATTTGAAGAGAGAGAAAAGGGGGGTTTTTTTTTTACCTTCGTCATCTGAGATTATGGATTTTCCAACCATTTCTGAATGGAAACTTAGGGCGAAGCAAGCCCTAGAAAATGTAAGTGAATGTGCTTGTGAGGAAAAACCCTAGAAGCTCAGAGAAATCAGAAATTTTGCAATGGAGAGAAAGACAGATGAGTGAGAGAGGGGGGGTTCGATAACGCATCAGCTTTGAGACGGATGATGATTTCCGTTGCTTTTATATGCCATCCTCCCTAAACTATTTCAATTGTCATTAGGGGCTGTTTGGCAAAAGGTTTTGGTGGGTTTTGCCATTTTTTTCGAAAGAGGTAAAAAATATACCCTCTTAATATTTATTTAAAATATATATTACTTAATGTAATTTAAAAAATTATAAATATTTCTTTATTGAAAAAACTTAATTAATAGAATTAATTGAAAAAAATAAAATTCATAACTGCTCTTTTATACAAAATAAAAATATATGAATTATTAATTGAAATAAATTTTTAATATCATTAAAAACTATTACTTTGACTTGATAATTTATTAATAAAATAATTTATTTGTTATGAAATTAAAAATTTAAAGGATAGAATGTAATTTCCAGAATCATAACATACAATACATATTTTATGCAAATTTTAGAGATGTATTTATAATTTATCCATTTTTAAATGTTTTTTGTTGTTGCTTTTTTTATAATTTGAAATATGTATTAATGTGTTATGTAAATGTAAATTAGTTTTTGTTAAGTTAAAAATTTTATTAGATTCGTAGTTTTTTTTTTCTGTTGTTAATTTTTTTAGCGGGGAAGAAACAATTTTATTTTTTTTATTTTTTAGTTAATAAATTACTTTTTTTTAAATGGTCAAACAAGTGTTTAGTGACTTTTTTTTTTTGTTTTACCCTACCTTTGTTTTACGCTGTGTTTGATTGAAGGATTTGATGAGAGAATTGAAAAGGGAAAGGGAAAAGTTAGTTAAAATGTAAATAAAATATACTTACATTTCACCTAGTTTCACACACCTTTTCCCTTTCCCTTTCTAAATCACTCCTCAAATCCCCCAACAAAACATAATATTAGTGAAAAATATCTTTCAAAATAGAAAAAAGAAATTAATTATTATATGTAAAATATGTTTTTTTGCTACAATCATTGAACTAATGGTTATTTTAAGAATTTATTATTTTAATTAATTTTTTATAAACAGACGTAAATAAATTAGAAAATAGAGCTAATATTTAACTTTTTTCTCTTTTTAAAATTACCAAAACAATATGCTAGTAATTATGAGTGCTGATAAGGTGATAGTAGCAAGAGAGTGAGGTGGGGGCAACAAGCTAATGGTGACGAAGATAATGGTTATGATAATCGTAGGATAATAGCAGTGTGGACATTGGTCAGGTTAGACCAAACTTGGACTAAGGAGTTATTTGGGGTGTCTTAAATAAGTGTATTTTTTTTTTTTAAACTAAAAAATTGAGGAATAAAATATAGATATTTGGGTTAAATTCTTGACTTTTTATGAAAAAATATGTAATAAAAAATTATAAAAATTGATTTGTAGGAGAAAATTAGAATTAGAAGTTGTGCAGCCGTAATTGTTGACTTTTGGTGAATAATATTAACTTTTTAACTTTTTGAGTAATTTTTTAATTTTTTAATTTTTTCTGGACATGCCAAACTTGGCCTAAGATTGCTCTATACACTGCCCAATTTCGAATTGGCCCAAATCTAACCTTAAAAGGAAATGTAATTTTAAAGTCCATCTGCCCATATATGGTCTTTTTGTTTTTTTTTAAAAAAAAATTGTAATAAAAATTGGTTCCATCTTTAATCCGTTCACCAACCAAATTTGTTTCTTTTGAACATAATTTATCAACCAGTCAATGACTAAACAATACCAAAGAGGACTGGACTGGGTCCAACCCAATTTTATGGGCCAAAATACTATTTCCAAATTCTGAAAAAAAAAAAAAAAAAAAAAAGAAGTTGCATTGAGTGGGTGAACATGCTCATATTCACCTTGGGTGGAGATGGTGGAATGGTGGCAATAGTGGTGCTCATTGACCTGATTAGCGTTGTTTATTGGCCTGATTGATATGTTAAAAATGACCAATCTGACTCAAATCATATGTTCTTAAGTGATTTCGATAGAATGGCCAGATGAAAATTTTCTAAATTCGATTATGTTTGGACAGATGGTGAATGGGAGAGGTTATTCGATCTAACCTGATCTGTCAAACTCTCTTTAAAAAAATAATGTTATGTTTTTATACTTTACATGTTAACAAATTGACATTTTATTAAGTAATAATATTAGATATTTATAAAATATGAAAGTTTGGCTTTTATTTTAATTATAGAAAATGAAAAATAAAATATTTTAGACTCAAATAAGGCTGAAAATATTAAAAAAAATACTTTGAAATAATTATTAAAAAAATAAAATTATAAAGTTCAAATCGTCAAATTGATCCACATTCACCTGCAAATTCACATAACCTACTCAATCCGTAGCCATTAACTAAGTGGATGAATGCGGAATTATTTTTTTTATTCCGCCTAAATTTAGACGGATAATGAATGGAATGCCACTAAACCAACTTGATCCATAACCATCCCTATATAGGTGATAGTAGTAGTCATGTTAGTAAGAGTTCATAAAACCATCACTTGTGCTAAATGTTAAAACATATAGGTAAAGAGAAATTTTGGCAATGCTACAGTGTGAAAATACCAAAATTAGCAATGTTGCTAAAATAGTGCACCAGCTATTTGTTTTATTTTCTTGTCAAAAAATAAAATCAAAATATTATTTGTGGTCCAATTATGAAAGAGAACAAGAACTCTAACTAAAATTTAACATTTTGTCAAATTTTATACCAAATTTAGGCTGGTTTGGCTTATCCTATATAAGTTAAAAAGCTAAAAAGTTACTCCAAAATCTAAAAAAATATCACTATTCACCAAAAAAAAAAAAAAAATCAATTTTCTACATATTTGAGCCCGACCGAAGTGATGTCTGCGAAGCTGCTGTGCTGCGGCAGTGGACAGGGATTAATGATTGGGTGTGATTTGCACACACACCGCTGTTTGGCCTGTGGGGACTATCACGGGTCCCGTTTTGATAATCTGAACCGTAAATGTGTAGAACTCGTCGAGTACTATATGTTTACAAAAAATCACATTGATCGGATATCAATAACTATATGATCAAATCAGTTATATACAACAAATAGATGGTGTTATAATTAATGATTGAAAAATAAATAAATCTGATCAGATAGCTATCGATATCCGATTAATGTGATTTTTTATAGGTACATAGTGTTCGACAAGTTACACACATTAAACGGTTCAGATTATTAAAATGGGACCCGTGATGACCTCCATGGGCCAAACAAAACCGTCCAGTGTTTTGTACAAAAATTAGCCAATAATTTTCAACTCCAATTCACTCTAGCCGGTTGTACCCTATCTAATCATCTCCTACACACCTTTTTTATACAATTTTTTAATACACATTTTTTCATAAAAAGTCAAAAAGTTAACCAAAACTTTCATTTTTTTTTTTTTTGTCTTTTTTAGTCCAAAAAGACAAAAAGTGCACTTTTTAGAATACTCCAAACCATCCCTTAGTAATGTTATATTTTGGTGACCCTTTTGGCTCGCCATTGGAGTGTTTTTTTTTTGTTTTGTTTTTTTTTTTTTTTTTCAAGTTGCTGTAATTAATTTATCAATAAGAAACACTATAGCAACTCCATTCCATATTCCATAAGTGGACAAAATTTTACTATACTCATTTTTCATTATTTTTTTCATTATTTATTGTACTAAATACTAAAAAGTTTATTGTTAAATTTTTATTACAAATTTTGTTTTCGAGTTGTCTTATTATTCTTGTTAAAATGTCATTTTCTAAACAAAAATTAATAATTATACTTTTTTTTTCAAATCTAGTCATATTCGTTTATTTTTTTTTTTTTAGGTCTCCCCAGGGTATCCCCCGCCGACCGCGGAGACTAATCCCTTCGCTGGTTTGTAGGCACCTCGAAGGGTGGGACAGCTGGCCCAGGGATTTAAGGCTGCTCCATGCCCAAGGTGGGAATCGAACCCCCGACACTTGGTTAAGGGAGGAGGAGTCCCTTCCACTCCACCACACCCCCTGAGTTGTCATATTCGTTTATTTGTAAGGTCATCTCCGCAAGTAAAATTTTAGAAGTTACAAATTAAAAAACAAATCAACAAAACACTGTTAAAATTTATTTTTCAAACCTCCCAATAACTAAGGCATAATAATATAAAGGGGAAATATCAAATCAATGTAGTTTTACAAAAATAGTTTTAATCAATAATTAAAATTATAAATTTTTTTATGTTTGTGTAATTTTTATTGGTGTGATTGCCCGTAATATAAAACTGGTAAAGTACATAATATCAGTGGCGTAGGTAGGAATTTCCTTTAGTGGGGTCATTTAACAAAGCATCATTAATGTCATATATCATATTTTTAGTTATACACAATCTTTCAACATTAACATTCACATAATACTCTGTAAATTTCATATATTCTCAAATCACATTGACAAAGTAACCCAAAGTAGTGAAATTACAAGTAAAAACAAAATATTGGGATATTAACACCATTACTTTAACAAAAATAAGTAAATATCTACACTGCTACAATTGTCCGCGACGACTTTTCATTTTTTGAAATCGCTGCATAATGGCATCATTAGTTATGCTATCAAACAGATCTTTTTCAATATATGTAACCAAACAATCATTCATCCAACTATCATCCATTCTGTTACGCAATCGATTTTTTATGAATTTCATTGCAGAGAAAGATCTTTCCACAGTTGCAGTTGTGATTGGTAGAACCAATGACAATTTCACAAGCATATAGACCAAAGGATATACAATATCTCTCTTTGTCTCTACTAACTTTTTTGCAAGGTCACCAACATCTTTTAATTCAGAAAACTCACTATGTGAGTGCATATCAACAACATAGTTTTCAAGTTGATTCTCAAGTGCCAAGAGGTCCACTGTAGAAAACTCAGATGGATATAATTGAGCAAGACGAACCAATCTCGATTTATCAAAAGAACAAAATGAGTTTCTCGGATTCAAGCAAGCCACACAAATAAGTAACTCGGTATTCAACTCAGTAAGACGGCTGTTTAGCTCTTGAAGTTGCATATCTAAAACTGTATAGAATAGCTCAATGCAATAATGGTGTAAATTTGTAATTTGTGGGGCCCTACGTCGCGATCTCCTTGGAAGTATGAATATATCATCCATATTAGAAATAGGGATATCATGCTTTTTGCAAAATAAGGAAATCTCAATTAATAGAGATTCTCATCCTTCATCTCATTCGTTGCTTGCACACTTTGACTAGTGACATAGCATTTATAATGTCTTGATCTTTCCTTTGCAAAGCTTGAGATAATTCATTTGTGATTGACAAGACATTTTTCATCAGGTGTAGATTAAAGGAACAATCAAAGGATACCAATGCACATATAAAAGTACGAGCATCAGCTCTTTACTTCGAGTGTGAGCCATCCTCTTCAAGAACACTTATCACTGAAGCAAACAAGGCAATCAAGTTTAGAAGTGTTCCATAATGTGATCCCCAACGCGTGTCACCAGCCCGCTTAAGACCAATTTCTTGATTCATCCATTGCCCACTTTGAATCTCATCATTGCTTAATGATTTTGCAACTTTAGCAGCTTGTGTCTCTTTAAGCAAATCTCGACGCTTACAAGAAGCTCTAACAACATTCAATACATTACTAACCAAATTGCAAAGCGAAACAATATCAATGTGATTTTTTGCAACAGCTACAAGAGTCAATTGAAATTGGTGAGCAAAGCAATGAACATAAAACACTTCTCCATTCTCCTTCATAATTAAGGACTTAAGACCATTGAATTCACCTTGCATTTTACTAGCTCCATCGTAACCTTGACCACGTATTCTTGATAAACTTAAACCATGTTTAGAAAACAAGGATTCAATTGCTGCCTTAAGTGATAAAGCAGTGGTATCTACAACATGCATGAGACCAAAAAACCTTTTTGTAATGATCCCTCTTTTGTCCACATATCGTAAAACAACTGCCATTTGTTCTTTAGTTTATACATCACGAGACTCATCGACTAAAATCACAAAGAACTGATTTCCAATCTCTTCAATGATGGCATTGGTAGTTTCACATGCAACACAATTTGTTATATCTTTTTGAATCTCAGGTGTAATCAACTTCATATTTTTAGGACCATTTTGCAAGACAACCTTGTTTATGCTCTCATTGTGATCAGCAAGAAACTGTAAAATCTCTAGGAAATTTCCTCTGTTACTTGAATTCTCTGATTCATCATGAACACGGAAAGCCAACCCTTGGCGTAAAAGGAATCTTATGCAGTCAACTGATACATTCAAGCGAGTCCGATAGTCAATCTTAGCTTGATTTGATTGCTTACGGAAAACTTCTTGGATGTGTTGTTTTTGCTTCATTAAATCTTCACACTTCTTCCAAGCTTGGTTATGAGCACTGTTACAATCTCCAACATGAACTGTTAGCCTTTCTTTTTTATTCCAAGATGTGAAGCCTCCAGTAACAAAAGTGTCACATCCGGCTTGTTTTCCAATGTCGAGCTTAAATAAGTAACAACACAAACAAAATGTAGCATCTTTTTTTATGCTATACTCTAACCAATTGCCAAACTCTTTAAACCATTTTGGATTAAATCGACGCAAAACCCCACTGACATCTCTTTGTCGAAATTTGTGGCTACGAGGTTGACAAGGGCCTTTTAGCAAATATGCCCTTCTAATCTCATCTTAATCATTAGGATGATACTCTGATATTTTTTTACGTAATCCAGGATCTGTGGGAAGAGTTTCCAAGTCTATGACTTTTCTTGGAAGCAAGTTCTATCTGATCACTACCATAAGTTTCTTGGATAGGAGATGAATCTTGTGACACAATCAATTTTCTCTTTAGAAATTTATCTATAGTAGCTTGCTTGGAAGAATTTTTTTATCACAAATTTATCTGTAGTAGTAGAATTGATCCTAAAATTATAATAAGAATAAGATGTATTATTAGACTCACACATCATACAAAAGCAATGATAAAACACACAAATTTATAGCATCTCTATATATATATATATCATATAGACTTCCAATTCAAAATACAATAGACAAACACAAATTTATTGTGACAACCCTCGCCACTGATTACTGCTAAACTGTGATTGAACATGACAAGTAATTGGTTAGACTAAAATTCTGAACTAATTGTGTATGTATGTTGTTTTAGTACGTTTCAATCTGTTCGCCATTGATTTATCTGTTCATGTTTTAAGTTTTGAACTGCAAATTGAAGGCTTTATCGGCGGCCGAATCTAAAATTGATTGGTATTTTATGCTAGTTAGAATCTATGTGATTTTATGGTAAATTTAATTACAAGTTGATTTGGAATGATTAAATTAGATTAAATAATGTTAAATTACATTAGATGGCTTATTTACCAAAATGCCATTAAGTGGACTTTGCTAGACCAATTGTTTAGTCTTGATTTACATGTGTTGGCATCACTCTTTATTACTCTTTTGAGGCCATAGCTGTGTAAGAGAGAGAGAGAGAGTAAGAGAAAACTTAGCTCATCAAGAATTTGGCGTGGAGACTTAGAAGATTTGAAGAATTCATTGCATAATTGAGCTTCTACCTTTGAAATTGAGGACCTAAGGTAGAGAATTCATCTTCTCCATTGTGAATTTGAGTTACTTCTTGCATGGTTCTTGGTGAATTAGAGTTAGAGTCAAGATTTGATTCTAAATGTTGAATTGAGTGGTAATCCATGCATGCACGTCCTCATATTGAAGTTTTGATGTTGATTTCATGGAAATCCTCACATGCATGTCTATATTCTAGCTATGGTCCATGAATTCATCATGTTTTTGAGTGAATTGACTCATTTGACCGAGTATTTGAAGCTTTGATTTCAATTGAACACTTGCATGTTACATATACATTATGTTCATGAAGTTTTGTTTGGATTTGTGTTTAATTGAACTACTTTTGGGCTTTGATTTTGTAAATTGATCTTTGAAACATGTCATATTATGAGTTTTAAAGTGTTTTCCAGAAAATTGGCCCAAAAGAATCGAATTTGATGCTTTAAATATTGAATTTGAGCTTGGAGGTTCAATATGGAAATTCCAGATTTTGGACCCACGCTCGAGCATAAGACTTCACGCTCGAGCGTACACTCTGAGTACATGCATCCCGCTTGAGCAGGGAAAGTAATGCTCGAGCGTAAAATGCATGTATCTAGTACTTTTCATGTGTTTACAGTCCACTCGAACGAAGACTTATGTCTCACGCTCGAGCGGAGGTTGAGCGCCCATCGAGCGTGAATTGCATGCATCCAGTACTTTTGCTTGAGTTTACAGTCCGCTTGAGCGAAGAAAGTCACGCTCGAGCGGAGATCCTTTGTCTGCATGCCCGCTCGAGCGTAGAAAGTCACGCTCGAGCGAGACCCATGTTTTCTGAAAATTTTGAAAAGTGCTTTAAAGTACATCTTTGCATCCTCTTTCCATCCTAGGCATTCCTAGGCCATGTTTAAGGCATCTTAATGAGGATATTGATGTAGAACCACACCGAGTCAAGATAGGGACTAAGTTGTTGATTCCCAAGTGTGTAACTTAGTGTGTGTTTGTTCTGTAACTGTGTAAGGTTGGCATTTGAGAACGCTCATTAGCTACTTATAGCCCAGTGCTCTGTAAGTAACAATGTTGTAAAGATATGTTCAATTATGAATATTTTCTGTATGATCAACTGTTCTGTTTACTGAAACGTTATTGTTTAATGAATGAATGTTTGTCCTATTTATAAACTGTATTCGTGGTATCCATAGCAATTTACTGTTACTGTACTGTTACTGCTACTATCACAGAGATCTCTGTCGGTTCTCATGTTTGGAACCACTACTGTTTATTGTTATGATGGCCATCAACTGACTGTTCGGTCTGTTAAGACCTACTATACTGTTTGCTATTGGATGTACCGCATATAACTGTTATGGTTTCTAAATGACTGATAAGACTGCTTGCTGACTAAAAGGACATTCATTCTTAACCCCTTTACGCATTTGTTATTCACTGGGCTTTAGCTCACTGTTTATATTTATATGTAGGTGTCGAGGCACCGGATCGGAGTTAAGAGTGTTGGGTTAGCTCCCTTTTTGTCAAGCCAACCATCGCGCCTCACTTCGAGATTCCATATCAGTCCAAGCCAGGGCTTTTTTGGGTGTCTTAGTTCACCCTTTTGATTCTGTTCTGTAATACTGTATAAGACTTGTACTGTATTGTGCTAATTAGGGATTTGGTCCCTAACCTGGATGTTGTACATATGGTGTATATATGTTTTGCTTATGAATATGAATATTTTACAGAAAAGTCTTTTTGCATCAGACTGTCACAGCTCATTGGGCATCTTTTATTACTGTTTTGGTTTCCTCCAGCCCCTGTACTCTGTATTACTGTCTTTACTGTTATGCAGGCCTTCAGTAATCATGGATTACTGGCCGGTTACGGTACTAAACCCATTGGGGCTGGTTTGGGTCGTGACATTTATCATATATAGTTCATAGATGGAATTCAAAATCATCAATATAGTGAACTAGTAAAATTAGAATTTGATGCAAAAGAGTTTAACAGAATGCTTGTTCAAGATCATCAATATTATAAGCCCCAAAATCTGAAAACTTAATAAACCCCAAAAAAAACCCTAGGCACAGTTATTGTATAATCCCAAATATTGACAAACCCATCATCAATACAATTGAATCACACAGAAAAACAGAGAGAAGGTTTTAGAGTAAAAGAAAGCTAACCTTGGTGCCACAATCAAAGACCAAAGGGCCTAAACTAGATCAAAAGTCTCGGCAATCACAACTACCATAGCGAATGAACGAAGACCCAAATGAATGAACTAGTTGTTGTAACTGGAATGAAACATTGGAGAGAAAAATAATGAAGGAAGAAAAGAAGCACGTGAGAGTAAGGTAAGAGACACCCAAACCAATAGTCAATGGAGAGAACCAAAACTAAAAGTCGCTGTCCAGTCTCCAGAGTAAACAAACGTTTGGTTTATTTCTAGAACTAGAAGCCTAAATTTCTGAATAAAGTTTGATTTTGTTTTTACCTATGGGGGTCAATTTGTAAAAATTTAAAATTTTATTTATTTTATTTAGACCCACTGGGTTCAATTTGTAAATATTCATAATTTTTTAACATATATTCTATCAAAAATTTGAAGTTCAGTGGTGTCAAGTGACACCACTGACCAAAGCATAGCTACGCCCCTGCGTAATATACACATAGCTAATAATAGATTTGTGCGATGCACGTGCAATACACGTGATCAAAATAAAAAATTTAAAATAATATTTTATAAACATTAGTTAAATATTATATATATAACTATTTTAAAATTTTGTTTCTATGTATGTAATGGAATAAATTAATTTTAGCCTAAAAAATCTATACTAGCGGTCAAGGCACGTGCGATGTGTGTGCAAATTTTAAAAATAAAACAACATTATCTGATTCATATTTTTCTCTAATAATATACACATATATCATGAGAAAGAACTAAGAAAAAACAATTATAGTTCGCCAAAAAAAATTGTAGAATCCAAATAAAAAAAAGACTTTGAGAAAAAGAATTGATTCATCAATAATAAAAAAAAATAAAAAGAGAAATTGAGAGAGAGAAGTGGGTGAAAAACAACCATACTCCGCCCTAAGTTAAAAATAAATTAAAAAAATTGAGAGAGAAAAAGGAATTCAGTTTAAAAAATTGAGAGAGAACTGGAAAGATAAAAGAGTTTGAGAAAAAGAGAATTGGTTCATCGCAATTTTTATCATAATAAAGAAATAAGATAAAAAGAAATATATATATAGAGAGAGAGAATTCAGTTTCAATTTCGCCAAAAAAAAATTAAAATCCAAATAAAAAATAAAGATTTTAAGAGAAATAATTGATTCATCCATAATAGATAAATAAAAAGAAAAATATAGAGAAAGGGAAGTAGGTGAAAAAAAACAATACTCAACCCTAATGTTAATGTATATATAGATACATTATATATTCAGGGTATATTATATAATTAGGGCCTTGATTTTTGGCTTTGATTTAAGGTTTAGACTAGAATTGTTATTCTGCCTTCTATGTTTAGATTGTATCTCTCTCCTATTTAAAGGAGCCCCTGTACATTGTTATGGTTATAAAATACATACACATTTTTTTTCTCTCTCTCTCTCTCTCTCTCACACACACTTTCTCTCAACCATTCTAATATGATATCAGAGCTCTAGGTTCTACACTTATGGCCTTTTTCTTTTCTTTTTGTGCTTAGTCCTGTACACAGTGGCACTACAGCACTGCTTCATCGTTTTTTTTTTCACCCACCAAACTGCTCAAAATCTCCTCTTGATTCCAACGGCACCGCCCACATCACCAAAAAAACCTCCAAGCGCCCTCACACGCCACTTCTGTGCTTGGTGCATCTCAGCCTTCCGCTGCCACTCTCCTACGCATCCTTATGTGCCCCTCCGTTGCTTGCTCACGTTAGCATTTGACGTTAGCCCTGCGCTCGCGTGCACTATTTCACTATTGTGCGCCAACGTGCGCCATTCTGCTACTATGCGCTGCACACCCTTCCTACTATTGTGCGCCGTACCTCCCCCTGCTATTGTACGCCGCTGATATCATCCAGCTTTCTGCTGATGCCATCTCTGCTGATGCCATGTAAGATGAAGTACGAAGTAAGTTGAAGAGATTAGCGAAAGAATGAAGTAAAACCGTTAAGAATTAAGAAAGTTATGGGGTCTGAAAGATGGTTCAAAAAAAATGTCTGAGACGGTAGGAAAATAATCTTATTGTTCGTCAAATTTTGGAGATCCGATGGCATGCAAAAAGAGACGGAACGAGGCGTGTGAGTAGTGAACCAAAAATTAGGCCGTAAGGTGAATCCAATGACAGAAAAATAAGATAAAACGGAGTTACGATGAAGAAGATACAAGCATTTGAACTGGTGACATTGAAACTAAATTTATGGGTCTTCTGTTCGTGCATACTACGGCTGTTGGAGAAGATGAATTGAATTTTATCCAGCGTTTCTCGGCCCATGGTGCTACGGTGCATCCTAGTACCTTTAGGTTAATCGAGTGGTCCTATGACTTTGGGAATGACCACCCTTAGGTTTTTCGACGTGTAGAATCCATTTTTGGGGTTAGATCTTTCAAATTCTAAGTCTAAAATGATGATCAACGACTAAAAGTTCTAAGAGAATCCAATGGAAGATCAACGGTGAGATCACGTCCGATTAATGTAAAATTTCAGCAAGACGATCATGAAGCCAGGACGGTCATATCTTACGATCAGAATCATAAATCAAATTCGGACGATAAATCGTTAGCAACCTAACATAGTAAGAAAACCCTCTCAACCCTCTTATTTTTTTTTATATTTGAAATTTTCAGATTATATACATATGATAAAATGTCTAAACTTTTAGATAGAATTTTATTTATACTTATATGAAAATTTATGATGGTATATCAAATTTGGATTTGCATGTGTAGTTTTTGCCATTAAAAAGATTATTGAAGATGTTATTTGGCCCTTTAAATCTGCCAGAAAGTTGTACGAAATTTTTAAAAATTTTATACTCAAAATTTGAAGATGATTTCTTCTACAAAGTTGTTGATAATGATGTCTAGTTCATCCTCAAAATTTTTCAACAATTATTGAGTTTTTTACGAATTTATACAAATTTTTAACCAAATCTGATGCTAAAAACAGATTTCACTATGTGTTTGAAAAATTATTTAAAAATTTATATTAAACCAAATCTGGTAATTTCTAAGCAAAAAATGAAATTTAAGAAGTATAGTTTCATAATAAATTTTTATATTATGGAACTGGTTTATAAATTTAAGTATGGGATTAATTTAAGAAAATGTGATAAATCTGCGTCATGAACATTCCTAGAATTTTTAAGAATTATTTATAATTTATTTTTGGAAAACGCTTTCTGAAAAATGACCATAGCATGTTTATTGAGTATTTTGTAGATTGATATGAATTTTAGAGTTGTATAAGTAATTTATTTATAATTTATTTTGCAAGATATACATTATGAAAATTTCGGCAGATTAAGGAGGAATCAAAAAAATTATCTCTTCAATTGTTTCTTTGGACTAAACTTTAATATTGTGCTAATCTAATTTTGTAGATTAAAAATCCATGCATGTGTGTGATTATGATTTATTTTTTTTGATATCTACATTATTATTTCATACCATAGTTTAAATAAATTGTTTATTTAAATTTTGTACAATCGTTTATTATTGTGTGACATGTGTAATATTTTATGTTCGGATTTTAATGAGTTGGTATAACATTATTGGTAATTAAATTTTGAATTATTGTGAATATCTTAACAAGTAAAGAGACACAAAATTTAACCAATGATACATTAAAATGTAAAAGTGACGGGGTGAGCTCGGTCTAGAATCTTGCGCAAGTGAGTTGCGAACCCTAACATGGCACGGGAAGGTTGTGACAACCCTCACCACTGTTTACTGATAACACTGCCGATTAGTGTTAATCTATGATTAAGCATGCTAATTGACTGACTGATTGAATTACTAAACTGATTGATTGATTGTGCTAGTTTGAATGCAATTCTATCTGTTGACTGTTAAATGTATCTGTTCATGTTTCATGCTTTAAACTGCAAATTGAAGACCTTATCGGCGGCAGAATCTGAAATTGATTAATGTTTTATGCTAATTAGGATTAATGTGATTTTGTGGTATATTTATGTGAAATGTGATTTGGTATGATTAAATTAGATTAAATATTGATAAATTACAAGAGTTGGCCTTATTTACAACCTTGCTACTTAGTGGCCCACTTCATATCATATTTTGAGACTTAGAATCAACATTTCATCAGCCCATTTCTTGAGCCATAGCCGACTAGAGAGAGAGAGAGTGTAAGGAAAACTTGTTTTCATCTTGAATTTGCTTGGAGACTAGGAGGATTTGAAAGATAATTGCAAAATTGAGCTTCTATACTTGGAGTTGTAAACTTAAGGTAGAGTAATTACCTTCTTAATTGTGTATTTAAGATAGTTCTTGCATGGTTCATGTTATATTGAAGAGTTGAGTCTTGAATTGGACCTAGCATGTTGCATTGTGGCATATATCATGCATGCATGCCTATATGGATGAGTTTAAAGTTGTTTCTATGGAAAATTGTTTCATGCATGTCCATATTGCGGTTATAGTCCATGACTTCATCTTGTTTTGAAAAGATTGGCTCATTTGAGCTAGTGATTGAAGCTTTGAATTAGTTTAAATTCATGCATGTCACATTGGAAGTATGTTCTTGAACTTTGGTTTGAAATTGGATTTAATTGAACTACCTTTGGGCTTTGATTTCTCAAATTGATCTTTGAAACATGTTGTATTATGAGTTTTGAAGAGTTTTCCAGAAAATTGGCCCAAGATGATCGAATTTGGTGCATTAAAACTTGGTTTTAAGCTTGAGGTTCAAATCTGGAATTTCCAGAATTTGGACTCACGCTCGAGCGGCGAAATTGGCGCTCGAGCGTGGAATACGTGCTCCCAGCACTTTGCATTGTTTTACAGTCCGCTCGAGCGAGGAAATGCATGCTCGAGTGGGGACTTGTGTCACACGCTCGAGCGAGTGTCGAGCACCCATCGAGCGTGATTTTCATACATCCAGTACTTTTGCCATGTTTTGCAATCCGCTCGAGCGTGAGAAGTGACGCTCGAGCGGGGAACCTTTGTCTGCATGTCCGCTCGAGCGTAGAAATCCACGCTCGAGCATGACCCCTATTTTTCTGAAAATTTTGAAAAGTATTTCAAAGTGCATCTTTGCATCCTCTTTCCATCCTAAGCATTCCTAGGACATGTTTAAGGCATCTTAAGGAGGATATTGATGTAGAACCACACTGAGGCAAATTAGGGATTAAGTTATTATTCTTCCTAACTGTGTAGCTTAGTGTGTGTTTACTCTATAACTGTGTAGGGTTGGCATCCGGCGATGCTCTAGCTTATCTGTAGCCCAGAACTCTGTGAGTAACAATGTTGTAAAGATATGTTCAATAATGATTATCTTCTGAACAATTGAACTGTATTGTTTTCTGAAATGATACTGTTACTGAATGAATGATGTCCTATTTGTGAACTGTATTCGTGGCATCCATAGCAACCTATTGTTACTGTACTGTACTACTACTGACACAGAGATTTCTGTCGGTTCCCATGTTGGAATCACTACTGTTTACTGATATGATGGCCATCAACTGACTGTTTGGTCTGTTAAGACCTACTGTACTGCTTTGCTATTGGATGTACCACATATGACTATTATAGTTTCTGAATGACTGTTATGGCATGAAATATGAGCTGCAAACTGAATGACTGATATACTGATAATTGATTGTTTTCAATACTGAAAGGACATTCATTCTTAACCTCTTTACGCATATGTTATTCACTGGGCTTTAGCTCACTGCTCATATATATATGTAGGTGTACAAGTACCGGACCGTTGCTAGGAGCGTTGGATTAAACTCCTATTTTGTCAATTTAACTACCGTGCCTCACTGCGAGGTTCTAAGTCCTTCAAGCCAAGGCTGTTTAGGGGTGTTTTAGTTTTCCCATTTTTGTTTCTGATCTGTATAGACTGAGTGTTTTTGTACTGTACTGTCTTAATAGGGATCAAGTCCCTGATCTGGATTATTGTAAATACTGTGTATACTGTTTTGGTACTGACTATGTATATGTTATAAAAAGTCTTTTGCATACAGACTGTCACAACTCATTGGACATCTTTTAATTACTGTTTTGGCTTCCGCCAGCCCCTGTACTCTGTATTACTGTTTCACTGTTAAGCAGGCCTTCGGTAATCTCGGATTACTGGCCGGTTACAGTACTAAACCCATAGGGGCGGGTTTGGGTTGTGACAAAGGTATTTCGGCTCTTATCGGTGTAGGTGATATAAGGTTGGTGGTGCGGGCGTCACAACATAGACCGTTCCCTTGGGGCAGACCGTGATGTCACAACTCGGGTATGTAACCCTGGTGTGTGAGCATCATTGATAGTTACTGTAAGTAACATTTGAATATTTGACTAAAGGGGAGTCAGAATTGCCCGTGGCCATTGTTTAGCGGTTGAGTGGAAATAGTGCTCCGCGGGGAGTTACTTAAACTTATCTAATAAACTAAATCTATGAGAATTTAAAAAGAAAATTGGGCATTTTCCTTATGATGAAATACTGTCTTTGTTTGTCATTTTTATTTATTTATTATATATTGTTACTATTTCAACTGATGGCATTCCTATTATACTTATTAAATGCTACCTGTTATTCTGTTACTACGCCTTATTCATTGTGGGTATTATTATCGGGGTGGGTATTTCGGGTTGTAGTATCTCATTGAGCTCGTTGCTCATTGGCATCCTCGTTGCCCTAGTGTTTCATTCTAGGTACCAAAGAAACCGAAGGAAACACCGAGGTGTTGGAAGGAAACATTCAGCCCTGATTAGCTTGAAGCGTGCTAAAGTTCCATGAACCATTTTTCTGAGTTTTTCTAGTTTTTCTCTAGTTTTTATTTATTTATTTGTGTACTAAGACAAAGTTTTAAGTTTGATTGGAGTTGTAATTTAAGAACTTTTAGTTTTGGTGTTGTTATTTAATGGATGATGGTAAATTTGGTGGCAACATTGATGATGATTCTTAATTAAGAAAATTGATTTTAAGTTTTAAACCTTATTATGATGTCCCCAAATTTTGGGGGGTCACAATTAGTGATACTATTTATGAAATCTATCAGTGAGTGATCCAAGGATGAATCTGCGATTAATTTCTTTTTCTTTTTTTATATATCTTTTGTGAATGAGATCAAAGGGTTATATATAAGACTCTCTACAAATATATTCATAACCAACCAACCACTCTGACTAGAGAGTTTGGGTTGGTCATAAATGTGAAATTATTTTGATTATTATTGTTGTTATTGTTATTGTGGTAGATCTATATCCGTGGAGATCTCACACTCTTCCATATTCCTGCTGCTGTTTTGTTTTGTTTTGTCTTTTTTTTTTTTGGCCCGGGAAATTTTCGGGATTGGGGAAACCCGATCCCCGTTAAGGGACGAAGGCGGGGACGGTGATAGGTTTCCCATCAGGGATCGGGGCCGGGGATAGGGAAATTTTCACCATTAGGGATCAGGGACAGGGAGTGTGATCCCCGACTCGTTGTCATCCCTACCATGATGTATTTCATCCGATTTTTGTTCTTTTTGATGATTTTAATTATGTTCTGTGGGCCCAAGCCATGTATTCCTTTCACAAAGATAGGAAACTCTGGCGTATTATCACCGATGATGTGACCCAACCGGTGAAAAAGGTCGTTGAAACTACTGCTACATATGAAGACCGACTCGAAGATTGGGATAGTAAGAATTACTAGATCATTACTAGGCTTTGAAATACCTCTGTTCCCTCTATTAGTTTTCAGTTTGGAAAACAGAGTCCACATGATGAGTCTGGAGAGTACCAAGACGAGTCTCCTTAGATAACAACTCATAAATAGCCTGCTTAAAAGTGGGCAATGAAGTGCGATGAATGAGAGATCTCTTCTTTAATGAATTTGATGTAGGTTCCTCCTTTATAGTCCATATTGCTCCCCTTGATGGTCCACCTCTCATTGTGTCTTATAGCTCGTCTCCTCTTTTCCCACCAGACCTTTCCCCCACTGATCCTTCCACAGGTCGACCACACCGGGTAACTTAACAACCTATTCATTTTTGTGATTATATTATTGGGTCTACTGTCTTTTTTACTTATGAACCTATCTCCTATCATGAGGCTTGTATTAATCCTCTTTGGCAGCAAGGTATGACTGATGAACTACCGACTTTAGACAAAACTTATACTTATGATGCTGTTGATCTTCCTATTGGAAAGACTGCGATTGGCTGCAAATGGGTATACAAAATCAAGACCCATTCTGATGGCTCTATTGAGCGCTACAAAACTCGTCTTGTTGCAAAGGGTTTCAACTAGGAATATGTCATTGATTATGAGAAGACCTTCACCTCTGTTGCTCAGCTTACTTCTGTTTATAATTTGCTTGTTGTTGCTACTGCTCACCACTGGGATCTTTTTCAGATGGATGTCAAAAATGCTTTCCTTAATAGTAATCTTCTTGAGGAGATCTATGTGCAACCTCTCCCTAGGCTTCTTTATCCAAGTCATAAGGTTTGCAAACTACAGCGTGCCCGCTATGGTATCAAGTAAGCCCCACGAGCTTGGTTTGCTAAGTTCAGTTTTACCATTCATGACTTCGTTTTCACCTCCAGCTCATATGACTCTAGTTTATTTGTTCGGATTACTATTCATGGTACTAATTTTCTTCTTCTTTATGCGGATGATATGATTTCACTAGTGATGATGAGGCTGGTATTCTTAACCTCAAACAATTTCTTAATTGTCAGTTTGAGATGAAGGACCTTGGTTCTCTTAATTACTTTTTAGGGCTTGAAATCTCTCATGATTGCATTGGTTACTATTTGTCATAGGCCAAATATGTATCTGATCTTCTGGCACGTGCTGGTCTTACAGATTGCAAAACTACCTCTACTCCAGTTGATCCTCAGACTCATCTCACTTCTCTCGATGGGGATCTTCTCTCTGATGTTACTCTTTATCGCCAGTAGATAGTCTCATTTATCTCACTATGACTCGTCCTGACATTGCATATGCTATCCATCTTGTTAGTCAGTACATGTCAGCTCCTCGTATTCCACATAATACTGCTTTACTTAGCATACTTCGCTACCTCAAAGGCACTATGTTCTATGGACTTCACTACTCTGCTTCCTCTTCTCTTGGGTTGCGTGCCTTTTCTGATACTGATTGGGTTAGGGATCTTACTGATCAACACACCACCATGGGTTTTTGTTTCTTTTTAGGGGATTCTCTTATTTATTGGCACAACAAAAAACAATCCCTCACTACTTGCTTTAGTACAGAAGTTGAATACCGAGCTCTTCCTAATACTACTCAGGAACTTATCTAGCTTCATTGGCTCCTTGCTGATATGGGTGTTTCTTCTTTTGGTGCTACCTCTCTCTATTGTGAGAATCATAGTACCATTCAAATTGCTCACAATGATATTTTCCATGATCGCACCAAGTATATTAAGATTGATTGTCATTTCATTCGACAATATGTTACACGTGTCACTGTTCATCTTCTCTCTATTGTTTCTGCAAGACAGCCTGCTGATATTTTCACCAAGGCTCATCTTCCTAGTTGTTTCAGTGATCTAGTTTTCAAACTCAAGTTAGTTGATGCTTACCGTCCTTGAGTTTGAGATAAGTTGTTAATGTATATATTGATATATTATATATATTTGGGGTATATTATATAATTAGGGCCTTGATTTAGGGTTTAGATTAGGATTGTTATTATACATTTTATGTTCAGATTGTATCCCTCTCCTATATAAAGGAGTCTTGTACATTGTTATGATTGTAAAATGCATACACAGTTTTTCTCAACCATTCAAACACCTAAGTTGGAAAAAATATATATATATATATAAAGAAATTGCGAGAGGGGAAAAGAATTCAGGTAAAAAAAAAAATTGAGAGAGAGAATTGAGAAAATAGTTTCAGTTTGCACACACACAAAAGAAAACTGTAGAACCTTTAAAAAAAAAATAAAATAAGAGAAAGAATTGATTCATCCATGATAAGTAAATAAAAAGAGAAATTGAGAGAGAAGTGGGTGAAAAAAATCTGTACTGAACCCTAAGCTGGTAAAAAAAAAATGTACAATTTATCACCAGTGCTCTATATATAAAAAATAAATAAATAAAATTTTTGAAAGAGGGATAATATAATTGGTTCATCACCAAACAGAGAACTG
This sequence comes from Camellia oleifera, assembly GCA_022316695.1. Taxonomy (NCBI): domain Eukaryota; kingdom Viridiplantae; phylum Streptophyta; class Magnoliopsida; order Ericales; family Theaceae; genus Camellia; species Camellia oleifera. The sequence goes on along the minus strand of CM039317.1, from coordinate 150,031,645 downwards.
GAGAAAAAAAAAATTAGTTAAAAAGAAATTGAGGTCACAATTGATACAACATAATATATATAATAAAGTAATAAAATTTTAAAAAAGAAGAAAAAATTGAAGAAAATAGTTTCAGTGACAAAACAACCGAGAGAGAACTTTTTATTATTATTTTTACACAGTACTTAAATCCATATTCTACATACCAATAATATAAAAAAATAAAATAAAATGTATAAAGAAAACATACCTGCCAATATTTATCTTTGTACTTTTACTTGAGAAACAGTCACTTTCAGAATTAGCAAAATAATTGAGGTTGAAAATAGAAACTACAATAATTTGATTAAAAAGATTAGAGTCAGGAAAATTAAAGAAAAGACAACACTCAAACCTGTAAATGGTTTGATGGAAAGAAAAGGTTCGAAAAGTTGGTGGACCTGCAAAGTTGATTTTGAAAAATCATAACTATTGTGACAGTTAAAATGACACGAACAACGTGTACGGTAAGGATTTTTTTAATTATTATTATCTAATTTAAACATGAACTTCACTTAATATAATAATAATATAAATACACTTTGTATTTGATATTATTTTTCCCAAATCCATCTGTACTAGTATTATTGTTATTTTCCCATGAAGTTCATAATAATTTTTAGAATTATATTATCTGTGATCAAATTTATTTACAAAATTTCCCTCGTCAATTACTTGTGCCAAGTAAGACCATCAATAGAAAAATAAATATTGAGTGTAATGATATTATCATTTTACATTATATTGTCAATCAATAAAAAATTACAAATATTAAGTTGACATGTATTCTCTCTTATTACTAATCTTTAAATTCTTAATATGGCAATACAAAGTTTCTCATTGGTATTGTGGTGGATAAATAAATACATAATTAAGATTAGACCAATAGAATTGGACTACGAGCCTAGTAGAAAAAGTAAGTTCGGATGGTCCGATCATATAAGATTTGTGATCGGGAAAGATATACTAACAAGATTTGTAAAGATAAAAAGAACAACGATATTGATAAGAACATGAAAAATGCCTAAGACCCCCGGCGGGGGTCACTGCGGGTCATGTATGGAAGCTTTTCATTGGTCAAAAAAAAATATATATTTTTTTTTTTTTTTTTTTTTGTGATTTGGACGAATGGCACGCTGCCACCTCACTGGGGGTCGACCCCCAGTTGGGGTCTGTAGCAAAGTCGTAAGAACATACTGAGGGATCAAGTGAATTAAATGTGATCTCATCATTTAGAACATGTATTGCCCATAAATATTGATTGACCTCTTTATTACGGTTGATGCCATGTAGAAGATTACAACTGTAAAAATTATGATTAGGGCATTTTAATTGTAAAAATATTTGTTTAGGATTATGTACAACTAACGAACTTGACCTCTTTTAGGTGTTGTTTGGTAAAATTTATAATATATTATTTATTATTTTCAAAAAATATTAAATATGTTTATATATTTATAGTAAAAATCAAAATATATAACATGTTTGATATACATATTTTAAGAATATGTTTTGAAGATAAATAAAAGGTAGTTGGAGACAGTCTGAGATCGTAGTCGAATGTAGTGGCTGAAGGTGGAGGTGGATGTAGTGGTCGAAGGGAATGGAAAAATGAGAAATGCATGAATTTTGTAGGTAAATTATACTAAACCCTTTTGAGATTTGGAGAAAATAAATTGAGCCTACAAGTCTTTTTTTGGGTGAATAATTGAGCCTACAAGTCTAACATAATTAAATTATAACTCCTTAAATTTTTAATTCACATAAAAAATAGTCTCATTTTTATAAATAATTATTAGCCTAAAAATTTAATATTGTTATAACTTTTACACTCAAATATATATATATATATATATTACTCACTTTTATCCCTATATCCTTAAATCATCTGATTAGTTCCAATTGTTTTAACTCTTCTAAAAAGAAGTTAGTATAATTATATCAAATTTATAGGATTTATTATATTTTTTCTAATGGTCAATGTAATTTTTTTATAATAAAGTAAAATCATTTTTTTTACTGTTACAAAATTTAATAAATTTTAAAAATTATTTACTAGTTTTTACAAATGAAAATATAAAACAAGTTTTTATTTTATTTTAAAATTTACATAAACATACATTAAAAAATAGTAAAAATAAATATTATCTCACTACAACAAGTTGGGTCTTGAATGACGAAATTTTTTTGTCTCGAAAGACCTAATTTCGTCACTATAGATATTTGTGACGAAATATTTTCGTCACCAGTTTCGTCATTGAATGTTTGTCACTAAAAACCACCGTGACGAAAAATAATTTCGTCACCAATGAAATTAGTTCAGTGACGAAATTTTTTGTCACCAATAAAATATGATTTTGTCACCAAAAATTCTCATTTTCGTCACCAAATAATTATTCAGTACCATATTTATAATTTTAGTTGACGAATAAATTTGTCACAAATATTGATCATTGATGAGGAAATAATTTCGTCACAGTAAGATGTAAAGGTGACGAAATTTTTTGTCTCCAAAAGTCATACATGGGTGACGAAATATATTTTGTCACAAATATATTTATATACGTGACGAAATTTATTTCGTCACAAATATATTTATATACGTAATGAAATATATTGTCGCAAAAATATATATATATACGTGACGAAATATATTTCATCACCAAACAACAAAATCAATGAAACTTTCATATATGCGCTGCAATAAATTTTGTCACAAAAAAATATTTATTAACGACGAATAATCACTTTGTTATAATAAGAAGTACAAATGACGAAATAAATTCGTCACTAAACTTGTTCCATCTTTTATATTTCAATTTCAATTATTATTTCACAAATATCCCTACTCATATCCCAATAGCCTTTTAATTATACTAAGAAATCCACTAGCTATTATACATCACTCCACAAAAAAATTCAGTAAACAATTTATATTATAAATCAAAATATATCTATCAAACAACTTTAATAATATAAACCATTACGTATAACAAAAAAGCCATCAAAGCAAATCTCAGAATAAACTAACGTGAAATCCACAAAAAAAAAAAAAAAAAAAAAATCAACACTCAATCTTGATTTGCAACTACAACTAAGTATTAGTTCAGGAAACAAAATTCAACAATTGATCTTCATTTGCAAGTATACTTCCAAACGTCATCAAAAACCAATCTGCAAAGAAAATAAACAAAGAAAACATTAATATATTATCAATTACATCTAAACTCATATATAAATAATTTTATTTTATAAACCAATTTAGTAGAAATGCATCTAACAAATCAAAAATTCAAAGAGTTGAGGTGATCCTTGATGATAAAACAACACGGATAACATAAGATGCCAAAAGATTGCAAGAATACCATATATCACTATCACTAATGGTAGAATATATATATATATATATATATAATAGCTCCAAAATATAACGTAGCATTGAGATACATTTGATTCACGACAATGGGCTATATTCATTCATTTGGTCACTCGCATAACAATAATGCAGAAGCACTTGCTACTAGAGACTCAATTAAATTAATAAATAAAGCAAAAATGAAAACATGATTTTCCAGTGGAACAAATGAGGCAAATCAAAAGACCAGCAGTTACATACCTGCCAAAGTATAACTTTTTGATAACGTATGCACAGAGTAATCCAATCTGCAAGAACAAGTAAAATGGCTTATAGATTTGCACAAATATTTTCTTTTTGTCAGCAAGAGACAACTCACAAGCAGCATACATTAAGTTTTGAGTGGAAGCAGCAGAAGCCATGACAGCTTTAAGAGCACATCTATGAGGCCCAAAGAAAACTTTTTCCTGGGGCGTATGCAGTCACAAACCACTCTAATAAGCTAAGAGTGTGCTCTCTGTTATATCAAGTCTCTGTTATATCAAAGTCAATTGCTTTCCAGCAACTACTTCAAACCCTGCACTCAAGAGGTTTCAGAAGCAAATCCAAAACAAATTTACCTTGACTTTCATTTATCTGCTGCGCCTGGGTGACAAATCAACAGACCTAGATCTAGATCCAGAAGGTGATCTTGAAGCTCGTCCAGGTGAAGAAGTCCTCCAGTGAGCTCGTGCTTCATCAGACTCGTACAAAGCTTTCCTACAAAGTTGTATCTAATAAATTCACATGCAACCAACCTAAAAGGAAAAGCTATAAAAAGAAATGCACATAAACATCAATTCTAGACAGTTTTAAATCCCCAGAATGAAAAGAGGTAAAAAAAACAAAAAAAATCCAAACCAAACGTCCACCAAGAGTCCAAGGATCACCCTGCCCCAAAATCTGGATCCTCTCCAGCACTTATTTTGTCTAGCCATCATCAAACACTTGATCCAAAGGCTACAATTCAAGAGATAGTCATTATCATATTTTGTGGCTTTTGGATCAAGTGATTGTTGGACCAAGAGTCCCCAGACACAGGTAATATACTTCATCACCCTGCCTCAAAATAGTAGGTCCAAACAAGAGAGCATACTTGAATTGATGTCAACCCTAATAGAACCTCACATACATCATAAATGCTTAATTTGACCAGCACTCATTATCACTACCAGATAATAGAGAGAAATACTGCCCTTCAGAGAAGAAAGATTTTTTTTTTTCTTTTTTTCTTTGCGGGAAGGAAGATAGAGGAAAGGACTAGGCTTGCGGCCAGGCTGGGTGGTTGATGCACATCATAGAACCAGGAAGGAGAACCAAGGTGCCCTATAGAAGAAAATTGTGAATTTCACTATTTACAATGATGTCACAATCCATTATAGAAATCATGATTTCTAGCAGGAATCCCACATAACTTAAGGATTTTCAAACATGTTTCTATAAAATTTTAAAAAAATCCAATCCTTCAATTAGTAAAATTGTACCATTGATAGAACTATATGGTATAGTTGTACTTACACTTACTCCTTATACCCATTGCCGTTTGGATTTTGGTCAGCATCATTCTCATAACCTGGAGAATATGACCTGCGACCGCGGTCACTATATCGCTCTTTTCGGGGTTCTCTTGATGATCTTGGGTGGTTTGCATGCTTTGAACTTGGGGAGATAGAGTAGTCAACTCAACGTTTTGGCGCAGGAGAATAAGACCTGACATCAATAAAATGCAAGCTTGTTCACCTAATTCAATAACATTCAAATGAGATATCAGTAGCTTGTAACCATAGGAACTTACCTTGAACGATGACGACTTCGAGAACCAGAAGGGTAACGAGGAGAAGGAGAACGAGATATTGAACGAGATCGAGATAGTCCTAAAGCATATCAGATACAGAACAAAAAAAAAAATTTTAAAAAAAGGAAAAATAAGAAAAGAAAAGAAAATAGGTATTGCTTATCACACCCAAGATAAATTAAAACAAACTCCCCAAAAATAATGTCACTAAACATTAAAGTTCAAATTTATCAAGAACATAAACTTTTACATTTCCTAATTATTTGATGACAGAAACTATTACTTTAATCCAAATTACTTCAATTGAGAGGCTGGGACTCATCAAAGTTTCACTACAATATTTTACCTTCATATCCTAAGTCTCAACTTCAAAGCTTACTCATACAACAACAGAAGTCTAACCAATCTAATTCTCTGACTCACCCACATCAACAGGCCAGAAGGTGACAGGAAACTCCAAACTTAAAATTGTTAGTGTACTGCAAACTCACTAGCTGAATTACTAGACATCTTTAGAAAAATGATACTCCAGGGAAAAGACTATCACTTAAAAAAACTACAATTCGACGGAAGGGCAGAACTAGTTTGGAATGGCAACAAATGAAAAGGTCAACTGGGCCCTTCAAACAGCGATCCATCCTAGAATAAGGGTGCAATACAACATAGAAAGAAGATTCTCATTTGCATATGAACCAAGCTCTTTTAATCTTCTTTTAGTGAGTTTTATTTATTTATTGGGAGGGGAGCTGATGGATTCTTGCAAGGAAAATCAGAAAGTTCCCGTCATCAAAAATGTATTGTTAGTTAGCAATTGAAATGTCCAATACAACATACCATAATGGGATCGCCGACCTCCATATCCTGATGGTTCTTTATATTACAATAGATCATAGGAAAGTCAGAAATGATGAATTGTAGTCATTTAAAATTTAAAAACAACAAAATAAATAAAGATATTACTTGACTCTAGTTCTACGACGCATATCTTTAGGTCTTTTCCTGGTCTCTGCAGCAACAACCACAGATATCTCCCTCCCAGAAAATATCTGCCTATTCATATGATATTGAGCCTCTGTTGCATCATAAGCGTCCACAAACTGCACAAATGCAAAGCCGCGAGGTTGCCTGCATGGGAGAAAAACAAAAGATTTATCGAAAGTGTTTTAAGTTTGCATATGAGCCCATCACATATAGCAAAAGATCACCAACCAAAAATAACATATAGCACTACAACAACGCCATTACTCATTTTACCTGTCTCCTGATATATACAAGTATCAGCTTCAGCGCACTTATACACTGAAGTGGAAACAAAATATACGTAAAAGTAGCTAGAATCCAAGCTTAGTGGCTGACCTTTTCCTCTAAATTCAAGAATGACAGGCAACTTCTTCAGATGAAATTGACTTGAAAAATCTTCACATTGCTTGTAAATATATGAGGCATTTGAAATCAACCGTGTTGCAAAGTTAAAATCTTCTCATGTAGTCTTCAATTGTTCAACAACCAACCTTCTTCTTCATCAAACTTCTATTGATTGTGTAGTTATATAATTTCCCTTCATAAAGGAACATTCTTCAATTGGAACATTACTCTAACACCCTTGGGGGACCAATAATGTTAACCAATGTTAAAAAGTAGGGCTTCATCAAATGTGGGGCTTGGGCTTGTTTTAACTTCAAACCAACAGACCCCCTGACAAACCAGTTCAAAACATAACTAACCATGAAAAGAGAAGGATAAAAACCTTTATAAATAGTTCAACAAAAATCAACAAACTCTTCAATACCTAATGTTTTAATATCCTACTTACTACAAGGAGGATACTAACAAGAAACTGAAGTATACACCCAAAAAAAAAAAAGAGGTCTACAAGATTAGAACTTTGAAACTTGGCGCGTACCATGTCCATGCTTCTTAGCCTAGTACAGTTTGTCTATAAATGAATCAACAAAGATGTAATGATATGAAAAATTGAATTTAGCTGAAGCAACAACGGAAACATACATGGTTTTCTCAATTATTGGTAGGAACAACTCACCCTGTGTAATAGTTCTTTGGAATTTAAACATCCCGAACTACTCCAAATCTTTCAAATGGAACTCGAAGTTCTTCTGGTCTGCAAACACCAAGAAAGATTTATGTGACAAACATATAGAAAACTCAACAAGAGCAGGGGAAAGATTGTGGTTTTAAATAACAGCAATGGGGTACGTATTGATATCAGATATACAATCATATATTAGCCAATATCAGATAATACTGGCCAATAAATCAATGAATAACCGTATCAGATAATACTGGCCAATAAATCAATAATAACCATATCAAATAATACTAGCCAATATCAGCTTCTTCTACTTCATCACCACCCATTCTTCTAGTGAACTCAACTGGCCTCATCGCTCGTTCAGGTGGGTGGGCAACAATAGGCAATGCTGTCTGAATCTTGTATGCTTGGACTTACGACTCTTGCAGGTCTCCTTAGGCTGTGGATGCTTGTTGGTTGGAGCTGCTACTTATTTCCTGTAATGAGCTTCTTTGCAGGTCCTGCTGGTACCTCTTCAAGGATGCCAAAGCAGCAGCCAAACAGCAGGCCAAACCAACCATAGCAGCAGCCAAGCAACCCCACCAAAGACAGGACATCCAAAAATAAGTAGAAGGACCAACTAAAGACCTATTTTCCTACATCCAGCAGTTAGCACATCCAGGAAATCAAGGCAAATGGGTAGCAGCAAATAAGCAGCTTGAACTAGCAGTGCCATGGACATGGATTACCTAATGGAAGATGGGCTATGAACATGCCTAGCAGAAGCAGAAATTAACAAACTAAATCCATGTGCAGCTCACATGCATTCATGGGTTCTTATATGGTTGGAACTTGAAGCACACAGTAATAAAGGTTCAATTATCACTGATATATTGTAGTTGATATACTCCCCTCCCCCCTCCCCCCTTCCTCTTTTTTTTTTCTTCTTTCTTTCTTCTTTATTTTCCTGTGAAAATGTTCTAGCACAATCCAAAGTATTGACAAATAAACAGTACATCATTTAGAGTGCTAGCCTGGCATTATCACCTAATAAAGCCATTATGTATATATATTTTTATGACCGATGTCTGGACTAGTTTACACGCACCTCAAATAATATCATGAGAAGTACCTAACTTGAGCTAATCACATTGTGGTTGTAGAATTCGGTTCTTATCAGTTGTGTAGAGCATGTTCGGATCCTCTAGAGTCCACACTCTGCAATTTCCGCGGAGTAGTTCAAAACAACATCATTTCACTTGAACAGCAAAAAAGAAAAAAGAAAAAATAGGAGACAGAGGCAGACCAAGAAGAAAATGCGCAGAGATAAAGACTGGAGAGAGCTCTGCATTCAAACTGAAATGAATCTCTCAAACTTATCCTAAAGAAACATATAAATCATGGAATGGGTACAGAACAACCCATTAATCAGTTATTTATTTTTATTTTTAAATTATTCAATCATTCCATCTTCTCATTCTAGAAAATGGATCTCTTTTAATTTTTTCTCTGTTCATCTTCACATACAGCTTTCCAATTAAGCTCCATTCCAGAAAACGAAATATGTAATGGGTACAGAACTATATCAACAATTTGTAAAAAAAAAAAAATACACAATCTGAAAAAAAAATAAAAATAAAGATAAGATGCCCACAGCCATCTAAAACGAAGGCAAGAAATAATGGCAGTAGCAGAGCATCAGGCATGTACAAGGATCCTTAAATTGCCAGGCATGGTATCCAAGAAGAATCAGGAGGATGATCACAGAAGCAAAGGAATCGATCAATATCATGACGTAAGTAATCAATTCTTTTTTTTTTTTTTTTAATAACCTAAGTAGAAAAACCTATAAAATAAACAGATATTAAACAAACATTCAAATATAGAGAGGAGTTGAACCCTAATTTTATTAAAAATATAGACAAACAATCCAAACCATATAAAATATTCACATTTAGTCAAGGGCTTTTACTAAATTCAAATTGTTAATTATAATCAATATGACATTCATTCTCAAGTTTATAACATAAACAAGCAAAAGACATTGAGGATGGTCAAGTTTACAATTTACACATTCACAATTTATTGAAGAGAAACCTTGCTGGAAAGAATAAAATACAACATTAATTCTGAAAATTAATTTCGAAAATTAGGGAAAACAGAGATAGAAAAATAGAGAAATTGCGTAAGAGAGAGAGAGAGAGAGAGAGAGAGAGAGAGAGAGGGGAGAGAGAAGAGGACCCATACCTGATGGAAGAGAACACACAACAGTAAAGGAGATACGACGTCTGTGGTGACACTGAAAGAGGTGACACTGAAAGAGAAGAACAGGGACAGCGCTGGAGAAGAACACAATGAAAGAGCGCTGGAGAAGAACACAATGAAGGGGCGCTGGAGAAGAACACACAGCACTCGTGTTTTGAGAGGGAGAAGGAGAGGGGGAGAGATAGAGATCGATAGGAAAACTAATTTGTCAATAAACAAAACACACAGGAATTGTGTTTTGTTTTGAGAGGGAGAGACGGATAAAGATAGAGAATGATACCAAGACTGGTAAAAAAAAAAACAAAAAAAACAAAAACAAAACATAAAAAAAAAAGGGAGGGAAAAATAATCTAGGAAAACTGATCCAAAAAAAAAAAAAAAAAAGAGGGAAAAATAATTTTGGAAAACTGATCCAAAAAAAAAAAAAAAGGGAGGAAGGGAAAAATAATGGACTATTTTTTATTACAGCTTAATATGTCAAAATTCTTCTTTCAAAATTAGTGACAAAATAATTTTCTCACTAAAAGGCCTACAAATATTAAAAATTATTAGTGACGAAAATATATTTCTCACCAAATGGTCTTAAAATATTTAAAATCAAGTTTTTCAAAAAAAATAAAAATAAAAATAAGATTATTGGTGACACAAATATATTCCTCGTTAATAATTTTTTAATTGTTGAAAAAAAATTTTCTCACCAAAAGTTTTGAAATTTTGGCACCATCAAAAAAAATTAGTAGGAAAAATTTAGGTAACGAAACTTATTTTTTCTCACATAAAAGTAAGTATTTATTGACGGAAATAAATTTCGTCACCTATTATTTTTATTTTTTTTATTATATGTGACAAAATTTATAATTCTTCATGAATTATTCTTATTTAGTGACGAAATTTATTTTCTTCACTAATTTTCGTCACCATACCAAAACAGAGAATAAGAGAGAGACACAAAAAAAAGAGCAAAGAGAAATCACATACCAAATCACCGAGCGAAGAAGATATGGCGATTACCGGCAAGGCTACTAGAGGCAGCGACGATCAGCAAGGCTAATAGAGGCGACGATGGCGATCGGCATGGTAGAGTAGCAAGAGATAAGACAAATTAATACCCTATTTTGAGAGAGAGAGAGAGAGAGAGAGAGAGAGAGAGAGAGAGAGAGAGAGGATAAACAGAAAAAGGGTTAAAAAAAATTAATAACCTTTTTTTTTTTATTGCCACTAAATATATCAAAAATCTTCCACCAAAATTGGTGACAATATTATTTCCTCACCAATATCAAAAATATTAAAATGTTTTGGTGACGAAAATATATTCCTCACAAATAATTTTATAATTAGTGACAAATTTTTTTCTCACCAAAAGTCCCAAACTTTTGGCGCCACCCAAAAAAAATAGAAGGAAATTTTTTTGTGACGAAATTTAATTTTTCCTCACTTAAAATGAAGTATTTATTGACGATTTTTTTTTTGTCACCTATCATTTTTATTTTTTTATTATATGTGACGAAATTTATCAATTCCTCACGAATTATTTTTATTTAGTGACGAATTTTATTTTCTTCACTAGTTTTTGTCACCATAGGTTACTTTTGTTGTAGTGTCTCAACCACTCTTTTTATATCTGATTTTTTTTTTCACTAGTCATTTAAATTTGAGTAGATTGCAATCACCTTCTTATATTTGAAAAAATATAATTAGTCTAAATCTTGTGACATAAATGCATCCACATTATTTAAGATTTTAATTTACATAATAATTATCAATAATTAGATCATTTTTCATCAATAATGTATTAATTATATGAATAAAAAAATAATATTATTAACTCTTATTTGTTAAAATATATATTGGTCTTTATTTATTTCAATATTTACTTACTTACCAATTATATTAGTTTTAGTCAATTTAATCTTACTAAAAATGAGATCAATATAATTATATAAAAAATATGAGATTCTGTATGTTTTTAGAATCTCAAAAGAAGTGTGTTTATGTACTTTTTAAATTATTATTATTTTTTAAAAAATTTTAAAAAATTTCAAATTTTAAATTACTTCAAATGACTAGGGAGTTATTTGGGATAATCTAAATAAGTGTACCTTTTGTCTTTTTACGAAAAGATGTACAGAAAAGTAGAGAGGTGATGTGATAAAAAAAAGATAAAAAGATAAAAAAATGAATTATTTTAAAGATGTCAAACTTGACTTCTACATATTTTAAAATTTTTATTACTAAAAAAAGAGATAATAAGCCAACAATTAAAAACAAACAGTGATTTGTAAAAGTTACGACTAAGAGGGAGATCTGTATAATTACATAAAAAATGTTAGATAAATTATCTTTTTTCGAATCTCAATATTTTAACATATTATCTTATTTGAGTCATATCATTTATTTATCATCCCAACTTGCATTTTACATTTTTTCATAAAAAATTTAAAAATATACTAATTTAACATTTTTCAAACAACCTGTAAATTTGTATTATTATTATTTTTAATTTTAAAAATTTTCAAATTTTAAATTGCTTCAATGACTTGAGTTTGACAAAAAAAGACTCCTACATATTTTAAATTTTTTATTCTAAAAAAAGCCAACAGCTAAAAACTCCTTAGCTAAACAGTGATTTGCTGAAGTTACTACTCCTCTCTGCTCCTCCACCACTCTTTCATTTCAAACCCTAAATCATATTCTCACAATTTACACACACACTCTCTCTCTCTCTCCTCCAATTTCTCTCTCTACAACCCACAACAGCCATGGCTCTTCTCTCACCAAATTCATCGATCCAGAGCTGCCATGGAGACTAGCAAAAGCAACCCACATTCCCAATGGGAAAGGTCGAAGACCAGTCTGTCTCTTCCACTGTTGATTCCCAAACCACAGACCAAAATGCCGATAATCGGTGTAGGGTTCCTGGGTTCGTTCGGTTTAGATGTATCTTGGCTCTGGTACTTGGCGTGGCTGTGTTGCTCTCTGCCCTTTTTTGGCTACCCCCTTTTTTTCAGTACGGAGATCACAAGGATCTAGATCTGGATTCTCAGGTTGGAGGTGGGTGTTGATTTTTTTTGGTATCAACATTGTCCAATTGCACAGATCTGCCATAGATGGTATCTGGGTTCTGAATATTTTTGCTGGTTTTGGGTGGTTCTGTTGTTGAATTTGTATGTGAATGAGGCAATATCGTTTAAATGGGGTATTATTATTGGGGAAGTGAGTTTGAAGGCAGTGTTTTTTCTTTTGAATTACTGAATTATGTGAATTTGGTAGATTATCAAGCATTTAGCTCAAAAAATTAGAAATGAAATGGGTTACTCTCCTAATTTTGGTTGTCTTGAGCATGGAACTTGATGTCTTTGATCATCATCATCCACTAAAATGATCATGCAATTTGCAAATTGCGTGCTGGAGAATCAAGAAAATTTCAAAATTTGTTCCTTCTCTGATATTGTAATCTTTATTTGAGTTTTAATTTATTTATTTTTTCCTCCTGATATAGGCTGATTTTTTTTTATTTTTTTATTTTGATCCTCTGATTTTGGAAGGAAGCCTTCTTTCAATTTCATTTTTATTCCTTTTTATTTCCTTTTTGAATTGTCAATTTATTTGATTGTCTTGTTAGTGGTAAGTTGTGTAGAGTTTATTGAGAACCATTTATTAATATATTTGAGTACTCCTTTAAGTTGATGGTTCAAAGTAGAAATCAAAGCTGCTGAGTGTGCTATATTGATTGAATTTCCTTATATATCACTGCAGTTGGAATTTGGAAAATAATGAAGATAGCAGGAGGTGCATCAAATTTGTGTTATTTCTCAATAGACTCAAATTTGTTGTACTTGTTGCTACCTTTCTTTGCAATAGCATATTCATAGGTTTCTTTTTCTAGCATTTGATAATTTTTGTCAACTTACTCAATGTTTTGCATATTTTTTAGCTTGATGATTTACGTCTTCACTGAAAGGTTCAATAGCATAATATTTCAAAGCAGTAAGTAAAATTGTTGCTTAGAACGTGGATTGTTCCTATACGTGGAAAGGGAACAGAGATGTAGTACACCACATGCTCTAAAATATGGTGCAATAGGGGTAGACTTTAAGTTTGCACTATTAGTATCTAAAGTACTTATAGAGTTCGTTTAACAATTAAACATCTAACAAAATAGTCTATTTTTTCATATTAATCATGTAAAAACATATTTCTAGGAGCATTATGGTATTTTTTTTCCCTTACATTTTGTCATGCCAAAGCTTCATTCTCTCTAGATTTTGGTTCATTATATTAGATTTTATAATTTTTTTAAATCCTAAGGAAGCCTTTAATCCTTTGAGAAAATAATTACAAAAAATTTCCGGAATCACTTTGTTTCGCTAAATTCACCATTTTGCAATGAAAGTGTACCACATTTTGGAACATGCATTCCAAAACGTAAATTGCTTGTGTATTAGTGTTTTCAAGTGACACTGGTATGTATTATGAGAGAGGTTAAGTCTGTATTCTATCTACCCTTCCCAGCATCCTCCTTTAGCACAAAATATATTGTATGATATTTGGGCGCATTGCATAGCTAAAACTGAGACATGCATTACTTTTATCATTATCCTTGTAGCTTGTGAAGTAATTCCATTTGGTAGGTTGACAATAAACTTGGCATGTTAAGTAACTGATGCTTCCATTAGTAGGTTCTCCAAAATTGCAAATTATCCTTTTTTTAATTTTTTTTGGGGGGGCATAAGATAGCATTCTCAGGAGCTCAAAAAAGTATTGTATAATATTTGTGTGCATTGCATAACTAGAAGTGAGACAAATCCGACTCTTATTCCTATGGCATTTTGATATCTCGTCTTGAGAAATGAGTTTTTTTTCACTGTGGGTGATTGTTTCTTTGAGATGGGATACTTTAAGTAAGAAAACCAGATAGACGAGGAGAGGATGATATTTGTAATCTTTATAAGTGGTTTCTTGGAAATATGATACTTCAATGCATGTGACAATTAGTTTATAGGCTGCTGCTATTAAACTACTGATGCTGCTAACATAATTTTTGCCTTGTGCTTCAACATCTAGTTGCTTGATTCTTTGACTAACAAGTTTGATTCTCCAGGTCGTGATATGGTGGCAAGTTTCAAGCTTAATAGGCCAGTTTCATTGCTAGAAGACAATATTTTGCTTCTTGCGGGTGACATTCTTGATGAAATAGTAGCTCCCACCATTAAAGTATGTGCCATCTCATTTTCTTTGTAATTTTTTTTGTTTCTTTGTTGTGTTTTCCCCTCGATTCAATTCTTTTTTGCTCCCTATTTATGTAATGTTTCTTCACAACAGGTGGAGATTACAGATCTGAAACCTTTGGATGGATCAAACAAAACAAAGGTTGTCTTTGCTGTTGTCCCTGCTGAGAAAAATTCAAGAGTCTCTTCAACTGATCAAAGTTTGGTCAGGGCCACTTTTGAATCTCTGGTTACAAATCAATATCCTCTCCGCTTGACCACACCATTATTTGGGGACCCGTGGCCGTCCTCTTTTGAGGTGTTGAAGTTCCCAGGAGGCATTACTATCGTTCCTCAGCAGAGTGCATTTCTTCTGCAAAATGTGCAGATCGTTTTCAATTTCACTCTGAACTTCTCTATAAGTGTAATACAAGATTATTTTGATGAACTGACAAGCCAGCTCAAGTCGGGGTTACATCTTGCTCCATATGAGGTATGGCAGCGATATCTTTATTATCGTTGTTGTTTTTGTTGCTGTTGTTTTAATGACCATTGTCATCTGGGTCAAATGTTTATGTTTTCATACAATTCTTCCCCTCAGGCACACCTGTGATCTGAATGGTTGTGCTGTTTTGTTTGCTGGTTTCTATGAAGATCTTTGATAATTATCATGAGTGTGTTTATGTGTGAATGTGTTCAGAAGCATCTTTTTCATTTTTTAGGGTGTTTGTGTAGGTTTGAACCTTTTGTGAAGGAATGTCTTTCTTATTTGTTAGGGTAAATTACACAGTTAGTCCCTCTAGTTTGAGCGAAGTTTGTCTTTGGTTTTCAATTTGAACCTACACTTTTAGTTTTGTTGCAATTTGTTCCCTTTGTCACTTATCATTAGAATTTTGAACCAAAAAAGACCACGTGCAAAACTAGAAGGACCAAAATAGATTTCAAAAGAAACTGTAGGGTCCACCGATTTTGCACATGGTATTTTTCCGTTCTAAATGCCAATAGTGCCTGACGGAGGGACAACATTGGAACAAAACTGTGTGGGGTTGAAATTGTTCAGATTGAAACTATGGCGACTATAGTGGCTTTGCTTTTACTACAAGGTTGATGGTGTAATTTACCCAATAAGTGGCTCTGCATTCCGTAATCAATTCTACTTGCTGCTACGAACCTTAAAATGTTGATTATTATATTGTTTTTATTTTTTGTGGAATGCAGAACTTGTATATTAGCTTGATAAATTCAAAAGGTTCAACAGTGGATCCGCCTACTACAGTAAAGACATTAGTTCTACTGGTAGTTGGGAATCCCTCACTGGCAAGGTTAAGGCAGTTGGCTCGTACCATTGCGGATTCTCATGCAAAAAACCTTGGTTTGAATAACACTGTATTTGGTAGGGTGAAGCAAGTTCATCTTTCATCTGTACTGCCACATCCCCTTGGTGATTCTAGTCCTACTCCTGCTCCTTCGCCTCACCCCCACCACCACCATCATCACCACCATCATCACCATCATCACCACGATGCTCCTCTCGGTCCCACTGTTGCACCTGCACCCGCAACTAAAATACATGCACCTGCTACTGAGAAACATTCACCTGCTCGTGCTCCATCTGCCTCTGCACCTGCACCTGCACCTGCAGTTTTGTCTGAGAGGAGTCCTAAGGCAAAGCCTCCGGGTTGCCAGTTTGGGCATGGAAGGAGGTTTCCTAGGAAGGTGAAGAAGCAGCATCATGTGGTTTCTCCTGTTGAACCACCAATTCTTCCGACATATATCTCACCCTCACCAAGGCAGCAAGTAAACCCACCAGCACCTAGTTCTTATCATATTCCTGCATTAAGTCCAATGCCAAAAGCAGTATCTGCTGATGTTCAGCCTCCAACAAAGAGTGAATTTGATGCTGAACCTCCTGATAGAACTCCATCAGTTTCACCCTTGCCATCTTCATGTGAGTGTATATCTAATCATCATGCTTTTGTTGATTAAATGGAAGCTGATATAGATATGAAGTTCTTTTTTTACAGGTAAATTTTTGAAAACTAACGGAAAATGGCCATGTGATAGTGCTAATTACACTTCTCACCCTGCATGTTTACCAAAATCCTACTTTAGTCCCTCCACCTTAGTCCGTAGCATCCCTGTACTTTTACCAAAATCCTATCTTAGTCCCTAAGTCAGTTTTCAAAACAGTGTTGGGCTCAATTGCAACTTGAATTGAAGCCTAGGGGTTGATGGGGACAATTAAAAGGTTAGGGAGAAATTGGGATTGGGTGTAAAGTACAGGGGTGCAAAGTGAAATTTGCCCCCCCTTTTTTAATGTTCTATAATTATTTGATCATATATAGATCTATGCTTGGTGGTTTAGCACAATCTTCTATGCATATCTAATTATTTTCTTTATATATATAATGAGAATTCTTTCATAGGCATGCCATTATTTGGTGATTAGATCTGTAAACAATAGTTATAATTTTTGTCTGATGCATCAATGTACTTGTTTTTGCAGCATCTGCAGGTCTTCTTCCCACTGCTTTATGGGCAATTCTGCAATTTCTAGTTCTTATGTTACATCTATAACGCAGATAAAGAGAAGCATTCTGTTTTTTCTGTTAAAGTTGCTTCTCTGGTACTACAAAGGGCTTGTTTGTATCATTCCATTCAAATGAACAGAGAAACTGGAGGAGCTTTGTGAGTGGGAGCTACGCAAAAGCGGCGTGCCTCACAGCTAAGTAGATATATGTTGTTTTTGTGCTTGTAAATTTTTTATTTAAAGAACAAAAAAAAAAAAAAAAAAAAGAAGAAGAAAAATCAGTTGGCAGCATTTTCAGGTCAAAGTCACATAGGTGACGGGCCCTTGGTAACATGCATGGCCATTGTTTTATGTATGAATTCACTTCTGCAGAAATGTAAGGAGGGAAAACCAACAAGTGTATAACATTGCCATTTTGTTTCTCATCATTTTCAAGTCAAATCAGATATGACTTCATAACCTCAAAGTTAACTTTTTTTGCTCTGTATTGTCCTTTTGTACTGTCATGCTTGTTCACCCTTATTGTTTGTTATAGCACCATTGAAAGTAGAAGCATGGCAAAACTCAACCTCTCCCTACAAGCTTGTATTTGAGCACAGTACATTCCCAATGGCAGCTTGCAGAGCGGTGAAAACAGAAACTAGGGTTTGATCTTGGGTAATGTGGACTAAATTGAAAAAGTTGGTGGGTCAAGTATATCTGTATTTATATATGTGCATGTGTAATATACGTATGTGTATGTTGTGGCGGTTGGGGGATTGTTGGTTGAGTTTCCTTGCTGTGTGGGATATGTTGGGTAAGATGAGCAATCATTTGGTAGGGTGGCCAATCTTGATTATGACCATTATGAGGGGCAAAATAGTTGGTTTCAACTCCCCCAGTTCAATGGTCTTTGGTGGGTGGTGGTTTTGGAGCAACTTTCTTTTGGTGCGGTGGGGAATTTGAATCGGTCAAAGGAAGGTCAATTGGTCAAGTTTGTCAAATTTAGGCTAACCAACTTCCCATGTTAAAAATAAGTATTTGCTATAGAAGGAGATGGTTTATTTGTTTGACCTTTATTTGGTGCAAGTTGGTAAGTTGATGAGTTAGAATATTTGATTGTAAAATTTGGGGATAACTTAAAAGAAGCCTATATTATATATATATTGTACTGAATTGTGTGTTTTGGTTGTTCTTACATTTGCACTTTCTAACAAGCATGGAACAAGTTTGGAATATTCTACCAATTATACTGAAAGGGTCTTGGGGAGGTTGATCCATCACAATTTCATGCCACAAATGTTTTCATAAAACAATAAATTGGATAAATTATACTGACATTTTGTAGGTTTGGAAAACACACAATAAATTTCATAATTTGGACATAATTATACCGATTCTTTTTTAGTAAAGCTAAAAAAATTGAAATTAATACAGATATTGTGAAAATATAAATATAGTTTTTTTCATCCATAAAATTAATGATTTATTGATAAAAATAAATTATGAATTAGAACTTTAATAAAGTCTAATGTAATTATATTAAAATGTGTAGAGTTTTATTATATTTTGTCTACTCAAGTAAATTCTACAAAAGCTTTTAATTGAGATTCATTTGGAGCTTAATTTCAAATCAATCTTTTCAAGCATGAGAGCCTCTACCTTTAAAATTTTCTTTTTTCTTATTGCACCTTCAACTATTAAATTATGTCTCTCAAAATTTGTGTCTTGAAATACTTACATGATTAAATTGTTGAGAGTTGAAACAAGAGAAATTTTAAGAGAAGATCCTTGTCCTTTCATACTTAAAATTAAAGAAAGAAGAGAAAAAAGCAAACAAACAAAGATATAACTAGTTTCAAACAAATTTTGCTTGATTTAAGATCGATCTTAGTTTTTATACCATATCTTTAAAAACATTAGTGATTTTTTCTAAATCGTAACTAGTTTTTTTGACAAATTTATTTTTTTTGTTCTTTTCATTTTGTTGTATGGCCCTTTGAAATCTTATTTTTGTATATTATTGTTTTAATATAAATGTTTCCCATGTGCTAAAAAAAAAAAAAAAAAAAAAAAAACTACTTGTGATCATTAATTAATTGCTACAAAGATATTCTCATCTCCTAAAATTGTTTCACGTATTCACCTTTCTTTGGCTAACAAACAAAAAGATTAAAAAACAAAAAAGTACATTTTTTTTGGGTTTTATTTTTATTTCTTTCTTTTCCTTTTACTTTTTTACTAGCCTATCACCCGTGCTATGCACGGAATAATTATAGATATTTATATTTGTTTTTATTTTTTTAATATATAAATTAAATATATAAATTAAATACATGAAATTTGACCGAGGAGTTTGAAAGAATTTAATAAGTGTTTATTTATTTATTTAAGAGGCATTTACACAATAATTACATAATATATAAATTAAATACATGAAGTTTAACCTAGGAGTTTGAAAGAATTTAATAAGTGTTTATTTATTTATTTAAGAGGCATTTACACAATAATTACATGGGTCTCTTGGGGATGCAAAAAGTAAGGAAATTAAGATTTCATTTATTGCATTATTCATTTAATAAGTGTAATTATTATAAATTAAGTGTTTATTGTAATCAATAGTGTAATTATTACAATCTTTGAATTTATTGTAATTAATAGTGTAATTATTACAATCTTTGAACCAATTACCAATCACCAAGTCAATTTTTTTTTTTAAAAAATATTAAAAAATCAAGAAATTAAAATTGACATGTTGAAAGTTTCACAAGTCTTAGATTTTAAAAGACCCTTTTACTTAATATATAGATTCCCAATTTCAAGATTGGAATGGCAAAAAGAACAAAATGAAACCAGAATAAACATGCTCCACAAAAAACGGACAGAAACTATAATCAAAGTGGAAAATCAGAAAAGAAGGGTTGTGAAACTAAAAGTAATTGAATCAACTGAATAAAAATTTAAAAGAAAAAAGAAAAAAGAAAAATGAGAACCCACTTACAGAAAGACAATGACCCAACCAACAAGTCCATTAATAACACATCAAACAAAAACAATCACAAATTCAAAACAATCTCATCCTCTCCTACCTTTACAAGAAATAATTGACAGCTCATAATTTCCATAACTCATCACAATATATCAGAAAGACAAAAAAAGCAATGATAATTTAGACAATGCAACAATAATTTAGATTCTCTGGCTTACTTTGCAAAATACACGAAAACAAGTGCCAGAAGATACTCCAAATCCCACCCGGGGATCATCTGTGCAGAACCAAATCATTCTCAAGAAATGGAGAAGGCGCTATGGACCGCTCTTCGCCAAAAGACTTAAACTTACAAATTGCAGATCATCAGATAAATTAGACAAAGCGGCTTCAACTTCCGGTAATTCCTGAAAATCCCAAAAAAGAAAAAAAAACATCTTGATTGCCGGAAGTGAAAATGTTTCAAGTCCAGAGGAGTTGTTCAATTCTGCCACCATAACTTAACTTGAAGTGTTGATCTCCTTCCCATGATCGTCCTCATTAATATGTCTCTTCAACCTTCTTAGCCAAATACCGTAATCCATAGGATACGGAGTCCCACATAGACTATCAACGTAATCTGCGAATGCCTTCAGGACAGCGGATATGTCCCCTAGCTTCTGTTGAATCAGTCTTTTCGACCAAGAGTTTTCCCTCCATTGTAGTGCCCCTTCGACCGAATCCAAGTCTGGCAAATCCCCACCAGTACAAAAGTAAAGCAGATAGACCAGGCTCTCTGCATCAGAAGCTGAGCACAACTTCCCCTCCTGAAGGACGTAAGTCGATGAGAAATGAAGATTCATAGCTGGGCGATCCCTCTCTTCTAAAATTGCGTGCCCCCATCCAATAAGGACATAATAAGGCAGCCTCAAGCCGGATCTCACACAAATTATATTCTCAGGTCTGATGTCTCCGTGTCGAATTCCAGCAGAAGCAGCAGTTGAAAGCGCAGACAAGCAATCATGGCAACACCGAATAGCCTCATCTCGACCAAATTGGCCGGCTCTTACCATGTCAGCAATGGTTTTCCCAACTGGGCTTGTCACAAGAATTGGGGTCCCACACAAAGGATTCACACAGTTGCCACCCGAGCTTGGTCTCCGACACTTACCCTGGTGAACTATCCTACCAGAAGCGCTCAATTGTGGCAAATACTTATCGGACAGACCCTTTTGTTTCATAACAGTCAATATTTTAGTCTGCCTCTGAACTTGATACCACAACTTCATATCTTCCCATGCCGGTTCCATCTGAGAAGGATGTGAACCAATATACAGAAACAGATCATTTCCCGGATCTTCAACAGGAGATGCAATATAGTACGGAATTTCACCATCGTCCAGAACTTCATTAATCTGATAACCTTTTTGATAATCTGAATCCTCCAACCATAGAACTGACCCTATTTCCATCTTCATGGACTTTGCAGAATCCATTATTTGGACGGATTCCTCCTGTACTTCAACAATTTCGGGAGAAACACTGCGCTGCTGAAACTGGAACAACCCGTTTCCGTTCACCCGGGTATCACCCAACTGTCTTTCGGATCTTCTTGTTTGGAGACGACAACTGTGGTCAGCAGCTAAATCTTCAACCGAGTTCTTGGGCATTCCGGCATATTGTGCGAGACAATGGAAAGTTGCGAAAAGCACTTGTAGAGCACCAATATCACCCCAGTTGGCATTTCCAAGCTTGTTCCAGACCCTATCAACGGGGGAAACTGCAATTCGTGAATAACTTTTTATCCACTCAGCAGCACATCCGTAAACATTATTCACATCACACTCCAATTTATTCACATCTCCTTCAACTTTTACAACCCCGCCATATTGAGAATCAACAAGAAGAACAAAAACAGAATTTGAACTAGGAGAAACATTTGATCTACTGAGTCTTCTTGATAATAAAATACGAACAGCGAAAAATAGAGCTTCACCTATAACTGACGAAAAGGACTTCTGGTCCCTCTCCACTGCAAGGCTTCCAATATCAGGCCTCAAAAGTGCTATTTCAAGAATATCCTCCCACTTCCCATGTGGGTGTCTCGGGTTTTTTAGCATTATAGCTGTGGCACAAAGACCTCCAAGTTTCCCATTAGCAATTGCCTTCTCAGCTTGGTAGAATTTCAAGTTTGCATCATAAAGACAGGCAACGTAGAAAGGCATAGGCCCATCCTGACTCCAAAAGGCCTCCCACAAGCTCTTTACACTCGTGTGTAAAAAATCCTCAATAGCAAGATAAGCAGTTGCTTCCACAGCACCTGATGTCGAAGCGTAAACAGCACTGGGCATTCGAATCAGCTGCTGAAAGGATACCCCTTCCAATGCATAATCAAACTTCTGAAGATCTATCAACTCAAAAGGAACATCGAAAGCCGTTGTTTTATTTGATGACTGTTCTGTAATTTCTTCAAACCAGTTCTCAAGGTTTGCGGTCAGGATTTCACTGTCCACAAATCTATGAAGGAACTCCTTCCAATTCTGAGACTTACCACTTGACGAAGCACTGGATTTTTTTGTCCCAGACCCTACTGATTCATGATCTGGGGATCCACCTGTCAAATAGTATATATAAGATATTTATCAAAAAAACATATATATATAAAAAAAATAGTATATATATGATAGATCTGTCAGCTACTTTCTTCAAATATTTTATTTATTTATTTTTTTGTAACACACACAAACACAACACAATATTAAAAACAACATGCCAACAAATCATATTGTGGCTAAGTATGAGATGAAGCAATTCCACGCAATGTTTCTGAACCTGGGATGTTCACTATATCACCAGTTCAACATAAATACAAGATGTCAAAATAAAAATACTATGAATGAATTATCTAACAAAACGAAATGATAAGTTTGCAATTTTTTGGACATGAGTTGTAGAGGTCACTTGTAGGTAGGACTAGAATGTTCTAGTTACTAAAGGTTTACCAGTTTCCTATTTGTTAGTCTCTTATTAGAATTAGGAGAACTCTAGAAACCTATGAATTTGCATGCACTCTTTTTTTCTTTAGATTTAGAGAATTGAGTTTAATGAATTAGTAATTGTGTTTTTTATTTTCTCTTTCTGGTTTGCATAACCCTTTGATAGGAGAAACCTCTGGTCTTTCTCCCTCTTCACAAGAACTTTAAGAAGTAATAGCATAGGAAACTGCACATTCAGTGTCCACAAATCACAAGAACAAGTTCTATTGCTAAATAGTCAGTACCTCTCTCAAGAATTTTGCTACAGCAAGGAAAGGTTGTAAATTTAAGGTTCCATATACTAGAAGGATGGCTCTAGAGTTAACAGACCAAAAGGAATTGAATTTGGCTTGATTCAAAAAGGTAGAGCTAGCTTGTTAACTTTTCAAGAGGAAGCATGCTATAAGTTCTGGATAGCAACTATTTTAAAGGTTCAGGAGACAAATCAATGACCAAAAGGTAGGAAAGGGGTTTAACATGGTAGTGGTTTGTAGCTGAACTTGGGTTTGTGCTAAGGCTTTAAACAGTAACCAGCGAACAGTAACTTAAGAATTTTGGGAAGAGAAAAAAGAGGAGAAGGAGAAGAAAGAGAGAGAAGGGCTTCACCCTTGCAAAGAATAAGAAGAATGATACAAAACACAACCCAAATTCTCATAACTCAAAACTCCATTGAGTAGAAGAATTTTGCCATATTTATAGGGCACTAGACCTTTCCTAATTATATTTGGATTAAGATTCCAGTATAGGAAACTTCAACTCTTTGATTACAAGATTATTATCTGCATCAATATCGTCTAGACATAAAGAAAAATATATATTACAATCCAAAAAACATCATCACAAAAAATTAAGACCCATGAATTTATACACACAGCCAAACTAGAATCAACAAAGTAACTTAAACTTAAAAATTAGGGCACCAAACACTACGAAGGACAGTTTGCCTGGGGCTAAAAATGCATCTTGATTATGGTGGGGGCCCATATCCTTCACCCTAGGCTTTCAAAGCCTTTAAATATTTTCAACAAATTCAAATGGATGTGATGTGACATCAATATAATTGAGGCTGATAAGCAAAGAGTAAGATGGTGAAAGAAGGGAACAAAATCCTTAAAAACCTTGAAAGCAACTGCATAAAAAGCCAGTAGTGGTGCTTCTTGTTGAATACCTAGTCTTACTGAATTTACAAAAGCTAGCTCCTCCACAGTATTCTTCTATCTACACCTTTAAACAGGCCACAAAAACCAGAGAGTTCATTGTAATCCATCCTCCACATTTCTAAGACTAAGAACAAACTCAACCCTCACAACAAGTTTACGTAACTTTCCAGAGTCCCACCTACCAATGACACCACGTGCCATTCCATCACTCCCAAACCAACCCAATCCGCCCACCACCCTCATCCCCCCAAAAAACAAACAACTTTTTTTTTTTTTTTTGGATCAACAAAGTAAAATTTTCATTAAAAATATGATATTAAAGGTTTTTGGAAATGAAATGCACAGAAAGAGATTTAGAAAGACCAGACTCCCCTATTACTGCTACTCGCATCCACACAACCAATCCCACAGCCTCACGATTTTTTAAGTTTTATAAGAACAAACCCCCCCCCCCAAAATAAAAATAAAAATAAAAATAAATAATTAAATAAAAAAAATAATAATAATAATAAATCACCACCTCTACTGCCCATGACATCAATTTTGGTTTTCTACAAAACCACCTTTTAATTTTTCAACAATGCTCTCTTGCTCTCAATGCTCTCTTGTCCTGGGTTATTAAGAACCCTCACATACCAAAAGAGAACACAGCTTCACCCAGAAACTACAGAGATATTTGCAAACTCCCTCACCTCCAACCATTACAACCAAAAAGGTTCCTTTCCCCCACTATCATTACCAAGACTTGTCTGTCTCCACTTCTTCACTGCTTTATCATGTGATCACCATCTCCACAAATCGATGCCTATGGTGGGTCCATTGAGATTCAGAGAAGTTAATTTTTACAAGATGATCACTTTTATGCAACCTTTCTAATTTAACAATGCTGATGGAAAAACCATCCATGCATTCTTGATATGGAATGAAATTTCTAGAAGCATTTTTCAGAAGGGTGATTGACCCATAAATCTCAAAAGGTGAACTTGTGGATCAATCGGTCCCAACTTTATTTTAATGAACACGGTAGTCCCATTGAATGGGAATTGACACATTTACCCATGTGGTTTACTGTATTAGCCATGTTTGGAAAATAAACTACCCACGTTTAGCCATGTTCTATATTAGTCACGTTTGGAAATCCACTACGGGCCACGTTTGGAAAATACACTAGCCACGTTTCACATTTGGAAAAAGTACACTAAGAGCTTTTTTATTGTTCCGTATTAGCCACGTTTGGAAAAAGTATGTTTCACGTTTGGAAAAAGTACGTTAAGGGATTTTTTATTTGTTCTGTATTAGCAACGTTTAGAAAATACACACACTGGCCAAGTGTATTTTCTAAACGTGGCTAATACAGAACAAATAAAACAAGTATACTACGGGTTTTTTTATTTGGGCCAATACATTAGCCACATTTGGAAAAAGTACACTAAATCTAAAGGCTTTTTTATTTGTTTTGAATTAGTCACGTTTAGAGCATACACTAAGGGTTTTTTTATTTGTTCTGTATTAGCTACGTTTAAAAAATGTATTTATGTCCTACAATCCACCCCGGAAAGATTATGTCCATATTAATTATTTCCAAAATGTGCACAACAACCCAATGTGATTGAAGGAATTCAAAATCCCTGGTAAAATGTGCCACGCCATTAACGAAGGGGCAAAATTGTCACCAGTCCGTACCATGTTTCTTTTCAAGACCTGCTGGATCACATTCCCAACCTAATAGGAATTCATGGTGTATTATAAAAAAACGGAGGACCATTCAAATCAAAACTCCCCAAATGGGATTTCCTATAATTTTCCCTTTTCAAGAACATAGTAAAGATTTATTTAGAAGCAAATATCATAAAATTAACAATAAAATTTTCAAAGATAAGATTAACCAAGCATGTTCAAGCCACAATACATATGTCAATATCAATTTATACAAAGATAGGCATGTAGAGACAAGCCTATGCACTTTTAGTTCATGGCTAAGTAACCCAAACTTAGGCAACGCCAAGAAAAACTCTCTGGGAAATTCAAATCTTATGACAATTCCTTTTTATTTATGAAAAAATTTGGATGAAGCAAGGAATCTAACTCATCAACTACAGTTTGGCTCCTCGTCTACCAAGAAAAATGAAATCTTAGCAACAAAGGTGTGATGCCATATATGTTGCATGCCTAAATAAGTACATAGGCTGTGGAAGTATAAAGTGAAGGCTAAGGGTCCCACAATCATCAAGAAACCCCTTTGGTTTGAAGTGAACTTGCCATGTTAATGTTTAGGTCTCCTATTTACAATTATTCTAAACTAGTATTGTGACAGAGTTTTTTCATTTATGTTTTCTCTATCTTAATTTGACTAACAAAATGGCTTTTGATAGAGCCGCGTGGAGAAGAAGGATTCATGCAACCAACCCCATTTGATGGGACTTAAGGCTTGATTTGGTTTGGTTTTCTCTATTTTTAGGAGCTGGGAGTTTGTTGGTAATTCCTGAATTTACTGACTATGGTTCTAGTATGGATCCATGGATCTCATTTTCGGTCAAGTTATTCAATAGGTCACTACATATGGGTTTTCTAATGTCTAGAACAACCTCAGTAGTCAAAAAGGTCACAGTTTCCGATGTGAGGTCGTAGTCATATCTGGGGTAGGATTAGAAATCACAGTCATAGTTGGAGAGTAGTATTGGACACAAGATCATATACACCTATGAAATCTTTAGATGCTATAAGAGTTGAGTTTTGGAGAATTTGTTATCGTGTTTTGTGTGAGATTTGCTTAGCCCTTGCAAGGGTAAGACCTAATACTCTATATCCAGATTTTAAAGCTAGCTACTGTTTTCAAACCTAAAATCATACTTAACTAGCCAATTAAGCCCTGCACCCTATCTTTGACCTTCTATTTAACCCCAAAATTCACAGTTTGGTTGTTGTCCAGACCTTTAGTACAGCAAATTCGCAGAAAAACCAGCAAGCTGAAAGTTTGAAAAATCAAGTTGGTTCTTCATTTTTTCATCTACAACCCTGCACTCCTATTATTTAAAACCCTAATTCCACATGTTTTATGCAACGTTTTTCCCAACATAAAATATTCATAAGGCTGTCACATTTTGAGTATTCAAAGTTGTCATATATCTAAATGTCAGGAAGGTGTAAGCCTAAAAGCATGCTAATATTTGCTATGCCAAAATTGCAGCACCTAAACCACAAAAGAACTAACAGTGTTGCATGACAAAATTGAACATGACTTATTATTCATATTTACCCTCATGTGAAAATATCATGTAGACTGTAGAATAAATTATCAAGAAAGAATCTTTTGATAAGGAATACAAAAGATTATTCTTTATTTTTATACTAGTTATGAGCACTCACAACTTAGTTATGTAGCACCTGCTGCCTAACATTAGGGAACCTCTCTTCCCACCAAAAAAAAAAATGTCCAATCTACAACACACCGAACTGTAAACATAGCATTAGACGAGAGAGGATGAACCAAGCGACAATCTCCAAAAAATGCATCAAAGTCTTACATGCTTTTGGTAACCCTATAACCATTAAGTTTTTTTTTTAACAAATTTAATAACGTTGAAATCACCTCCCACACACCAATTGGGATAGCATAATAGGCCAGCTAATTCATCCCACAAAGCTTTCCTAGATCTTGGACTATTGTGATCGTAAAGACCTGCTAAACACCACTCACTATTATCAGAGTTCCAAAACCTAACTGACACTAGAAACAGATCTCACATCCCATATAATCAAAACTCCCCCTGACATGCTACAAGACAGTAAAGCAGCCCATCTCCTACACCTCAACCCCCAAATTCTCTTAATCAACTTCTTATAAAATTCTTCAATTTTTGTTTCTTGAAAAAATAACAATGCCCTAAAATTATTGATTCTTTAAAGAAGCACTCCATATTTGGTCTTTAGTATAAAAATTATGCACGACACCATTTTCAATACACACTAAATGACTAAATTTGGAGATTAATTATAAAAAAGAAGAGTGCCAATAGCAATCCGCTAAAATTGTTCATTCTTTATAATGCTATGATAAATTATAGTTAGCTTTTCTAACTTTTTCAAATAAACATTTGGATAAAATGAATAATTCTTTTTATTTTTTTAGCCAGGGTTATGGTATAATCCTACACTAACAAAGAAATTTATGTGATTGAAGGATTTGGAAAATATTAAAACTAGTATGGCCTATGTTACACGGACTCTTTAAAATAAACCAAGCACTCGTGTCAAACACCTAACACTCGGACAAGAGTATGAAATATGTGTCAGATACTTTTTAATGGACACTTCTTATATAATTGTATATAACATTATTATTATATGTACATATTATTGTATAATTGCTAAAATATTTTTTTGACACTGTAAGTTACATATAGCACCATTTTATTTTACATATTTAATTAAAACTATGAGAATGTAATTTTTTTTTGCCAAGTCCACGTACGCTTAAATTTATGGTTCGATGAATCTGACCTCTAGATACATACCTGCACCCAACAATCGTACCTGAGTCCATGTAACATAGTGTATGGCAGCATGGAATCCAAACATTGGATATGCTGATAATTTTTTTAAAAGAAAATCCAAATCTTGAATATGAAATGGGAAGATATCTCACTTAAAATTTTGAACTAAAGTGGCTTCCAATTCCCATGGTGCCAAACACACAGTAATATAATTTTTTTGAAACTTGGAATTGCCAAGCTGTTGTTCCCATTACAAGATAACTCTGCACAGATTCCAAAATTGGCAACAATAATAAGCTTCTGTTCCTAGTACAAGATAACTCCGCACAAGAAATGCAATAGTGAGTTCTTTGTTTTCCTTTTTTTTTGGATGCAGAAACAATTTTAAGCTACTTTCATATTCAAAGAAGCAGTAAATAACTACATGTGTAAATAAATTTCTTAATTCAATGTTTAAACTACAAAAGCAAATCAAGACAAGTATATTTACCAATAACATATCGCAAACCCTAGATCAGGAAAAAGAACAAGTATCCCTAATCGGAGATAATGGAGAACACCATATCATAGCTGATAATCTTCCAATTCTGGGTAGTAGCATATCATACCATTCTTAAACTTCTGCGAATTGTACCCACTACAACATACATTCGTAAAGGACTATATTCACCAAACACATTTACTCCAAAAATCAAGTGAATTACAGAAAAAATTATCTACCCACTTACATTCATAAAGAAATATATTCACGAAACACATTTACTCGGAAAGTCGAGTGAATTAGGAAAAAAAGAAAAGGTATGCCCAATCGGAGACAATAGACAACATCCCATCACAGCTGATATCAAACCATACTTCAAATTCAGCGAATTGTACCCAATTCACCAAACACATTAACTCAGAAAATCAATTGAATTACGAAAAAAGAAAAGCTATGCCCAATCGGAGATAGTAAAGAACATCCAATCACAAACCGTTCATAAAATTCAGAGAATTGTACCCACTACCCACTTACATTCATAAAGAAATATATTCATAAAACATATTTATTTCCGAGAAATCGAGAAAATTACGGAAAAATAACAAAAATTCAGTTGAAGGAAAAGAGTCAATTAGTGTCAAAAGAGAGAGAAAAATTTAGGGTTTAGAGATAGACATACCTTCCATCACGGAGAGTCGAAGAATTCAATAGATTCAGATCTTAGACCAAGAAAAAACATCACATCTGAGTCCTCTGGCAGTCGATCACTCGGCTCAAAATCTCCGGAAGAGTAAGAAATCTCTCTCTATCTCACTCTCTCCAATAAAAAAATACAACCTTTAAGCTCACTAGCTCAGAGTACGTGTATGACATATTTTTGGATAAATTATTTTATGCCCTTTTATGTTTTACTATTTTTTCATATTGCCTCTTAAATTTATTTTATTTTTTTTAGACAATTTTAAAGTATACAAATGCATATTATATAAATTTACTTAAATTTTTATAAATATACGTACGTTATCTTATAAAATTGTATAAATTTTTATAAACATATATAAATTAATTAAAAAAAATTTAAGAAATCACAACTTATATATATTTGTAAAAACTTAAACAAGTACATATGATATGCACCTTACATACTCAAACCTTCCCCTTTTAAGTTTTGACTTTTATTAATTTATTTATAAAGTTAATTTTTATTTAAAATTGGACAGAAAATACTACATGACATGAAATATATTAAGGGAAATTCCAACAAATTTTTTTTATATAATTTGACTATTGTAATAAAATAAACCTTAAATTTTAAATTTTGTCAATTTAAATCATCTGCTTATTCTTGTTAAGTAAAATTGAGGAGAAAAATTATATTTTAATCATTAAACTAAACTAAAAATGATATTTAAGATATTTTATGTATATCTACGTTAAGTTTAATGCTAAAACACATTTTTTTCATCAATTGTAATTAATAAAAATAAATAAGTGATTTAGATTGAAAGTAAAAATCAAAATATTATAATTTAAATTGACAAAATTAATAACCCCAAATTTTATTTTGTGACAATGGTCAAATTT
The DNA here is from genome assembly GCA_022316695.1 of Camellia oleifera. Lineage (NCBI taxonomy): Eukaryota > Viridiplantae > Streptophyta > Magnoliopsida > Ericales > Theaceae > Camellia > Camellia oleifera. Next base: position 150,000,707 of record CM039317.1, on the reverse strand, counting down.
TGAGTTTTTTTTTTTTCCTCTATAAATTTTGCAATATATTATTATATTTAAAGACCTACTCAAATTCAAACTTAAAAATATTTGTTTGATGTCACATGAAGTCAACTTGGTATTTCCTATCTAATTTTAAATAGAATTTAATTTTAAAAATAAATTTACGAAAAAAAGTTGAAAAGATGACAAAGTGAGAAAAGAAATCTAAAGACCAAAGTAAAAGAATAATAAAATATAAGAGGGGCAAAGTGTAATTTATCCCATATTTTTAGTATTTTGTTTTGTTTTTATTTTGTTTTTGTTAGGAGTGCACATAAATCGGATTGATCAAATTTTAAAGTAAATTAGGAATCGAATAGTTAATCTATTAAATAGACTAGAACCAAATCATAAAAATCGATTTGATTCGATTCTATTTATAGTTCGAGAAATTTTATATAACAATAAATATAATTTGTATTTTATATTAAAAAAAATTAATAATAATTAATTTAGTTAAATTGATTAGAATTTATCAATTTCACATTGATAATTATTATTCAAATCTTATAAAAAGTATTTTATATTTCAATTTTTTTATATAAAATTAAAAATAAAAATAAATAAATAAGTAGAACCCGTAACTTAAAAAAATTAAATTAAATCGATAATTTAGGCCGGATTATTCCATATTTTTGTATACACCTTTAATTTTTTTGTTACTTTATTACATTTACAAATGACTATATATCATTATTGCGACGCATTGATTTCTCATCATATGGTTTATTCCTCACGATATTCCTTTTCTATATTGGTTCTTTTCGTACAGGTGAGTCAGTTTGCAAACAACAATCAATACGTGGCAAATTTTAGTAAGTACACATTTCTTTTTTAGGCATGTTTTTGTAGACCAAACTTTCCCCAAATTGAGGATTGTGATTAAAGAAAAATTATTAGTTAGTACAAGCATCACATGGTTATATGTCTCACAAATTATAATTTATTATATTTTTTCATATTTTTTAATCACACAATATAAATCTGTGAGTTATATCCTATTTACTAATCATAATATTGTTGGAACACCACATAACGGTGTCTCAAGACCAACTAATAATTTCTTGTAATTAAGGTTAAATTCAGATAAATTCCATCGAGTTTAAAATGTTTCTCAGGCTCAATTCAAGTAACAGAGAGTTGTCCAAGTTAAATTTGATTTGATTATAATAAATTAAACTCGAGTAGGTCGAATTATCCAAAATACTCACAAATTTAATTTAATTTATTTTTTTTACATAAATCATTTATATGATGAGACAGACAAGGGATGAGAGAGATAAAAATCGAAGAACTCATCATCACTAAATAATTTTTGCCATTTATGTGAAAGAAAATAAAATGGTAGAATTCTATGTTGTCTTATTTGTATATATGATATATATTGAATATAATTTACCGTCCTTATTATTTTTACTTCATTTAATGACTAATAATTTATATATATATATATATATATATATATTTATATATGCATATATATAATTTGACTTTCAAATTGTTTGAGTTGCCTAGTGTCTATATTCAACTCTCGTCTCAAATTTTATTTGGACTTTTAAGGCCTCGTTTGGGAACAGGCTAATTTAGTAACTTTTTGGCTAATTGGCTAAAAAGGTAGGTAAAAAAAACTTGTATGTTTGGGATGACTTTTTGGCTAATTACGAAAAGCTGTGCAAAAAGTAGAGAGAAAAGAGAATCTTTGACTTTTTGGTATGGGTTGTTGGCTTTTTGGCTAAAAGGGTAACTTTTTGGCTAATTGGCTAATTTAGCCACTCCCCAAACGGGGCCTAAATGTTTATCTAAGTTCGCACCTAATTCAAAAAAATATTGCCTAAATCTTAGAAAAATTTGGACCACACCCTATCCAAATTGCAGCCTGTTGGTACTAAAATTTATTTTTCTCTGTCAAATAAGCATAACAATATACAGAGAGCTGATTCAGTGGATGCTAGGCGTGAAGATTATGAGCTTATAGTGGGATGTGGGTCCCAAAATGCAGAACATGTGGCAAAAGCGAAACAGTTAAAGGAGCAAATGTGACAGACGCAGTTTCTCCTGTCGATTCATCTGATAGTGCAGTGGGATGTGGCCAAACGTGGCCCAGGTTAGGCATGCAAGTAATGTAGGGTGCGTGTCTTGTGTGCAAGGGAAAGAAAATGCTGCGGCAAAGAAACAGTTACCAGCGGTTGTAGAGATCATGGGTAGTTATACAGGAAGTGGAGGTAACTTGGTTTATGGTGGGACACGTGGCAATAGAGAAGTAGCAAGGGCAGCAGCATAAAGGCTGGAAATTCGAAGTAAAGCAAGATCTTTTCAACAACATTCACATCCCATGTGAAATTATGAGTAGCATAACTTAATTAGCAATAGCTTTTGTATTTAGGAGTATTTCTGTTTGTAATTTAGCCTCTGTGGCTAAGTTTTTTTCTGTCGATTGTTATACGCATTGAACTTGAAATTTAATTCTTGTAATTAAGTGGCAAGTTTACTTGTTCTTCAATCGAATTTCAGTTTATTCACACTTGTTTCTTCACATTACAACCTCTAAAGAAGTCCTTAACATTGTCAAGGCATAGGACATTCAAACCACAATTGCTTGATTTGTTGTTGTTTGTGAAACTTTGGTTGTTCTGTCGAATCACCTCTGTCGATTTAACCCAAACCAGATTTTTGCTAACATATTTTGGTACGCCCAGTGAGACCTATCTAATTTGGAGTGATGGCTAGGAAGAAATAGCACAAAGTCTTTGAAGACCCTGAGAAAAGGGTTAAAGATGGAGAAGAGTTTGATAGTGGACTTGAAGGAGTTAAAGACAACCTAGGTGATGGCCATGCAGTGGCTAGACAAGAAATAGGCCAAGGAAATGGCCAAAATGTGGCCAAAATTGGCCAGTCTAGTTGTTCTCCTGTTGATCCAAGAAAGGCTCTTCTATTGCGTACTCAACAAACAATTGGTTATATGTCTGCATATAAGAACCAAGTGATGATAGATGACTTGTTGGCTTTGTTTGAGAAGGCTAACATTAAGCCTAGCCAATCAAGAAGGGTTGGAGATGAGACTCAGGAAAATAAAGCACAATTCATACCTCCTGTAGCCCCTCAACAACATGAAAATGTAAATGAACCTGTGTCATTTTATAGACCTCCCACACTCCAAGAAAGATATGATGAGGGAATGACCATAAATCCTGTGTTTGAGAGGGAATACCCCACAAACCCAATGTTTAATCACAACTTAAATAATATGGGAATGAGACCTGGAGAGCAATCAAGGCCACAAATGTACGGTACTCATGCATTCGATGTGCTTGTAGCAGGTTATCAAGCTATGGCAGAACAAAGAAATAGGCCCATTAATCAAGTAAGGCCTCCGAATATACGAGACCATGCCATGCAGCAACCATATTATGAACCTAACATGATGCATCCAAGGCCTAGAGGGCCTGGTCCTCTTTTTCCTTACTTCCAACCAGAAGTCCAAGGAGGAGGACAGCAACAACAATACTTGGACCCCTAGATTAATAATAGACAGCAAATAATGAACATCATACAGGAAATGTATGACCTAGGCCTGAGAAAGCTAGATAGGGCAATGTTTAGGAGTCCTTAACCTCAATGGGTAGAAACAACCCCCATTTCGAGAAATTTTAGGATTCCTGAGTTTACTTTATTTACAGGAGAAGAAAGACAATCAATCATAAAACATGTAGACAGGTTCATACTCTAGTATGGAGAACCTGGCTATGATGACAATTTAAAATTAAAACTCTTTCCTCATTCTCTGTCGAAAGTGGCATTTACGCGGTTTATTAATTTTCCAGAGAATTTTGTTCATACTTGACAAGAAATGGAAAGTCAATTTCATGCCCAATTCTTTAGAACTGAGCTTGAAGTGACAATGGTGGATTTGTCCAAATTTAAACAAAGGCAAGGAGAAAGTGCAGAACAGTACATTGACAAGTTTAAGAAAGCAAAAAACAGATGTCATGTGTACATGCTTGAAATAGAAGTTATAAGACTAGCCCAGAATGGTTTAGATTTTAAACTTAGGAAAAAGCTTGAATGTATGATGTTTAGAGACCTATTTGAGTTGCCTTCAAGAGCAACTAGTTATGAGGCCATTCTCAGATAAGAGCAATAGAGAAATGCAGCCTCATTAGGGACTTATTACCAAGAGGTTAAGTTTGACATGGATATCGACATAGATGTGGCTCAAATAATAGGTAAAAAGCCTGTGGTTTGTGAAACATTAAAGAAAGCTGACAAACCTGTGAGTATGCCAGCAACACAACCAGCCAAAAAGAATGTGGTTGTGTCACATAGGTAGTACTCTTTTGACTTATCAAAAGTAAATGCATTATTTGATGAGTTATTAGCAAACAAGTTTTTAACTTTGACTCCTGGCCACAACATTTCCAAAGAAAGGAACAAGGTTGGCAAGGAGTATTGTAAATGACATAACTCTTTCAGGAATTCCACTAATAATTGTGTTACATTTCAAAATTGTGTGTAGGACTTAATTCAAAAAGGAATGTTAAAATATGCTGAAAAAAGATAAAGGGGTTATGGCAGTTGACAGTGACCCATTTCCAAACTTGGTGGAGATTAACATGGTATCAACTGACTTCCAGTCGATTGATCAAAAGAACAAGGGGTGGAATTAGAGAAACTCCACAAAGAGAGGGTGAAAAAGATGGCAAAAGAAACAAAAGGGAAAAAAGTTCAGGAAGAACCTGGTGAGAGGTTCATTTGTTTCAGATGTGGTATTGAGAAAGAAAAAAATAAGGCCATTATGATTGATGGAATTCAGAAAATTGGAAAGAATGTTAGCCTGAGGTTCAACACTATAGGTAGTGGTGATCTGCAGATTTTCGACAATGATTGTTTGTTCTATGATGGAACAGACCCAGGGATATTTGGTCCTGCAGAGAATTATGGTAAGGATGATGCTCCATTCTTATTCCAAGGAGCCCTTGTTCACCCATGCTTTGGTGGACCAAGTAATATAAGGGCCATGCTTGAACAGCACAAGGGTTCTAAGCCCTATGGAAGTTCAAGGGTTCTGACTAGACCATACAGTGGCCAACACCAGTAATCTGGTGTATCACATAATGGCCATCAACAGAGTGGAAGGCCATATTGGGGGCAGCAGCAGTTTGTGAGACCATTTGGGGGACTTCAATAGCAGTATCGTGGCCCAAGAATGAGGTCAGATATGCAACAGGTTCAACCAATGATGGTAAAGTCTCTAGTACCATCTCATTAAGGGTGGCAAGGAGTATCTCATCCAACATTTCCCATGATTGGTTGGAGGCCAATGGGAGAAACAAGAACTCAGAAAAGGAAGGAACAAAGAAAATTCCATGCTATAATGTCTACAACTGTAGGGGATAAGCTAGTTGGAAGGTAAGATTTAGTATTGGTTTCTACTGCTGGAGGGAAGGGTACAACTTTTAGAGCTCATCCAGTACAACCAGTTCAGACTTTGAAAAGGAAAATGGAGCCAGAAAAGACAGATGACAGACTTGTTAAGAAGTTTTCTGAGAAGGCTTTGTTAAGACAGAAGCTGAAAGAGTTAGAGAAGGATCTAATGTCTGATGAAGACGACAGTAATGAGAAAGATGTGGCAATGAAGGATGATCAAGACCAGAAAATGGTCACTGATAACATGAATGTTAATGAAGGAGTTAGAGAAGATGAAGCTAAATCAGATAGTTTTGGTGGTGACTTTGGAGAGAAGTTGGCTGCCATTCACTTTGGTTCTTTTACCTCCATCTAAGGAATGCAATATGATTATGGCCATTCCTTAGAGGTTTCAGGCCAAGCCAAATCAGCCAGATAAATTGGCAGGTGATGTTGAAGATTTAATTGAACCAGCAGTTCAGATAGCAATGATTGAGACACAAGCTAATCCCCTGAGATTAATTAAGGTCGTTAGGTCTGTTGATGGAGAAAAAGTTGTGCTACAAAAGCTCGAAGACAAGCTCATCAAGTATCTAAGGCCTTTATACGTCAGAACTTATCTAGATGGGGTGCCAGTGGAAACGGTGTTGGTTGATAATGGAGCTATTGTCAACATTCTTTTTTCTAGGACACTGAAAGCTATTGAGAAATCTGTCAATGACTTGCTTCCTACTAATGTGAATATAAGTAATTTCGCTGGTGGATCATTTGATGCCAGAGGAGTATTGGCTTTACAGCTTCAGGTTGGTTCTAGGTTAATGGGAACAACTTTCTTTGTAATAGATTCTACCTCTAACTATAATGTGTTACTAGGTAGAGATTGGATACACCTTTATGGTTATATACCTTCTTCTCTACACCAGGCATTGATCTTTTTAACCAGTGGTGGTGAAGGTAAAAAATGAGGAATGGATTGGGCAGATGCAACTCCTTTTGTTGCTGATGTTAACAATATAGAAGCTGTGCTGTATGATGAGGATTTGGGTCTAGTTATGATTGATGAGGAAGAGGTTAAGTCCTAGGGAAAAAATTTGACTAATGAGGAGTTCAAGGCCTTTGTTGAGGAAAGTTTTAAGCAGATAGGCTAGGAATTGGCCAGCCAAGCCTAATGCAGAAGCAAAAAAAGCCTATGGTAAAGGAGGTTACTGAAGATCAAGAGTAATACAGTTACAAGTAATAGAAGAAGACAAGCTGGATGAGACCGCTAATGTAATTAAATTTACTTTTTCTAGGATTTTTTTTATTTCTTCTTAAAAAGTAAGTTTAGCCCTAAGTGTTTGCTCAATTGTTCTTGGGCAGAATATGTTATTGACAGTAGCCCTTTAAGTTATAAAAAGGTACAATTGGAACATCTGAAGGCTGCTCCTACCAAGCTTGACCTTAAGACAGATGTGCAGGACCCTTTAGAGGAATACAACTTAGGGAGTAAGCCCTGTAAGAGGCCTATCTATTTAAATGCTAATCTATCTAATGAATGTAAGAGCAAACTAGTTGGTTTGCTTTCTGAGTATGTGGATTGCTTTGCATGGACTTATGAAGAAATGCCTGGATTAGATAGAACATTGATGGAGCATAGGCTCCCAATTAAAGGAAATTTCCTTCCCCATAAACAACCCCTAAAAAGGATGACTAATGAAGTAACCTTATTGGTCAAGGAGGAAATCGAAAGGTTGCTCAAAGCAGGTTTTATTAGAACAGCCAGGTACGTTGAGTAGTTGTCTAATATTGTCCTTATTATGAAAAAAAATGGTAAGTTAAGAGTGTGCATAGACTTTAGAAACTTGAATCTAGCAACTCCCAAGGATGGATATCCTATGCCAGTGACTGACTTGTTAGTAGACTCAGTAGCCAAGACCAAGATTTTGTCCTTTACACTATGTTTGGGAACTTAGGAGAGAAAAGAAATTATTACTTAAGTAATAAGAGAAAAGAAAAGAAAAGAAATGATTGTAATTTCTCTCATTCTTGTTTGAATAAGTAAGAAATAAAAAAAAAAATGATTATGATTTCTCTCCTTCTTGTTTGGTTAGATTTCATAAGAGAAAAAAAAAAAAAAAAACTGTTTTATGTTATATTACCAAAATAACATTTTTATATTTTGTCACTATATAAGAGCTTCTCCAATCTTCACTCTTTTTTTTTTTTTCATTCAATTTTGAGAAAAAAAATTTCATATTTTTTCATAGGTGCATGACTCTAATGATATCATGACTTTGCATTCAACTTTAGTAATATCACATATATAATCAACATAACTATTTTCTATCAGGTGTTGTTCCCTACACAATAATTCATCGTTTGACCACTACAGGACGATCAAACTTTTATTGGAATTTAAAAGACATGGCAAAGTAACAATATAACACCAAACTTTAATTGGAGCATCAATGGGCGACCTAAGGTTGCAGGATCTGGAAGCACCAGTTTTAACTCTGTGTTTAAATTTATTTATTTATTTTTTATGTGATTGTTATAATTTTAACTGGATCTAAGCAGCATCATAGACCTATAATTCAACGCAAAGGAGAATTTTCAACAATGAAGATGTCATGGGTAGGAGTGAGTGTATTAGGTAATCTTCCAAAAGTAAGAATTAAAACCTAAGAATCATCCACAACATCTTAAGACCAATCAAGCAAATAGTATGAAATTGAGTATAAAAAAAAAGGGTATTAAAGCAAGAAATTCATCATCCACAAAAGATCCAAAAAGAGGTAAAATCAGCCACAAAAGATCCAAAATAAGTTCAAAGTCATCCACAAAAGACACCATATCCTAAATAGAGTCAAGTACAAAATACGATAGACATCTCTAATGCCCCCTTCAAAGAAAGTACAATCCCATCTATAGAAGAGTTACCAACGCTATCATCCACAAAAGATCCAAAAAGAGTTAAAATCATCCACAAAAAATTCAAAATAAGTTCAAAGTCATCCACAAAAGACACCACATCCTAAATGGAGTCAAGTATAAAATACGATAGACATCTCTAATGTTCCCTTCAAATAAAGTACGATCCCATCTATAGAAGAGTTACCAACGATTCTCAGGGTCATACATCATGCTCTCTAAAGTTTCCTTGCGATACTCTACTGGGCAAACAAAGAATTGCATCATCCTCTCAGATTTCTTAGTAAGAAAAAGGTATGCCTCAGTAAACAAGTGTGGCGCAATTCCAATTTCCTCTAATGCTTTATGCAACTCTCCTCTTGAAAAACATCATTGGGATTTCTCCATAGAAGGATTTCCCTCTCTTATAGCTGATGCGATATCCTGCAATGCTGTCTTCAGTATGTCAACATCCCGCTCACCATCATTTGAGAGCTTTCTTTTCTTTGCCTTCGAAGATGTTCCACTTTTAGGAGACAACACAACATCATCTTCATCGACAACAAAACTTTCCAAGTTTGCTTCATTTTGGTGCACCAGTTCATCAATGACTTCAATTCTATCTACATGATCATTATTTGATGAGTTGGCCCATCGTCGTACTTTTTCCTTAGCATTTTCAGCACCTACACCAGTTGCCCTATCCTTTCCATAGATCTCAGCCAACTTTTCATAGTTGCCAATGGGTGTACATTTCCATTTCTCAGTATGTGGTTTTACCTTTTACCAAATAAAAAATAAAAATAAAAAAAAATAGAAAAGTTACAATTAAATATGAGTTATGTTTTTCTATTCTTTTTTTTAAAAAATCAACATAAACTGAAATTAATTGAAGTACCTCAATCAATGCCTCCCAAACTTCAGGTTCAGCAGTGAACATCCTTGTAACCGGGCTCCAAGCAAAACCACTAGTATGTTTGAATAAATCATAGCACTCAGCAAAATGCTCTTTGATAGTTTTCAGCCTATTCTTGACTTTGGCTTTATCTAAGTTCAAGTTGTATATCTCACGTAATTTCTTTACTATTTTATCATATGTTGAAGTAGTGAAAGTTCCATTGACCCTATTTCCTTCAACATGTTGGTGATACAATGCATCAATCAATGCATCATCCATTTGATTTGTCCATGAAAGTTTTTCTCTCTTAGAATCTTCGGACTTCTGTGTTTTTTTACTCATTTATAAAATCTACATCAAAAATAAATTCAAAGTAACATCATAAACTACAATAATGTCATCACAATAGCAAAGTTATGGATACATCCGAATCAACAACAAAATAAATTCAAAGTAACATCATAAACCACAATAATGTCATCATAATAGCAAAGTTATGGATACATCCGAATCTATAACAAAACAAATTCAAAGTAATATCATAAACCACAATAATGTCATCACAATAGCAAAGTTATGGATATATTTGATCCGATGTTCAAGTACTTATCACATAAAATCAAGATGGCTACCAAACATGTAAAAACTAAAATATCACTCTTGATTAGCAACATAATCAAACCACATTGTAGCTGCTATCACATTTCTAATGAGTTCCTCTTGTTTTGCATCATTATCAGTATCCCTTGGTGCACGAGTGGTTTGTTGAGTTTGACATTGATTTTCAAGCTCTTTGTCTACTTCAGCAATAATGTTTTCATCTGGATCAACACCCATTAAAAAGTTATGTAAGATGCAACATGCTATTACGATATTTGATTGTGTGTTAACCTAGTAAGTAGGCTCGGCTGTGCTTGCTATGATGGGAAATCGTTTCTTTAGCACACCAAAAGCTCTCTCAATGGCATTGCGTAAAGAAGCATGTCGGTGGTTAAACAACTCTCGAGCATTTTCCGGTGGATGGTTGGAATACTCTTTCAAGTGATAACGCACACCTCTGTAAGGAGGGATAAGGGAACTCCTTAACATATACCCCGCATCAACAAGATAAAATTTGCCTATTTAAAACAAAACACATCACTACGTTAAACCCCAAATCTATATAATTTAACAAAAATTTCATATTCTCTAAGCATGAATTACCGTTGGGTATTTTCAGTTTATCTTCTCTAGTGCGTGCATTTTTTATGATCCTTGAGTCAGATGCAATCCCCTCCTATCCAGGTAAGACATAAGTGAATTTTAAGTCAAATGAACATGCAGCCAATACATTTTGTGTAGGGTAACCTTTTCTACCACGATATCTCGGCGCATCCTTGCTAGATACTTTAACACGAACATGTGTTCCATCAAGTGCTCCAATACAATCCTAACATAAATGTATCATGTGACGGTTTTATATATAAATAAAACTAAAAATTTAAAGCGAAATGTAATATCGATTTTTTACTTTAAAATATGGATAGAACCTATTATTATTGAGTATTTTTGAAGGGACTTCGGATCCATTAGGTTGGCAAAGAAATCGATCTTCTAATGATATAAGAGCTCTCAAAAAACTATGAAAATGCCGACTTACAGTCTCACCGGAGCGACGAAAGAAAAACAAAACATTTCTATTCTTCACGCTATGTGACAAAATGTAAAGACACTTTGCAACTTGTTCCTCAACTGTTGCACGTTTTGTTGGTTTTAGACCACCATCTCTTTCAAGTATATGACACAAATCTTGAAATGCTTGCGGCCCCATACGGGTGATATTACGACAATACTTAATACATTTAAGTTCTGTCATTAGCTCAATCCTCACTTTTTCTCTCTCTAAGTAATTAATAGGATGGTCCACGTACTTCCTAAGGTGATATTTTCTCTGCATATACCAATATACCACATGGCAAACAACTTGAACAACAGCTAACCTTCGCCTTCTATCCCACATAATCAAGTCCTTTCTTAGCTCTTTGTCTTGCTGATCCATTTATCCTATATTTTTTTATTAAAATAAATCAGTATACATTTTGACTAAAAGTAATAAATTTTTTCTTAGCTCTTTGTATACATCTTGTTGATCCATAATCGTTAGGAATAATTTTTTTTCATTTCAACATTGATTTCCAATGAATAAAGGAAAATAATTAAAATATTTAAAATGTCTTTCCTAATGTGTTATAAATCAATCATATAATCACATAATGGCCAAATCAAGAATTTTAAATTGTAAATTAAAAGTGGCATGCTTTGAAAGTTTTACTGCACTACAAGTTGATGGGCGTGCATAATTTTATAATCTTAATACTTGGGAGAAAAAAAAAAAAGAACATTCATACCATTCACAAACTATGTCTTATTAAGCAATTGACATGGGTGCAGGGTGCCCCATCACAATGTAGAGAACAACACTATTATTTAACTAGCAAAGAAAGTGAGCATTTAAGCCATGGCAATTTATTCCTCCCTTCTCATTCTAATTATATTTATTAAATATATTTATTTATATATAAAATATATATAATTTAATATTTTAATATAATAAAATTAAAACGTTAAAATTTTACACTTAACATTTATTTTCACTCATTTATTTCTCATATTATATCTTTTAAATCTTATTAATCATAAATCATTATTTATAATATAATATAATTTTTAGTAAAATTCTCATCATTCTTAAATAAAAATATCTTGCCTGTTATATGATCTGAAACAGGGCAATGCATTACAAATCTATCCTATTGCCATCTCTATTCAAATGGATAACAAACTAATGTAATATAAAATTGTTCCAGAGATGAAACTGTATATAAACAGAATATAAAATTGTAATTTCAGAAGATGAATAACAAACTAACGTGCAAACTGTATATAAAATTGTTCCAAGGCAATGTAATTTCAGAATATATAAACAAAATATATATTATAACAGAATATATAATACATAATAATAGAAAGCGTAGAGAATATATATATATATATATAATACATAACAATAGATGGGCAATCCATTGTAATTTCAGAAGATAATTACCTGCACAAGAAGAAGAAGAAAGCGTGGAGAGAGCTGGAGCAGTGGGGAGAGAGGTGGAGAAATGAACAGTCAAAATTTTGTGCTGGATATGAAAAGCCTTGAGGACATGGGTGTCAATTATTTTATTTCTTTTATTTTTACAGGGGTAACATTGGTATTATGAAAATATAAACATTTGTGGGTTTCTTTTCTCTCCTAATCTCTCCACTTTTGGGAAGATTGAAAATAAGAGTTATAAGATAAATGAGTTTCTCTCCATTTTTCTCTATTTCTCCTCATTTCTCTCCACTTAAGATAACCAAACAAGGAAAAGAAATACATTTCTCTCTATTTCTTTTCTTTTCTCTCCAAATCACTCAATCCAAACATAGTGTTATGGATGGTCATGCTGGATATAATTAGATTTTTATTAACCTAGAGGATACACATAAGACAACATTCAGATGTCCTAGTGCTTTAGGAACATTTGAATGGGTAGTCATGCCCTTTGGATTAAACAATGCAGGAGCAACATACCAGAGGGCAATGAATTTCACTTTCCATGATTTGATTGGAAAATACTTAGAAGTCTACATAGATGATGTAGCCATCAAATATGATAGTTTTGATGAGCATTTGGAACATTTGCAGCAGACATTTCAAAGAATGAGGACCTACAAACTCAAGATGAACCCTTAAATTGTTCATTTGGGGTATCTGCTAAAAATTTTCTAGGCCTCTTAGTACATCACAAAGGGATAATAGTGGATGCTAATAAGGCCAAAGTAATTTTAGAGGCAAAGCCCTCAACTAATAAAAAAGAGGTGCAAAGTTTTCTTGGAAAAATAATTTTTTTGAGAAGATTCATAGCCAATTTGGCTAAGAAAACTTTAGCATTTTCTCCTTTGATAAAAATCAAGTCAAACCATAAGTTTAAATGGAAAGTATGCCATCAAGAAGCTTTTGATTTACTTAAAAGGTACTTGGTAAACCCTCTAATGCTTATGCCCCCAGTGACAGGTAAGTCTTTGAAGCTGTACATCTCAGTTTCTGACCTGTCAATTGGTTGTATATTGGCTCAAGAAAATGATATGGGTCATGAACAAGCTATTTGTTACCTAAGTAGAAGCTTAAATGATGTTGAAACTAGGTACAACTCTGTTGAGAAGCTGTGTTTGGCACTTTATTTTGCAACTATTAAATTGAGGCATTATATGCTACCTACAGATATGTATGTGGTAGCAAAAACAGATGTGATTACATATATGTCATCCAAACCCATCTTGAGAGAGAGACAAGGCAAATGGATATTAGCTTTAATTGAATATTTTCTTAAATATATGCCACAAAAAGCAGTCAAAGGACAAACCTTGGCTGATTTTCTGACAAAACACCCTTGTACATCTGTCGATTTAGTTTTATATAAAATTAATATGGTGGATAATGAACCTTGGAAGTTGATGTTTGATGGTTCAAAGACAGATGTAGGAGTTGGAGCAAGTATTGTGCTAATTTGTCACGACCCAAACCCGCCCCTATGGGTTTAGCACCGTAACCGGCCAGTAATTTGAGATCACCGAAAGCCTGCTTAACAGTAATACAATAATACAGAGTACAGGAGCTTGGCGGAAGCCAATACAGTAATTAAACAATGTCCAATGAGCTGTGACAGTCTGTATGCCAAAAAGATTTTTCATACATATTTACAGAACAGTACATATACACACATATCATTCAGTGAAACAGGGACCTAATCCCTATTACAATACAGTACAGTGCAAACATACAGTCTATACAATATTACAAAACAGTACAGAAGGGGGAATCACTAAAACACCCCTAAGCCTTAGCTTGGTAGGCTCGGAACCTCGCAGTGAGGCACATTGGTTGGCTTGACAAAACTGGAGTTCACCCTGACGCCTCTAGCTTTGATCCGGTGCCTGTACACCTACATATATATATGAGCAGTGAGCTAAAGCCCAGTGAATAACATAGTGCGTAAAGAGGTTTAGAATGAATGTCCTTACAGTAATGAAAACAGTTCATTTCAATCCGTATTTCAGTTGTTCAGAACAGAAAACAGTCATATGTGGTACATCCATTAGCATAACAGTAACAGTAGGTCTAAAAGACCGAACAGTAATGATGGCCATCAATCAGTAAATAGTAGTGGTTCCAACGAGGGAACCGACAGAGATCTCTGTAACAGTAACAGTAAACAGTATGTGCTAAGGATGCCACAGTACAGTTCAGAAATAAAGGACATACATTTATTCAGTAATCAATATCAGTTCAGTAAACAGTTCAGTTCAGTATTCAGAAGATAATCATTTTGAACATATCTTTACACAATTGTTACTCACAGAGTTCTGGGCTACAGTAGACTAGAGCGTCTCCTCGGAATGCCAACCCTATACAGTTAACAGATTGAACACACGCTAAGTTTCACAGTTGGAAAAAATAACAACTTAATCCCTAAATTTGCCTCGGTGTGTTCTACATCTATATCCGCTTTAAGATGCCTTAAACTAGGCCTAAGAATGCCTAGGATGGAATGAGGATGCAAAGATGTGTTCAGAAAACAATTTCAGAATTTTCAGTGAAACAAAGACCCGCTCGAGCGCAGGTTTCTCCGCTCGAGCGGACATGCAATAAAGGTCCCCACTCGAGCGTAAACTTTCTCGCTCGAGCGGACCAAAAAGTACTGGATGGGTGAAATCTCCGCTCGACGCCCGCTCGAGCGTGTCACCCAATCCTCCGCTCGAGCGCTCAATCCTCCACTTGAGCGGACTGATGCACAGTGCAAGATGCTGGGAGCTCGATTTTCCCGCTCGAGCGGCACTTCCCCCGCTCGAGCGGACGACTAAAAACTGGAAATTCCAGATTCGAGTCCCAAGCTCAACATCAAGTTTAAATGCTAAAATTTCGTTCCTTGCACTGAAAACTTGGAAAGCATTTGTAAACACTTAATATTAAATGTTTCAAGGGTCAATTTGAGAAATCAAAGCCCAAGAGTGTTTCAATTAAATCCAATTTTCAAACCACTTCTTCATGAACAAGATGAACATACATATGCATGAGCTTAAATCATTTTCAAAGCTTTAATGCTGGTTCAAAAGGGCTCAAACCTTCAAAAACAAGATGAACTCATGGAGTATGATCAAAAGATGGACATGCATGTGAGGAATTATGAACTTACAACCTCAAAACTCAAGAATGGTAACATGCATGCAACAATCAAGCTACAATTCAACATTTAAACCATGTTTTGGCTCTAAACTCCACCAACATGACATGAACCATGCAAGAATCAACTTTAAGACACAATTGAGAGGTTGAAATCCTTACCTAAGTCTGGAATACAAGATACCCAAGCTCAAATATGCAAATCTCCTACAAATCCCTCAAGTTTCTAAGCAAATTGTGAAGAACTCAAGCTTTCTCCCATTCTCTCCCTCTCAAGTCGGCAAGAGTAAGAAAATGGCTGAGCAAAATGGTGCTTAAGTACATAATGAGGCTCAAATATATTGTATTGAGTGGCCCACTAAGGGTTAGTTTGGTAAATAAGTCCAACTTGGTCAATTAGCTTATTTTAATCTAATTTAATCATACCTAATCAGTTTCCAGATAATTATACCATAAAATCACATAAATTCTATTGATCATGGAACATCAATCAATTTTGGATTCAGCCGCCGATAAGGCCTTCAATTAGCAGTTTAACTACGCAGACACGAACAGATAATCAAATAACCAAACAGATAGAATGTAATTCAAACAGATACAAGCAATCAATTCAGTTTTAGTTTTCAGTCAGTCAGTTCAGTATTTCGATCAGTTCAATTATCAGTCATAATCGGCTCCAATTTAACGGTAATCAGTAATTAACTGGTAAACAGTGACGAAGGTTGTTACATAATTGCACCAAATAGGCAAATATACTAGTTTGTATATCAGTTGGAAGAATAGTATATACAGTCTTATAATCAAGCTGAGTATAAAGCCCTGATAATTGGCCTAGAGTTGGCTATAGAATTCAAAATTAAAAGTCTTCAAGTTTTGGGGGATTCACAGTTGGTCATTAAATAAGTCTTGGGTGGGTTCAAGTGTGTAAGTGGTGCTCTAGGGGAGCATTTGACTGAAGTTAAATGGTTAATTAGTTTCTTTGACCATGTCACATTCACACATAGATATAGGTTGGAAAAGAAAGAGGCCAATGAGATGGCTCAAACAGCTTCTAGTTTAAAAATTCCTAAAGGAGCTCAAGAAAGGGTGGTTTAAATTAAAAGAAGAAACTTTTCTGCACTTAGAAATAGGTGTAGAAATTTCTTGCCTATTTTTACTTTAGATGTGACAGAGGAAGATTGGAGGTTTCCTTTAATAAAGTACTTGTCGAATCCTAGTGAAGGGAATGATAGGCAAATAAGATATCAAGCCCTAAATTATGTTGTCATGGGGGATGATTTATTTAGAAAGGCTCATGATGGTTTGACTTTACTTTGTATTGGTAAAGTAGACCAAATAAAGCTATGGCTGAAGCACGTGAGGGAATTTGTGGGGTCCATCAGGCTGGTAATAAAATGAGATGGTTGATTAACATGTATGATTATTTTTCGGCCATTTATTAGAAAATATTGCATAATGTATGCAAAGGATGTCAGAGTTGCTAGAAACATGACAATATTCAAAGAGTTCCAGCAATAAGTCTTCATTCAGTGGTGAAACCTTGGCTTTTCAGAGGATGGGCCATGGACTTGATAGGGCAAATTTTTCCAACCTCTTCAAAAACACATTTTTATTTACTGGTAGCCACTTATTACTTTACCAAATGGATAGAAGTAGTACCTTTAAAAGTGTTGACACAGACTAAAGTCATTGACTTCTTAAAAAAGAATGTAATCCATAGGTTTGGTTTACCCCAATCCATTACTATCGATCAAGGCATAATATTCAATGGGGATGAGATTAAAGGGTTTGCTATAGAATATGGCATTCAAATATTAAATTTCTCACCCTATTATGCCCAAGCAAATGGGCAGGCTGAGGCAACAAACAAGATTGTCAAGAACACTTTGGAAAGGATGATTAAAGACAATCCTAGGATTTGGCGTAACCTCCTATCAGAAGTGCTCTAGGCTTATAGAAATTCCAAGAGAAATAGTACAGGCACAACCCCATATGAGTTGGTTTATGGGCATGATGTTGTATTACCCTTAGAAGTGACAGTTAGATCTAATCGATTGGCTAGACATTTAGATATCCCTATGGATGAATATACTGAAGCCATATCGATTGAGTTGTAAAACTTAGAGGAAAGAAGCATTATGGCATTTGAGAGAAGTTATAATCACTTGATAGCACAGAAAAAGAAAGTTGAGAGAAGTTATAACAAGACAGTAAAAAGTAAAGTGCTTTATAAAGGAGAGTTGGTGTGGAAAACCATTTTACCAATTGGTTTAAAGAGCCCAAAATATGGCAAGTGGTCCCCAAATTAGGAAGGTCCATTTAAAATACATAAGGTCCTTAGAAGAGAAGCTTATCATCTTGCCTCTTTAGAAGGAAAGCCACATAGATAGATCATTAATGGCAAGTACCTAAAGAAATACTATCCAACTACGTGGGAATGCATGACTAAGTCATAAAAGCATGAAAAAGATCATATGCGACAAGATAGGAAAAGTCAGAATAAATGTGATAGATCTTTCATTAAAAAATCGTGTCAAAAGAACAAACAAGGTGATTACATTTGGCCTAATCTTTTTGAAAATACATTGAGAGCCTACTCTAGGCTTAAATGGCAGTTTGGTGCCTAATTTTATTCTACCTAAGTCTGGCTTGAGCTTGTTTAATAGCAGGTGGGTTACCTTCTGCTTGAACAAGAAGGTTTGGAATTTGTTGGGAAATGTTGGCTTGTTCTTGTTCAGCAGTAACTTTTTGAGCTCTCACATGTGCTAGTTGAGTCTCTAATTGAGCTTCTTTTGCTGTGAGAAGGGCAATTTGAGTAATGGGGGCCTGTGATCTGGTAAAAGCCTCAGTCAGAGCATTAATTGCTTTCCTCATTTGATCCACTTAGGTTTCAATAGTTTTTAGCTCAGCATGGAATTGGTGGATAACCACTAGATGTTGTAGAAGTTCTGAGAGGAAGGTTTGGAAAGCCTGTACTTGGTCTAGGTCGAAGAGTTGAGGCATCAGAGGTGCAATGGCTTCCAAACAGTCAGTCAAAGTTGTGGTTTAGGAAAAAGCCAAATCATCCAGGGGCTAGCCAAGTATTTTGAAGAATTAGTATATCAATTCTTGCTCCTCATTAGATAGTTGCTTTAATCTTTCCTCAACAGTCAGGTTGGCAACAGTTTGTTGAACAATAGAGATACCCAAAAGTAAGTCTTGCAGAGGAGCAACTTTGGGCTATTGCAATAGAGAGTTTAAGTCAGTGACTAACTCAAATTGTGAAAAATAAACAACTTGAGAGTGTGTTACCTCTATTAAAGGCATAGTAGAAATTTCAGTGTTGGACAAGTTAAAAGTGGCCAATGTTGCTCTTGAGGGGCTCTGAAATAGTGTGCTTTGTAACCCTGTGTCAGTAGTGACTAAGTTGTGAGTGGATATGTCAGTCTGTTAGAATAATCAAAAGCATGATCAAAAGCATGATGAGGTCAAGAAAATAAAGGATAGAGTAAATACTGGCATAGAGAATGTCACCTGTGAAGGAAATACTTGAACTTCAGAAATGGTTGTGTCAAGGACACTGGTGATAGATTCTCTGACAGGATTGGAATTGCAGGAGGTTTAAACTCCCATGTCCCTAGTGATTGGTTTGGGCAAGATCCCTTGACCCATAGGAATTTCAATTTGAACTGGTAAGGAGACATCCACTGTTGAAGGTACTTCTTCCATTGGTCGTTGGATAGAAGCAGTGAAAGATTGAACAGCTTGTGTAAGTCCCTCATGAGGAGTCCTCATGTCACTTGAAGATACTTATTATCCAAAACCTTAGTGTCAGCTCTGTTAGCCTCATTCCCTTGATTGTAGAGTGGGACATGGCTGTCTTGATGAGGGTTATCATCTTGTTCAGGGACATGATCATGGACAGGAGAATTGCTGTCGGCAAGAGATGTATGGTTGTCAGGGTTGTCAGTTAAATCAATTAGATTTTCTCTGACATGGCCTAAGCCAATTCGAGTTTCTCTAGCATGGCCAGGGGTTTTTGATTCTTTTGAGGAAGAGGCCACACCAGGAAAATTAATGACTTCATTTGTTCTACGTACCCCTTTAAGAGGGAAGGCCATTAAGTCCCCTAAAGCTATCCCTTGAGGGATGTCAGACAGAAGTTGGGCTAATTCAGGGGCTAATTTAGGGGCCAATTCTCTTAGACTTGCTCTTTCTTGGCTAGTCTGCTCTTCATGTTGGGTATATTGTTGCTTTAAGATTGTTTGAGAAGAGGGCAAATTAGTCTGATTTCAAGCGAAAAATAGGGCAGATCGGTTTGGTTTTCGGCCAACTCTTCATGAAAGGAGTGAGACACAGCAAGAGAGAGAAGTTTTCTTCTCTTGTATGTTTGAAAAGAAGAAAAGTGAATGGAGTGTCAGTACATTAAACAAGATATATAATGGTTTAGCAAGGTTTGAGTAAAATCTATATCATTATAAGTGAAGAGGAAGAACTGCTAGATGGAGAAGGAATTGGTGCAACAGGAGCTGTAGTTTGAGAAGGAACTGGTGGTTCTTGTTTTCTTTTTGACCTCCTCTCAAAGGTTGCATTGTGGCTGAGAGTCCGAAATTTCTTGAATTTCCTCTTGTCTATTTTTAGTTCTCATTTCAATCTCAACACCTTGGTTGTAAGGTATAAATCTTTCACAGCTAGTTGTGTTCAAAGGATTGCTTTTGAGCTTCTTTGGTGGGTTCATTGGAGCCTTGCCTTTGTTTCTAGGGGCTGGAACAGTCTGAGCAGGCATCTCTATAACCAAAGGAGTGGCCTTGACAGGAGACTTGGCTACATGAAGGAAATATGGCCAATCCATACCATTACATACCCATGGAAAAACAATTTTAACAACAGGTATAAGGAAAAAATGGGGCATAAGTGTTTACCAATGCTCATTTCTATTCCTTTCCTGTTGTCAGGGTGCACATTCCAGAAACAGACTTCAAGTTCCTTGTCAAAGATTAATACACTTATAAGAAGCCATCATTCTTTGAATCTTCTGATCAGGTAGGGTGTGGTGTTGCAGTAGTAAAAACCAAATTGGTTAAATAACTGCTGATTCTCAGCTAAGAAAGCCTCCATATCTGAGTGATCTTTAAATTGAAGTCTGGCTCTAACTTGTTCATGAATGGTGGAATGAAAATAAGGGCAAGGAACAACATGATATAGACCTATTTGCCTGGTCCATTGGCAAGGGTTATAGCTCTCAAAGCTGCAGTTTGAGAGTCTGCTAGTGAAGATAGACCCTCTCACCAGAATATATCTAGGAGTAAGGATTTGAGCCCAAAAGCTTCTTTGTTTTTGTCTCCAATCATTATGTAGGGTATGGGGTTCAACATTAATATATGTGAGTCTGGATGAAGTAAAATGAAAATGTTAGAAGAGGATAAAAAGCTGGGGATCTTTATCGATAGGTAGTTCATAAAGAGTGGAGAACACTTTAGTGAAGGAATTAGAGGTAACTAGTCTAAAGGAAAGAAAAAATTTAGCATAGCTTTCACATGGTGAGAGATATGGAGTTTGGGTGGTGGGCCTGATTTCAGAAAAATAGGCATAAAGCCAGGCTTGGAAAAGCCAGAAGGGGCCACCACAGTTATGATCAATTTCCTTATCAACTAAGGAAAATAGACCTTTGTACAAGGTGTCTAAAAGAAAAGGAGCAAAAGCCAGTTCTATGCCTTCTTGGATATATGTGGCAAGAGCTAAATATTCTTTGGTACTTTTAAAACCAGGAACACACAAGAAGTGTTGAGAAAGCCACAATAGGTAAAAGGCTGTTCTTTCTTCATTTGAGGGTTCAACGCCAAACTTTTGATACTTGGTTCGGAATTTTCCATAGCTAAGGTCAGTGTCGAGTTTGATAGGTGTATTGGGGGTTAAAAGTGCACTGAAATGTTGGCCAGAGACAGGCATGCCAGTTAAATGAATGACATCAAGAATGGTGGGAGAGATCATACCATATCTTAGGATGAGGGAGTTGCAGGATGAAGACCAAAAGCAGGCAGCAGCACTGATGGCCCATTTGTCCATGTCTAGGGCAAAGGTTGACAGTCTGCTGGCATCGTAAATACCTAAAGCCCTCCAGAGATCAATATCGTACACCATCATTTGCTGGACCCATAGCCTTTAGTCAGGGTTAGGTTTTTGCAATGAGTGCAAAGGGTTGGGGCTTGAGTCCCAATGGTGCCAAGCCAGCTTTGCTTTATTGAAGAGTATCATTTCGGTGTCTGCGATAGGGTAATAATGAGTAAGTTCATCAAGAATGGTTGCAGTAAAAGTAAGGCCTAATTTCCCTTGTGCAGAGCTGTTGCGGTGTGGAATAATACAGCTATTGAAAATGTGTTGATAGAGTAGCTGCTGGAACTCAGTTAGGAAACGTTGCATAGGTAACGCTTCTATTTGTTTCTTCCCTTTGGTTTGAACTCGTTTGGGCGCCATAGAAGTATCTGAGCATAAGGGTTTCGAAGTAAAAAGGTTGAACAGTCAAAGTACAGAGCAAGGCGGAGGAAGTAAGAGTAGTGAAGTGATGATTTGAATTCTGGCATTAAATAGCTTGTGGTGGACCCTCCTAATTGAGCTTGGACCTGTTATTGACAATTGGGCTTAACAGTTGGGCCTATTTAATTCGCATTTTCGATAAATTTTAACATTTGGGTTTTATTGTAGGTATTTGTGTGACGCCTCGAACCTACACTATTGGTCGCAGTTAAGGGAGAGTCACTAATGAGTCTTATGGTCAATAACCAAGTAAGATCCCAGATCGCCAGAGGAGTCAAATTAGCCTCCCTTCTAAGTCTGACTTTCTTAGGCAACGCACTACCCTTTTGACAGATCTTAAAAGGTATTGACACAAGGTCTCATAAGCAACGATAAAGTGTATACGTATAAATATTAAAATATAAGTACATAACAACCACAAATATCATTAATTTCAAAAGCTTGATCCGTTACATTACATTCCAAGAGAAAACTTAAATCTTCATATGAGTCTCACAAAATATCAAAAGGAATTTCTAACTTTTCTAAGATAGCCAAAAGTCTTCGAAGGTTTCAGGTTTGTCGTCTCCAGCTATAAGCTCCTCTTCGGCACCTGGCATGACACGCCGTGAGCTTTGAATGCCCAGTAAACACACACACACCCCGTCTCTCTTTCCCAGTCCAATACACAATCACAAATATAATATCAAATAGTAAAGTATGATACTCAAATAAGTAAATAAATAAATGGTTACAAGTTAGATGTTAGTAAACTAGAAATCCCCCAAAGATATTTCGTCCTCCCAACCACAAGAATTGGACACCGGACTATTCGGAACTCCCCCTTTTGCTGCTTTGTTGCAGAACTAACCTCGGATGCCTACCAACGGTTATATATCGCGTAGCGCCAACCACAGGGCCTCAAAAGGGATAGTGAAAAGAAAAAGTTTTATCTCCTAAATCCAATCTCATCCTTCCAGAAAAAGTTTTATCATCCTGAATGTCCCATCCGGACCCAACCTTATCTCACCATTCAAACCGTCGCAAGGAGTCTGAATACGTCTGTTCCATTCCAGGGTTTACGCGACAACTGCTTGGGCAAGACTTTAACTTTCAAATAGGGAACGCATCCCAAAAATCCATATATCACATATTCTCATCTTTTTATTACTCAAGTGCTCGAAAACCCAATACCCTCCCAATTAGGTTTCCCGTTGAGTTAAGTGTTTTACATCAAGGTTAGTCCAATTGATAAGACAATAATATCCACATAAGCATGCATCCTTAAGACGAGGAAGATAAATAACATAACCATAACACATATAATATCATGCCAAGATATGCTCATAAGTAAGTAGGCAATTTCATGAATTCAAGGGCATAAAACATTCATGCATAACACAGTTTCCAAATTTAACATCACATAAAGATTAAAATGAAAGGACTATTTTAGATCTTCCACCAGACTTGGTCTTCCTATAGTTCGTAGAGAATTTGATCTAGTTTCTAGACATTTTTCAGAAATGGGATTTCTTTTCCAGATTTTAAGTTATTTAGAAAATATTCCAGCGCTGTCCAGATCTGTTGATCGTTACGAAAATTTGATTTTCTTGCAAACCGCTTGATTTTTTTCGATGAAACCAATTTTAGTTGAAAACTAACATCTTAAGGAAGGTTTTGACATAAAATAGAGGTCCAAAATAATTTTATACATTTTTCTAGAATTTCTGGAAGTAGGCTACAAAAACAGATCCTAAGGTGCTTTGCCCAAAACAAGAAGATTTATGAAAAAGGGGTTCCACCAAGGGAAAATTTCATTTCTTTTGTGAAGAAAATATACTAAGTATCAAATGTTTAACTCAAAAAATTTGTTTGAAAGAGTGCTCTTGAAAAGTTGAGAGATTGGTACAAAATAAGATGGTTTTGTGCCAAAATGGGAAAAATACAAGAGAGATGGAATCAATGCTCAACTTTTAGCATTTTTAACACAAGTAACTCATCAATAATAGATCTGAAAACATTATTTAGAAACCCTAGAAACATGTATTTGAAAAAGGAAATGAAAGAAAAGGTTGTGTTGTGGCTTACCTACTAAGCTTTGCACAAGAAGGCTCTCTTC
The DNA here is from genome assembly GCA_022316695.1 of Camellia oleifera. NCBI lineage: Eukaryota > Viridiplantae > Streptophyta > Magnoliopsida > Ericales > Theaceae > Camellia > Camellia oleifera. The sequence continues at coordinate 149,976,623 of CM039317.1, read as the reverse complement.
TTCCTCCCTCTTCTTCTCTTAGACTTTTCTCTCTTGCTCTCCTCCCTCTCTCTAGCCAAAATGTGTGTGTGGGTGTGGTGTTTGTGCTTGCCAAGCTAGGGGAGGTTGGTATTTATAGACAAACCTTTGAAGCAAAAAGTCTAAAAAGTCCCTTAGTTGGAAATGGATGGAGATGTTAGGATTTGTTTGAATTCTAAAGGAATAGAAGGGATTTGGGAGGCTTGCTCATTGGTTTAGGAAACACTTAGTTGTAATGAAACTAGTTTTTGAAATTAGCAACCTAGGTCTAGGTCACTAGGTTAGTGTTTTCCTAGAATTTCATGATGGTGGTTCTTGGAAATTGGTTTCTCACTTTCTCCTAGGAAGGCTAGCCATAAGGAAGGGTGAAGGGGCTATTATTTTAATGATTTTAGGTATTAGGGGCACAGTTCTCAATGTATGCATATATATAGATTTCAATTGATTGATGGTACTAATAGTATTAGGGTACATGTACTATTTTTGGGGTAATTCTTAATAAAAGAAATGAGAGCTTGGAATTAAACTCATGTATTAGAACCTTATTTATGTATTTACTTATGATCTAGTTAGGTTTAGGGCTAATTTAAATACTCATAGCAAATCTTTATTGGTACTAAAGTCATTATTGCTCCAAGATTCAAGGGATTTGTTTGTACTAAAGTATAATGATGATGGCTAGTCACGTCCTCGAGATTTGGGGAGATTTCCCTATTTATTTCGTGTATAAATCTTGGAAATTATAAAACATAATGTTAAAAAAAGATTTTAGGGTACAAGTGTATATATATAAATATATAATGGTACTTGTTTGAGGTCAATTTGTGATTTAATAAAAATGTGAGGGCTTGGGCTCAATTAAAATATCTATTTCAAGTGAAGAGTTAATAAATTAGTGTTTAGGAAAAATAATTCGGTTTGTATTATCTTGCTTTGAATTTAAAGGTAAATAACTGAATGAAGACTGTAAAAACCGGAAGTTAGGGTTTGGAGCAATTAATCTAAAATTTGAGAGTTAAATAATTAATATTAGAGTGTTATGATTCTAAGCTTCCGGGTCGATTTGGATTTGTATGGGTTCGTCCGTGATACGTTTTCGGCTCTAGGGTTTAATTTGCGAGCAATCAATGAATTAAAGGCTTTGTTATAGTAACTCAAAATTTTGGGACCTAATAAGGTTTGCAAAAGCTAGGGGTCTCACAATTTGGGCTCTGATATGTGGGTTTGTCTTTATGAGCCTAAATGTTCATTATTATTATAAACCGCCCAAGTATATGAGTGTCAAGACTTTAAATTGTTCTTTTTGATATTTATTCAAAACAAAAACATCTTTTTTGTTTTGAATGAGAGGCCATTGTTGGCACTAAAATTTATTTTTCTCTGTTGAATAAGCATAACAAAATACAAAGAGCTGATCCAGTGGATGCTAGGGGTGAAAACTACAAGTTTATAGTGGGATGTGGGTCATAGGATGCAAAACAGGTAGCAAAAGCGAAACAATTAAAGGAGCAAATGTGGCAGACATAGTTTCTCTTGTCGATTCATCTGATAGAGCAGTGGGATGTAGCCAAACGTGGCCTAGGTGTCAAGTCACAAAGTTAGGCATGCAAGTAATGTAGGGTACATGTCTTGTTTGCGAGGGAAAGAGAATGTTGTAGCAAAGAAATAGTTACCAACGGTTATGGAGATCATGGGCAGTTATACAGGAAGTGGAGATAACTTACTCCATGGTGGGACACATGGCAGTAGAGAAGTAGCAAGGCCAGCAGCATAAGGACTGGAAATTCGAAGTAAAGCAAGATCTTTTCAACAACATTCACATCCCATGTGAAATTAGGAGTAGCATAACTTAATTAACAATAGCTTTTGTACTTAGCAGTATTTTCTATTTGTAATTTAGCCTCTGTGGCTAAGTTTTCTTCTGTTGATTGTTATACACATTGAACTTGAAATATAATCCTTATAATTAAGTAGCAAGTTTACTTGTTCTTCAATCGAATTTCAGTTTATTCACACTTGTTTCTTTACGTTACAACCGTCAAAGAAGTCCTTGAAACTGTCAAGGTATAGGATATTCAAATCACAATTGCTTGATCTGTTGTTGCTTGTGAAACTTTGTTCTGTCGAATCACCTCTATCGATTTGACCCAAACCAGATTTTTCCGAACACACCCCTAATTGTAGGCTAAATTCAAACAGGGCTAGCAATATTAACAACTCAGGATATTTTGAAAATAGAAATATAATACTAGTATGTTTTGAATGTTATTTATCATTTTTCCAAAATATTTTGAATATACTAGCAAAACTTGTCACTCTACAAAAAAATAAAAAAATTGCACACCTTTGTGCCGAAATAATAAAATAAAATAAAAATTGAACACCATGAGTTGTCGGCTAGAGCCCATTTCATCAAAATTATGTCTAGTTTCAATAAATAAATAATAAAAACAACAACAACAACTTAGTCTAATTTCTCCAAACAAATGTTACTTTTTAAAATTTTAAATTTTATAGATATATATGTCCTCTATACTTGTTTAAAAATTTTGATATATTTGAGTTTATTTATGGACTTTTAAAGTCACCACAATCACTCACCAACTTCAATCCTTCCCCACCCTTTCCTCTTGCCAACCACTTTCCCCGCTCTTTCCTTTTGCCAACCACTTTTTACCTATCGTATCTTAACCGCTAGCCCCTCTCCATCGTTTTCCACCATCCTTAGCCCTTTCCCCACCCTCCTTCTAGCCGTCCCTCCTTCACCTACCTTTTTCTCAACCATTTTTCCTCACCACAAATCAGCCAACCCTTCTCCCTCTCCACCACATCCCCACTACCACTCCACCACCACCACCACCACCACCACCACCACCACAGCCCTGCCATCCCTCCACTACTATAACACCCCTTCTCCCACCATAAATTTTCATTTCTTTCCAAATCATCCAATCCAAACGCAATGTCAAGGTCATTGTCTCTCTTCTGCTTGAATCTTCCTCTGCCACTCCTCCCCTAAACATCCTCCACCCATCACCACTAACCAACCCAACTTACCCACTCCCTCAAAATAATAATTTGAATATGATCAACAACGGATTGAGGGAACCAATCACATATAATAAATAAAATTAAGAAGTATCACCTTGATAATACCCAATAACATATCCAATAATCACCCCCTTCACTACTTAAAATAAGAAGAAGAAGATAGAAATGCAATGTGGTAAGAGAACCACATTTTTATGTTTCACAAGCAGTCTCATTCAAGCTTGGGCTACTACTACTACTTCAGATTTTCTCTTCACCATTGCACCATTACTCTCTTTGTTGCTGCTGTGACCAGAATTATGAGCAACCTCATGACATTTGGGTTCTTCTTCTACCTTTGCACTGCTGTCGCCATTCTCCCTTGAAGCATCATATTTGTCGTTGTCACCATCATCATTTGAAGCTGCATCTGTACTTGTTTGGTGGTGGACGAGGATTTCCTTGGTCCAACTGCGCAACTTCTCTGTAGTATCCTCATCTGTTTACATACAATCAATGTATAGCAGTGAGCAAGCTCCCAGAAGACCTTGGAACAAGACTAGCATTCAGGCACACACCATGCACATGCAACTCAAATCAGAGTTATCTAATAATTTAGAAGTAAAACCTTAAGTTATCAGAACGTGGTGTAAAGAACTATACTGTAGTCAATTAAAAATTAGTCTATCGTATTCATTCTGTTTTCTTTCAGCAAAAATAAAAACAATTTTAGCATTACAAAATGAATGTGCTTTTTCAACATACAGTCATGAATAGATCATACTAACAAGGACATAAGTTAGAATTAAGGAAATTCTGTCTGGCCACATATAGAAAATGATCATAAAATTTTATATAACAGCTATACACCTGAATGTACATTTGTATACTTAAATAAATGCATATGTATAGAGATGAAAAGTTTCAAAGTAACATATGCAAAGGCTTTTCAAAAATCGGCCTTTGAGCAGGTTAAAACAAAAATTGGCTAACATATACATATAACAGAACAGAACAAATGAAAACGAGAAATTAAAATAAAATAATAACACAATAACACAAAAATATACGTGATTCAGCTATAAGCCTACATCCACAGGTGACGAATGGAAGATGGTTTCATTATCAAAGGATGAGAAATTACAAAGAGCAACTGTCTCCCGCAAGACCATCTGTAGGAAGAGTTCACTTTAATCTCATAACCTTAATCCCCAAAATAACCCATTTACCCATTAATCGGGTTGTGCGAGTCACTAACAGGTCATAAGCACAAATCAAGTAGAGTATGAGACACTTACTCACAATAATACATATAGAAATATCATATATCATCGATTTTTTTTTTTTTTTTTTTTGTCACTGTTTATATCACTGCGTATATATATCTTTAATGCTAAATAAGCTATATATTGTTAAGGCCTAAGGGAGAAGGTAAACTTTGGAGGGAGAAGAGAGATACGTGAAGTTAACCAAACAAGCAAAACCAACCTAGTCTTGGGACAGTATGGCCTTGGGGGTGCCTTAAGATGAGAGGGTTGTGAAAGGCAGTGGCAAGCTCCTCAGAGGGCAACTTCAACCAGTCCTTGTCTCCTATGAAGTGAACTGATCGGACGTTGATTGGGTCTTTGTATGCAATCTCACATATGCTTGGATCCCTAAACTTTGACCCTGATACTGATACAAACAGTTTCAATGGTGGATGCTCCTTCAACACCTTCCCCTGCAAATTTCCAATGCAATTTAATAATAAATAAATAATGCAATGAATATTAAAACTAAAATTAATTTCTTCCTTTTGAGAAAAAAAGAAAAAGGAAAGGATACCTGTGCTTGGTAGCCCAGCAAAAGAGCTGATAGTGTCGCTCCCTGAATAAAAACAAAAGGAAAATGATATTCAAATGGAAGATTAATACATTTATCCATAAAATATATGCTAGTCATTTTGCATGGATTTGAAGTAGTTCATTTGGATTGAGGGACTTGGTGAGAAAAGAACAGAAATGCAAAGAAAATAACGCTGAAGATTTGAGAAATGGTAAGAAAGAGAGAGAAATAGTGAGAAAATGAAATCTCTTAAAATTCATGTTTTGTTTCTTATTAAAATTAGCTAGATTTGGTGAAAAATAAAAAGTTGTTATATGTATATATAATTATAATATTTTGATTGTTTAATATAAGTACAAAGCAAAAAAATTAAAATATACATATATCATCTTTTTATTATTATTATTTTATCGCCTTGTTTATCAAAGGAATGCATGTCTTCTTTAGCTAACACATGAAAGATGCATGTCTTCATTCATAAGCACTAATGCTATGTTCAATTTATTGGAATGAAAGAATATAATAATCATTCTGTCGAAATATACATTCTCATGTTTGATTTGGGAAAAATAAATGAAATGTAAATTAAAAATGGAATCACCATTCACTAATTTAAGAAAATGAACATTTCACTCGAAGGAAGGATAAGTAATAATCATTTCATTCATGCCCAAAAACATTTCAGTTAACTAAATACTCCTATCAAGTGACTTCTCCTTGCTTTCTTTCTTTCTTCTTTTCTTATGATCGGTCCTCAATAACACAAAGCATGGATAATGAAATACCTGAGAGAAGCCAAGCAAACCATCAAAGGGCCCCTTTTTGGTCATGTAATCGCACAAGTAAGAGATGCATTCTTCTAAATTGGTGTACTCCGTGAATTCCTGTTTTTTAAAAAAGTATATGAAACAAGCTGTTACGTTCCTTCCTCAAATTAAAATCAAAACATAGGAAAAGAGGGAAAATAGCCCACTTCAAGGAGCAACAGTGCAAAAGTCCTATTTTTATAATTCATTTTTACTCTATTGTTCTGATGGAAAACTTTTTTTTAATATGCCAAAAATTCAATGAAAAATGTTTTCCCTGGTCAGCGGAAAACAAATTTACTTAGCTGGTAAACTTTTGTCACTTTTGAAAGTTGGAAAATACTTTTCAAATTAAACACTTACCAACACCACCACACTACCATTACCACCACCAACACTGCCATCACCCCATACCACCACCACCACCACACCAACACCATCACTGCCACAACCACTAACATACTAAACACAAGAAAACTTTTTTTACGAAAAATGTTTTTCATAAGAAATTATTTTTTGCCAAAACAAATAGAGCATTCATCCTTATATAAAATTATTTATAACAATAAAAGGTAACTTTAAAAACTACGAACTACCTCTATAACTAATTAACATTACTCCAATCTAATACAAACTTGTTTAAAATATATCGAGCATCATTCATGTACTCCGTGGCAACTCCAGAATTTTTTTTTAGGGTAGACATTAAAATATTTAAACCTTTATAAATCTACTAATTTAGACTTTTCAAATCCCACAAAAAAAAAAAAAAATAGAATGATAAAATGAGACTTTTTTCTCGTGGAGTTTGGTTTCTCTATGATTTATTTGTGCAGTAACTTACAAAATAAGTTTTTGAAGCATAAGATTTGAGACAAGAAATAAAATACATGGATATATACTTTATATTGGATTATTGTCTACAAAATTATATAGACTAGAGAGAATAAACAAAAATAAAGAAGAATCTCTACATTTAAATTTAATCATTTATATATATTAAGATCAAGAATATTAATGATTACATTTCTTATCATATTTTATTTATCATTTCATGCATTAACACTACGTAGTAACAAGCATGAGTGGTGACATTCATTAAACTAATACGATATTGACGCATAAAGTAATAAACAAATTATGATAATAAAAGTTGGTAATCTTAACATTGTTATTTTAAGAGCTCATGGGTTATGTATTGAGTGTTCAATGGGGTGGAGTGAGTGTTCAACCAAGTGAGTTGGGTCGATTGGGTGTTCAATGAAGTGTGATAAGGTATTCAAACTTAAAGACTGAACAATTTTAACATACATATATTACTAATTTATTAAACAAAATTTTTTATTTAGGGTGTTCAATTGCATACCCTGTATATACGGCAGAGTCACCCATGCTTGTACTTGGTACATCAGGGATTTATATCTCTCCACCAGTGCGTGTCTTGCTTTCCATGTTCTTGTTTAGATTTTTCTTTTTCACTTTGAAAGTTATTTTCTATTAATTATTTAAATGATTTTTGAACTTCATTATGATTGTAATTCATTGAGTTTTGTTGCAATATAATACATTAATAATTTTTTTTAAAAAAAGTTCTAACTAATTACTAATTAATTAGGTATGTAACACTAGCATTAAGCAAATGCTTGAATCAAGAAAAATAAGACAACCATTTTAATAGTCTCATCTCATTCAATCTTAGAAAAGAAATTAAAATGTACCTTATTGAATTGGAACCATTCAAAGTAAGGTGGCGGGAAGATGCCCTCTATGTCGGATTTGCCTCCTGCTTCATATATCCCATCTGGAAACTCCTGTAAAAATGGTTGGCCAATGTGGTTTATATAGAAATATGTTGTACAAGTAATATTATTTAGAGTCAAATTGGATAATCCAAAGAACAATACAGTTAAAAAGTCTTTAAAATGATTAAAAGAGAGAGTGTAAATCAATCCCAAAGGTTGAAATTCATGAAAACCATTTCATTGGTAAGTGATTACCAACCAGCGATACCCACCACAAATCCACCACTTTGCACCATCACAAATTTGTCAATACCCACCCAATCATCACTGGCCACCTCTAACATTGCCTCTCACAGACCTTTAATCAAATACATTTCAGACACCATTTACTACCACCAAGAAAATGAGAAGATATCATCAATGGAAAGATGGGAAATAGGAAAATTTTCCTTTGGGTCTTCTCCAACAGTTGAGATCACCCAAAAACACAAAGCCAGAATCTATAGATTTTTTTTCTTTTTTCCTTCTCCAATTCCTCTGTTTTCCCAACTATCAAATTAAACAGTGTAAACCAAGAAAGTAATGCCAATTTTGGGTCTTCTCCGTTTCTTGAAAGCAACAAGTTAAGCATCATCTAATTTTGGGGTTCGTTTTAGCATACACTTGGTCTGCACACTTGATCATACTAGCCATCTCTTCCATATGAGTTGGGGGGGCGTTTTCACTAATTTTTAGATCCATATATCCATTCCACAATTATGTGGTAAGGAAATTTGACTCGTGTATTTGAACATGTCACAAATCAAAAGTTAACGCCTAGTCAAATTAAAAAAGTAATTGTTTAGTTTATGACAAATAAAAAATTGACACATAACTTACCATGTGATTGTGTGGACAATTGTGAGTCATAATTTTTTCTTTTTCTTTTTCTTTTTAGAAGATGATCTATAACCAAGATTCAACAAAATGAATGATTAAGATTAATCTAATAGTAATACCCTGTCCACACCGGAGAGAATTGTCTCCCAAAAACTTGTATAAAATTGCGTAAATTACACTAACACATTGAACTCTATAAATTTAATAAAATGGCATTAAACTTTTGGTTTTTTTTACACTCAAATATAAAATTTACTTTATTTGTTCATATTGCCTGCATTAATTTTGCAACGTACTCAAACTATATCGGTATAATTTACTCCAAAAAACTTTCTAAACTTAGGACTCATCAGTGTAATTTGCTACAAAATTTGTATATAATGAAGTAACTTTGAGTGTTATATCTTTATCTAAAAAAAATAAGAATAAAAAAATTCAAGAAGATTCACAATTTTTTTTAATGACCCGGAAACTCCTAAGATCGGGCCCATCTATGACCCGACCCTACAAGCCAGGATGTCCAGGAGAGCAAGGATCTAGAATTTTTTTTTCCTAAAATTTGCATTGTGTGGTTAAGATTTAATGACAAGTCACATTAATTTAATTTTTCAATATTAAATCTTAACCACACAAATTTTAGGAAAAAAACGCTCTAGACGATCCTTGGTGGTCAAGGAATACATCCCCCACCTCCAATTTCAATCAAGGTTTGTAAGAAGGTTGGTATAGATTTCGAACCCAAGATCTTGGTCACGCAGTTTGTTACCTTACCAACTCATTCAACCTTGGGTTGAAAGATTCACACTTACATGCTGTCCTTTACTAAAATTTTGTAGATTCGCACAGTTCATCTTTCATTAGGGGGAGAGAGAGAGAGAGAGAGAATGGATACCATGTGGAAGTGATGAGTAAAGATAGAAGGATCCCATTTGCTGATTTGTTTCTGAAGGAAACTTCCACTGGTTCTAAATCCATGGAGACACAGTATCTTCATCCTCTTTTCTTCACCTTCCTCTTCCATGTCTGTCTCTCTCTCTCTCTCACACACACACACACACTCTACTACTTTACTTCAGATTTCACTCTCTGTCAGAGTGCTTGGGGGATTTCGTAGGTGTAAAAATAGAGAGATCTCTTCTGCACCTAACCCAGAAAATTGATGAGCGCAACTACCACCTCGCATCGGTGGTTGGTGCTCCACGTGCATATTCACGAGTCTACTAAACTTCCAAGATTAAGGTTAGGTTTCGCCTTCCCAAAAATAAAAAATTAAAAAGTTAAAAAAGTCATTACTTTATTTAAGGCTTGATTTGAGATATCAAAAAAAAATTTAAAAATTAAAAACTCATTAAAAAAATTAAAAATTTATCACTATTCATTTAAAAAATATTTAAAAATTAATTTACACAAATTATTACAAACAACTTTGACGTCCCTACAGACACAACTAACTTTTTTGAAAAAATTGCACAGGCGAGGTGCACAAACAAAATAGTATTGTTTGCCCCATGTGGGGCCATCACGGGTCCCGTTTTGATAATCTGAACCGTTAATATGTAAAACTCGTCAAGTACTATATGCTTGTAAAAAATCACGTTAATCGGAAATTGCTAACTATATGATCAAATCAGTTTTGTATAAAAAAATGAATGGTGTTATAGTTGGCGGTTGGAAAAAAAACTAATTCGATCAAATAGTTATCGATATTTGAACAATGTAATTTTTTATATGTATATAGTAATTGACGAGTTCTACATATTAAACAGTTCCAATTAGTAAAACAGGACCCGTGGTGGGCCCCTACGGGCCGAACAGTACCGTCCAATTTAATGCCCGAAAATGAGGAAACCATCTCTTAGCTTATACTCTGCACACGCTGTCCTTTAATTTATCTCACCGTGCGGCCTATTTTATCTCGATCTTCTCCTATACACTAATTTATACAATTTTTTAATATACATTTTTCGTAAAAAGTCAAAAAGTTATCCTAAACAACTATATTTTTTTTCCTCAACTTTTTAGTCCAAAAAGTCAAAAAGTACATTTATTTATGACACCCCAACCAATCCCTAAGACCATCTCCAACGGTTCATGTAGACACCCCATTTTTGACCGCCCTTAAGACTTGGGCGTTACTGATGATTTACTTGGTGGTAAAAGATGTGCAGGGCAAATGTTCAATTTCTTCGGCAAGGAGAGGGACAAATCTCAACTTCACACCTCATTTTGGACCAAAGCTATTTTGAATGGTTTTTAGACCTTAAAACCTTCTCTTTCAAAACTTTTTTTGAAATGAAGTTTTTGCGATGTTCCGAGGCTCGTATTTTGTCAAATGTTGTGCTTTTCGGTAAACCGAGCAAGGACAAAGTGGAAATGAATGAAAGAGAGATGAAATCTTTGAAAAATCTTTCAAAACACCTTGCTTAGGGGTTTAAAGTTGAAGAAAAGGGGAAAGGAGAGAAGAAGCCAAGTTGGAGAAGAAGATAGACAAGAATCGCTAAGAGAGGGTCGAGCAGCCCTCGCTGAATCGGGCTTATGCATCTGCATACTTGGATTTTAGCTACGAGGCCACCACCGTTGGAAAGCTTACTTCCGGGGCTTCATTTTGCACTCAAGAATCTCCCAAAGCCAAATCTGGGAGCGGGAGATATGATTGGTTGAAGTTGGGCATCATCCCGGTTGGATCGAATCTGCGCGGCTTCACCAAAAAGGGCATAACTTTTTGCACAGGAGGAATTTTAATGCAAGGTTTGCGGCATTGGAAAGCGAACTTCCGGGGCTTCAATCTGGACACCCACCGGCCACTTTTTGACCTTACCGGCCACCTACCGGCCATACATTTAGCCGACCAGCTAGAGAAAATAGCAGGTCGGCCAAATATTGTGCCGACCGGCCATTTATTTGGCCGATAACCTCCTTTCATTGCCGGTATGACCCTTTTGCACCCTTCAGGCATGGTGCATGCTAGCTGTGCCAGCTGGAGTGCACAGACCCGACCCCCCATACACTTGTGTGGTTGTTTTGCACCTTTGACCACCTTTGACCCCTCTTTTTGCTCCATTTGCTCAAGGCTTCTTAAGGAAGCCTTGACCCCTTGTCTTGGCTTCCCCAAGAAGCTTGCACCCTTAGCTTAGCTTCTCTTGGAAGCCTTGACCCCCTTGACCCTTCCTTTAGCTTCTCTTGTAAGCTTTAAGCCCTTTCATTGTCTATATAAGAGACCTCCCTTCTCCTTTGATTTGGTTCAGCAAAAACCAGACCTAGGGCATATATATCTGATATATATACACCCTCTCTCTCTATATCTCCCTCTCTCTCATCCTTTGTGTGTGTTTAAGAGCCTTAAAGTGTGTTTTGGCCATAGTATTGCACCAACACACACACCATTACACCACACTTCGACTTGAGAGGTCTTAAGGGTTTGTTCTTGGAGTTTTAAGCTGGTTTTGGTCACAAGAAGAGGTCTGACCTTGTTGTTCATCAAAGGTTCTTCAAGGGTAACTTCTTTGCTTTAGTTTCCCCAATCTTGCATTAGCTTTTGACCTGTCTTGCATGCTGATTTAAGCTTTGTGTATAACTGAAAAAAGTCTTGTTTTTAGCTCCTTTTTAAGTTTGTTCAAGAACACTTTTGTGTTTGGGGTTGTCTATCCTCTCTTAGGCCTTGTTTGGCCTCATTTTTGTGCATTTTTAGTGAGCTCCGGGATCACCTTGTTTGGGCCTCCTCACCACTGAAATATTGAGGGATTTTAGTGGTGAGGATGGTGGTTTAAGGTCCTAAGAAGGAGAGGGTCCCCTCTCCTTGTTGTCTTGTTTGATGCCCTTTTTGGCCTTATAAAGGGGCCTATATTTGCACACTTCTTGAGCTCGGTTCAGGCATTTTTCAGTGGGTTTTAGGACCCCCATAAACCATTTCCAGAGTTGTTTTGGTCATATTAAGTGTCCCTCTTGCATGTGTATAACAACCCCTTGCATGGCCTTCCAAATGAACACCTCATTCTAACATGTGTTGGCTCTATTTCAGTGGGTATTTGGTGTTTATTTAACATATTTTATCTCTGTCCCATGTTGGTTTGTCGACCCTTGGCATGCATCATACACTTGCTTTGTATTTCTCTATTTTGCCTAGAAATGCATCTTGTCTTTGGACCACCATGCTTGCATATTTTGGCTTAGCTTTATGAAGTTTTTGGTCATGTTTTAACATGCTTAAGGTCTGTCTTGGGTCTTTGAAGTCATGTTTTTCATGCTTTGTATAACTTCTTTGCATTCTAGCTTACTAGCCTTGGGTGTGTGGGTCACTAGCATGCTTTACTTGGCTTGTTCTCATGATTTAGCATCATTGGAGACCACATTTCAGTCCATGTTCCATGCTTGCATACTTGCATTTTCCATCCCTTTCATGCTTTGAAGAGTTGATGGCTTATGCTCCATGTTTAAGGCCTTGTGCATGCATGCTTGTGTGTGTTTTCATGCCTTTGTTGCATCATTTTGGCCACTGTTTTGGACCTAGTAGAGAGCTGTCCAAGTTAGTGTAAGACCATCCTTTGCATATTGATGCATGCTCACCTTGTGTGTTGTGGCATACTTGTGTGTTGTTGCATGTTTAGGTTGCTTAATATGATGCATGCCTTGCATACTTGCATGCTTAGATCACATCTTGTATGTTTGTCACTCCCATTATTATTCCATATCTTGCATGCTTGCTCATTTTGGTTGTGCGCCTACCATGCATTGTGCATTACTTGCTTGCATGCCCATGTTGCATACTTAGTTAACATGCCTAGGTCGCATTGAATGAGCATACATGCCTTGCCTCTTGAATTGAGTATGATAAAGGTTGGGTTTCACTTGTTTGTTTGATGTGCATCTCATTTGAAATCAAAGTGCATACTTGGTTTTTTAGGCCATCACGCATTGAAATGCGCGATTGGTGGTCCGAGAATCGAGAACCATGTCCCTTTGAGTAACCAACATGATAAGGGATGCGTTGGTGCACACATTTGCTTGAAATGCATTGCCATGCCATGTTTTGCCCTCTACTGCTGCCAAAACAGGTTTCTGCAGGAAGTTTTGGCCGGTCGGCTACATGGAGTGCCGACCGATCAATTATTGATGGTCGATAGCTCAACAAATGGCCGATGACCATCCGGACATGGCCGGTGGTGTTCCCACTTGGTCGGTGGCACTCCACAGTGTGCAGAGAGCATACCTTGGGATTTGTGCAAATTTCAGAAGAGCAAAGCAGGGAAAATAGAGGCAAACTTGTGCATGGCGATGAATTTCCGAGCAAAGCCGAGCATGCATGCATCCATCCCTCTTCCTGAGGCCTTTTACTGTTTTCAATAGTTTAATTGATTTGTTAATTAATTAAGTGGTCTGTAATTATTTAATTAGCTTGTCAGTTAGTTAAATTGTATTATTCTTTTGGTCCCTCCGAGCAAGAGCGAATTTGTAATAAGTGTGGGTGAGTGTGTGTATGTCTTCCAACTCTCACTTCTTTCTCCCTTTTACTTACCTGCTTTCAATGGTTAGTACTAGGGCATATTTATTTTAACATACCTTATGCTATGCATGCGTGCATCCATACATTTGTCTTGCACGCACCGGGCTCGACGCATCATGCTAACTGCATTGTATTTCAATTTCAAATTGAATACGTGTTATCTGTCACATTTCACATGCCATGTTTAGGATAGCCGAGCCTGTCTAGATTGTATCTTTGCACGTGTTGCATTAGCCATTTTAAACATGGACTAGGGTCATGCATTGTTTGCTAACCTTTTTTTTTTTTTTGTTTTGGCATGGAGTACGTTGTAAGTATTTTATGTTTTAGCATCCTTACATGCGTGTGAGTGTTGCCATGACAGCATGCTTACCATGTGACTAGATGTTTATATGTTAAACTGCTTAAATGCCTGTGGGTGAAGGTTAGATTGTTTGAGTTGGAACAACTCATTAAAATCCGTATTTTAGCCTACTTGCGAGTAGCAAATCCTAAAGTGTTTTCCCAAAACAAACGGATATGCAATACTTGTTTCCAATATTAGGCGATCTAGTCTATACTTGTTTGCTGTGCGCATAACATAGTAACTCTAGGCTAATAATGAGAATAAGAACACATAACGTTTTCAAAAGAGGATATCACGGTTAGTAGAGGCCGGTCTTCAGACCGGGCGAGAGGGGGTGCTCATAGCTGACCTTCCCCGATCGTACCCAAGTTCCCGAGCCGAGGCAACTTTGGTGATGACGGACACGTGGCATTTGGCACCGAGTCAGGGTTTTCTAAATTCCCCTAAAATAAAATATTTAGGTGGCGACTCTGTATCTGGCAAAGCAGTCCATGTTTGGCACTTCTTTCAAAAATCTGTTTTCTCAAAACGATTTGCCGGATTTGGACTCTTTGGTTCAGATTAAGAACCGTGACGCAAATCGAGTCTGAACTGTAGCGGGGTCCCTCGCAGACTTTTTACAGTTCATCAAATCCAGCATCAAATTTAAAATTTGGTGAAAAAGTTACTGTTTGATGCTCCAACGGTTGCACCAAATCGATATCAAAATGAGATTTCACCAAACAATTCATCAAACTGAGCACAGAATACTGATTTCATCAAAACACTGTTTGTGACCATTGGGGGAGACCAACCGGTCGTCCAAGAAAAGGTTCAAACAGTAAATAAATAAATAAATAAATTTGCCTTACCGGTCGACCAGCCAATCGACCACTAAAAGGTTCAAAAAGTTCAACAAAAAAAAAAAAAATTTTTTACCTTAACCAGTCGACCAACCGGTTGTCCCGGCACAAAAATTTAATGAAAGTTTACCGTTGGAGCGAGTGATATCAAATTTGGTGAAATGAGTCAATTTTTACTCTGATTTGATGAAAAAAGAAATGCACCGTTGGAGATGCTCTAAGTCACATCACCTTATTTAAGTCATATCACCTCTTTACCACATCACTTCAAACCCAACTAATATTTCATAAAAATTCAAAAAATGCACTTATTTAGAATATTCCAAACAACCCTAAGGGTGCGTTTGGTTTGTGTTTTGAAATATGTTTTTGAATTTTTTTTTTCTAAAAACAGTTTAGTTACAAATTTTTTAATTTTTTTGAATTATTTCTCTCTCTATTATACATCAATTAATCATTTTTTCTCTCTCTCTTCTCTCATTCGCAATCACTTTTTCTCTCCCACATATTTACTCAACTACAATAAAATATCAAGAATAATGTTATATGTACTAATTAATGTACACACTAATGTACTAACAAAATGATGTAACATCATTTGTATGGTTTTGAGTATTTGTAACTTATGTAGTTAATAATAATATCATAACACTAGTTAGTATATTATTGTGTATACTAATTAATGCACGTAGTACCACCGAAATATCAAATCATTCCAAACTCCCAAATTTCAAAATTATTTTTCAAAATATACAACCAAACAAAGTAAAAAAAATTCTAAACTTTCTTCTCAAATTTTTTTTTGAAAATTTATTTCAAAACACAAATCAAACAAACCATTATTGTATTGATGATTGTACTTGTATCATTTTCAATCATAGAATTATGATAACACATAAATAATTTTGAAAAATAATTAATTCATCAAATTTAAATTTGTCTTGTCTAATCTAAATTTGTGCATATTAATCAATTGCCCAAATAATTAGACGGATAACTTATATGCACAAATTTAGCTTGGTTTGGCATTGGTTACGGTAGTTAATTTTTTTGTATTGAGATTTTTTTAGTCTCGTTTGGTTTTTATTTTTGGATTTTTTTGATTTTTGTGATAGAAAAAATGTAACTATTATAGTTTAGATGTGATATTTTGTCTTATTAACTCATATAATCTATTTTATTTTTATATTTTTTTAACTTAAAATATTTACCAAACGAGAACTAAAAGAAGTTAAAATTTGATGAATATAGCATTGCTCAATATTTTTTACATTTTTACAACTATGACTCGTAATTGTGCATATTTTGACTTTCAATCAAGTGTTATAGTTCCGTTCTAAAAAAAAATATAGTTTTGTTTTACTTGTGACTATTTTAATTAAAAAATTAAAAAAATATTTAAATAGTTTAAAAAATTAACTTACATGAAAAAGTTTTTTTATTTATTTATTCACTCTGTAAGGTTAAAGATTCATTTATATTCACATTATTTTTTGTACATTTTTTTTTTAAAAATCAAAAAAAAAAAACCTCAAATATATTTACTCTGTTTGGTTTCAGTTTCAAAATTCACTTTTCAAAAAATTATATATTTTTGTCTTCTGTATTTTTTGTCTTCACTGAATTTCTTTAATATTTTAAGTAATTTCTTAATTTTTAGACACGCCTAACATAAATACACTTAAAAAGTATAATATTTGTAAAACAAATCTTTTAAAAATTCACTAAATACCAAAAATACAAAAAATAATAATAATTCAATACATTTTTTTGTATTTTTGTGTATTTATTAATTTTTTAAAATATTTTTTGAAAAATATTTTACTATTTAGATACATCAAAGTAAGGTGCATCTAAAAAAGGAAAAAAATTGCTTAAATTTTTTAAAATAATCACTTAAAATAAAAATAAAACACGAAAAACAAAAAAATCAATTTTCAAAAAATCGAACTCAGAAAACTGAAACTAAACATATTGATTGATTTTTTTTTTCTTCAAATTATCGATTGTTTTGGGTATGGTTTATAAACTGATTTTTTTTACTTATTGTGAAAAAACATACATAAAAGTAGGGAGTTAATGTGATCTAAATAAGTTAATAAGTTAACATTTTTAGATATCTAAGTAAAAAACTATTAAAAAAGTCACTTCACAAATGAATCCTAATTTGGCTAGAGCTAAATTGACTAATACGCACAAAAAGATAAAATTGGGTAAATAAGTAATAAAAAAAATATCACATCTAAATTATAATTATTTTATTTTTTCTGACATACAACACATTCAGATAAAAAAATGATAAATTACAAATACACCTCCTGAGATTTGCTTAAAGTATAAATTGTCCCATGTGGTTTGAAAAATTACAAATACCTCATTGTTAGAATTTTTTATTTAACAGAATTAACTAAAAAAATGAATTTCATAATTGATCTCCTATACAATAATAGAATTACTTAAATTATTAATTGAAACGTATTTCTAAAATTTAATAAAAATGGTTAATTGACTTGATAATTTATTATTAAAATGGGCGATTTATTATGAAATTAGAAATCTCAAAGGGTGGAGTGTAATTTTCAAAATTACAAGGGACGATTCATATTTTAATTAAATTTTAAAAGATATATTTGTAATTTACTTTTAAAAAATCAAAAATTCTTTCAAAATGGAACTAATCCGATTAAATTAGTATTAAAAAAAAATTGACTGAATTAGCACTTCCTAAAACGATCGCTAAAGTCAAACTGTTTGGTTTGTGTTTCATAAATAAATAAATCAGAACTTTTTTTTGAAAAAAATGGAAACAATTTGATGAAATAAAGGAGTAATAACACTCCAATGGAAGGCAGATTTTTTTATTTTTTTTTCAAATTCCTGAAAAGGATTATAAATTTAATAATTAATATTTGGATAAATTACGAATACAACCCTTAAGATTTGCTTAAAATACAGATTGCCTCATGTAGTTTGAAAAATTATAAATATTCCTTTGTTAAATTTTTTTTATTTAACAGAATTAACTAAAAAAATAAAATTTATAATTGCTCTCCTATAAAATAATAAAATTACATAAATTATTAATTGAAACATATTTCTAACATCATTAAAAACTATTAATTGACTTAATGATTTATTAATAAAAGGGCTAATTTGTTTTGAAATTAAAAACCTCAAGGGGTGGAATGTAATTTTCAAAACCACAGAAGATGATTGTATTTTAATTAAACCTCAGGTATTTATAATTTACCCTTAATATTTATATAGTTTCCCACTGATTTGTATTTACTTTGTCAAATTCCCACTGATATGATATTTTTTCAAAAATAATAAATATCAAAAATATAATTTTAAAAATTAAAAATTACTTTTCGCATTTCTAAAGCTAAAATTATATAAAAATAATAAGTATTTTTTTTTCACCAAATTAAATTTTAATTTGTTATAAAAATTTTCTAAAACAAGTTTTTAAAAATCAAACCAAACATGGCTATTGTCTATGAATTTTTTGTATATAAATTCTATACTTGTATGGTACTATTGGTTTCTCCTTCCTACCTTCAAAGGTAAAATTTATAATTTCGAATGTGCTAGTAAAAATTAATTAATATTTATAAATTAATTTTAAGTCAAACAATTATCAAGTGATTGTGTCAAAGTTCCTTTTGAATCAATGAAAATTTCGAAAGCCAATTTTGTAATTTTGAATGTGCTAGTAAAGATTAATTAACATTTATAAATTAATTTTAAGTCAAACAATTACTAAACAATTGTGTTAAGATTCTTTTTACTTCAATGAAAATGACTTAAAACGTTAAGAAGCAATTTGGGAATTTGGTAAAAAGTTAGCCTGCGTTTGGTTGTGTTTTGTAAATATGATTTGAGAGTATGAGTTGTATTTTGAATTTGTGTATTGTAAAATTATGATTTGAATGTAAAAAATTTGTTTGGTAAAGAGTTTTGAAATAGTTTTTGAAAAGAGGTTTGATTTGAGTGGGGAATTGTTGATGTGATATTTGATATGTGATACAAAAATTTACAACTCATAACTAAATATACAACTCAAAATTATTTCAAAGCACATTAAAAATTAAAAAAATATTTAGAAAATATTTTTTCCAATTATATAAATCAATTGCCAAAAAATAAATAAATAATCTGTACAGCGGAGGACATCTGGGTGGATGTCCCAAAGGACGTCCGGGTGGAAGTCCCTAAGGACGTCCGGGTGGTCTTTCCCTGGACAAAATTTTGCGGCTAATGCACAGAGCTCTCTACAGAGCTCGTGAAAATTGATTCCAAAACAACAACCAAACATCATACTCAAACGCACGTGTAGAAACACGTTTACAAATCACAACCACACGCAGAGCCTTAGTTTTTTGGCCTTGTACCAAATTCTTTTTAAAAAGTCACAAAAAGAGTAATTTTTTTACTAAAAAAGTCAAAAAATCAACTTTTTATTAATTTCTCCAAACACCCTAAATGTTAAGTATGGACACTCAATATTAAACATTAGTGGCATATAAAAATTTGAGCACATGTAGTGAGAAGTGGTGGTTTGAGGTGGTAAAAAAAAGGTAAAACTTTAAGGGAAAAGGCAATGAGAGAGACCACTAAAAGTAGTGCTAATTGGTGTCACCACTAATGATGTGGTAGTGGGTCCCACCTACTGTCACAGTATTGTTTTTTTTTAAAAAAAAAAATAGATGCCACATTATTAATGATTACTTTAAAACACCACTTTTAATGGCCTCTATCATTGCCCAAACTTTAATGGTGGTGGCAGTGTTGGTTTGGAGGGCAGTTGTGCGAGTAATTGAAATGAACCTGAAATGGCCATCCTAATTGTGTGGCACATGTAACGTTACATTTGTTTTTAAAGGTATAATAGAAAAAATTTATAATAGGTGAATTAATAGTAAATTGATTGTTAATAAAAGAATTAAGTAAAATTATATTTGTTTTGATGATAGTTGTTGGTATAGAGGTTGTTAAATTATTTTTATATAAAATAAATATAAAACAAATAAAAAAACCCAAAAACATTAAACATTAATGTTAAAAAAAAATGCCCACAATGTAAAAAAATAAAAAAATAAAACAAATAAAACAATAATTTTTACTTAATAAAAAATGTAAAAAATTAAGCATTAATGTTCAAAAAAAAAATGTCCAATATGTAAAAAAATAAAATAAAAAATAAAAAAGTCTGGCGGATTAATTCTAATACCACTTCCATCTCAATCTCCCTTTCAAGATCTATCCATACTAAGGATTAGGAGTCCCTTCCCAGTCTCTCAAAACAAACATCACATATAATAGGTTCCACCTCACTATCAATCACAATCCTCGCTCTATAACCCCAAACAAATGGGGCTTAAGGTCATGTTTGATTCACAAAATTAATAGTGAAAGTATTAATAATCTAATCAAATTAGTGTGGTATTCACTATCCAATTGATTAGTACGATAAATTAACCTTTTGTTCATTGTTTGATTTGTATTGAATAAAAAAAACATGAATGTAGGGTAACAATTATATATATATATATATTTCCAATCTTATCCTCCATAAATGTTTTTTCACAATCTTTACTTTATCAAAATTTCTTTATAAACGTAGTTTTGAAAAAAATTATAAATAAATAAATAAATAAATACAAAATAAAAATACAAAATACAAAATACAAAAGCCATGTTTGGTTTGTTTTTTAATTTTTTAAAAATATAAACTAATTTGATATAATAAATATCAAAAAAATATTTTTAAATTTTTAAAAGTTATTTTTAGCCTTCTAAAATATAAAATTATATAAAAATAATAAGTGTTTTAATTTTTAATCAAGGGTAAAAGAGTTTTTTTATTTTATTTCCCAGCTTAGGATATATAATCCTACAAATTGGTTAGATTAATTATCCATTAGATTAATAGTTCTGAAACCAAAGTTCAAAACAAATACAAGATTATTGAGTCTACAGATTAATAATTCCAATCTCATACTTTAATCCTGTCAATCAAACATGCCTTAAGAGTACTATGATAAATTTACCTTTTTTTAAAAAAAAAAATTACCATTAAACGATGTTATTTGACGAGAGGTAATAGTGCAATTTAAAAAAACAATGCATGATAGTGTAATTCCAAAACTTTAATTGACCCATTTTAAAAAAATAAAAATAAAAAGCTTTTATCTAATATTGAATTGAAAGCTGGCACCGCTAACGGCTATTTGGGAAGAAAACTGAAGACGACACTCCAACGGTCACCAGCCTAGACCTACTCACACAGCATCCGCAAATTTTGAATTTCTATGGCTATTGTTAAATGTTATGGCCCACTTGTCTTGACAAATTTTGCACCTTTGAAGACTCCCTGCCTAACTTATTATTATTCTCACAATTGAATAAAAAAAATTAATCAATCTATTTGGCTTAATTTTTTAAAATTATTTTTGAGTTTTTATTTTTATTTTTATTTTGACAATTATTCTAAAAAAAAATTAACTAAAAACAAAAGAATACGGAAATGTGTTGGGTTTTTTTGTTTTATTTTTTGCTTTTAGTAAAACAAATTCAAATTTCTTCAGGACTATTTTAATTTTCAAGTATATTTAGATTAAGTGTATTAAAAAGTAAAAGAAGCTCACTAAATATGAAAATAAAATTACAAAAGGCAAAAAACAAGAAAAACAAACAACTTTTATAAAACCAAACAAGGTTTCAGGGGATACCAATTATTATCATGGTTTAAAGCTGTATATGAGTGAAAATAATATATATTAGAATCCTATTTTTTAGTATTATTTAAATTTTAATTAACGCTATAGGAATGGCCTTATTATTAAAAGAGTCTTGTTAATAATAGGTATTACTGGACATAAGAAAAAAAAATTAAAAAAATTGAAGAATCATTTTATTTAAATTAACACACTATTTAACACTTTTATCTATTTTTAAGGCTATTTTTTTTTTTAATACCTTAATCCCAATGTTAAACAATTTACAATCCTTTTACATAAGTTTGGTTCAACATTTTTGTGAATTCCACGCTCACATGAGAGAATTGTGTTTATTTCTGTAATTGATTTGTGTGTAAATAAAACAACTATTTATTATTATAAATTATATTTGTTTCGAATTATTTATGGGGTGGAGTCTAGCACCAGCTCAGCCTCTAATAACTCCACAAAACTGCCGATTCTATTATTAGAAGAACAACACCATCATCTCTAAAAATAATTTCCTTTAATTATTTGAAATTTGTTTGGGTGGGTAATGCATTGTTGCATTATTTATATTTTTGGTTCGACAAGCCTACCATACAACTTGAACTGCTTCATTTTAATAAGAAAAAAAATATATGTTCTTCCTTTTTTTTAAAAAAAAAAAAATTTGTGTGTTGCTAAGCACTTGGTGGCATTTGAATTTTTAGATTTTTGATGAAAAATGAAAAGGAATAAGGGAGAAAGAAAAAAGAAAAAATATATTTTTTGCAATTTGTTTTAGTTGGATTACAAAATGAATAATACTAAATGTCATGAAAAAAATATCATAAAATGCATCATGAAGATTCTTCATCCCTTGATTAGTGTGTATATTCTGACTTGTATCATATTTTATAACTCCTATTGTTTTCAATACGCTTTTCTTATTTACCTGCTTAAATGTAAATTTACAAAACAATGTTTTTATAAAACGGTCTTGCTAACCATCATTCATTGACTATTGGGTGAGAACTAAATAATAATAATAATAATAAGTAAAATTTTGAAATATTTGCATACACTTTTATGCATGAAAAATGCTAACCATCGTCTATTTAACTATGATTAATGTTGGTATATATGTAAAAAAATAAAATAAAATATGCATAAAACACATAAAAATGTATGAACATATGTCAAATGTTTATTAAAATTTTACATTTTTTTGACATGATTTAATTCTTAACAAACACATAATGGCCAATTACTCATACGAAGGCAGTAATTAGAATTTTTTTATTATAAAAACTAGTTTTACTTAACTAAATATAAATAAATAAAAACTAGTTTCTTTTTTTACATAGTTTTTTTAAAAAGGTTTTCACCTTCAAAGTTAATATTAATTTTTATTTTATATTTTTTTTTATAAAGCAATATTAATATTAACTTTTAAAAACAAAACTATTAAAAGAAGGGCATAATATTTATATGGGAAAATTTCAAAAAAGTGAAAATTTCAAAAAAAATAAATAAATGATGGAGGTATAAGATTTGTTTACATAAATAACTTTGTACCTCCATAATTTTGAAATTATTTTTTTATTCTCTATTTTTTTAATATTCGCTTATTTATTTTAGATTGATAAGGCATACCAACCACCACGACGGGCATCTGAAAAGGCGTTAGAAGCAGCATTTCCATTCCAACCTTTTTTTCATTTTTTTTTTATATTTCTTTTTATTTTTATTATATCTTTCTCGATATGTAATGGGTTGGATTAGGTAAGGGATGCCTAAAAATAGCATAATTCAAAACAATTTTTATTAAAAAATAGCAAATTTTAAATTGAGTAACAATATACAAATATATATATATATATCTTCTATCTATCTTCTATACTATTATATATGCAGGGCCGACCTAGAGTTATTAAGGGTCTAAGGTGAATTTTTTAAATTAGGTCCTTCATATATCATTACCAAAAAAAAAAGTGTTTGGATAAAACAAAAAGGATAAAATTTATTTCTATTACATTACAATTTAACAAAATTTAGATAACATATATATATATATAAAATAGTTGAATTTCAATTAGTTGAATTGAATCTTTATTTTTTAGCTTACCAATGCTATAATAACTAAAATTAATTGGGGGTAAGGATGAGAATTTTTTACACAACTCAAGCAATATACAAAAGTAGCAAATTAAGATTGACTATTTTTCAACATGAACCCAAGTATGACATGACTCAATAACATGAATTATTAGTTATATATTTTAATGTTTACTAAGAGATGCTATGACATTTTTTTAATATTTTATTTAATTCCATCTAACTAAGTAAAAAAGTATATAAAATAATAATTAAGGCTAATATTTTTTTATTGTCTAAGTTATGTATTTTTTTGTTTCCTATTTTAGAGTCAATCTAGTAAAAAATATATAGTAATAAGGTACAATTTTTTTAATTAGAAAAATATAATTGAATTAAAATCAAACATTCTATGAATAATTTTATTTAGTAGAAATAAATTTTATAAAATTCAACTTATGAAAAAAATTTTAATCTCTCCATACACTTGCTAAGTTATTTTTAATTAGAAGTGAAAGTTATTACATTAAATATCAATCGGACACGAATCAAAATAATACCATACGACAACATGAAAATAAATGAATTGAGCTAATATTAAAGTAATTATAAAATAACATGACATGATACACTCCCCTAATTAGGGGCCCTACATTTTATTTAAAATTGAGGGCTCGAGGCGACGGCTTTAGTCGCCTCACTTCAAGGCCGGCCCTGTATATATGTGAGCACTTACATTGGTTCTTTGAAACTTTATCTTTATTTATATCAAGTGTCTAGTTATCTATAAAAAATATAATATATATATATATATAAATTGAAAAAAAAGATACCTTGTGTTTTTCTCAACTTTTTATTTTTATTTTTTTTATTTCTCGTTTCTTATGGCACTTGTGCACAAGATTCCAAAAAAAAAAAAAAAAAAAAAAAACATAAAATGATATAATAGGTTGTGTCTATTCATTTTTTAAAATCAAAATATCCATAAAATTGAATCGTTATTGTAAAAATTTCACTGTTACAATATATATATATATATTTTTGGAACATTTTTCTGATTAAAAATCTGTTGACACCATAAATAGTAATATTATTATTATTATTGCAGGACATATGACACTTTCTTCATCGATCAGGAGTTAAGAGAAGTTACAAAATTAGTGGTCTTGCATGGTGGAACATGGAAGGCAAATATGATGAACAAAGTGACTTAGTGGAAGACATGGAGAGATATGTGACATTGTGAGAATAAAAGTAAAAGAGTGGGTAGTTTTAGGTGGTTATTCGGTAGTTATTGCTGAAAAGTTTTTTTCTATAAATAGCCATTGATGGCTACATTTACAAGACCTAGAACCAGATCCAGAAGCCAGTTTATTTTGCTTTATATTTTCCTGTCAATTTACATTTCCAGTCCTTTATTTTCCAATCATTTATTTTTCTATTCTGCACTTCCAATTCCTAAGAGTAGTTTTAAGATAGTCTATTGTTGTAATTCCCTTTGAAACTATGAGAGTGCGAAGGTATAAATTATAAACTCTTTGTTATTTAATGAAATTTGATTTCTGAAACTGTTTCTCCCTCTTTCTTTTTATTTTTGTGATCTGTCTTCTAAATTTTCTCCTAAAAACAAGTCACCAGTAAAAATCTTCTTTATTGAGACTAAAAGAATTTCGAAGCAATTGTCTGGTTAATTGGTTGGCAATTCGTATTTCTGTAAGGACTTATTGATCCTTACTGGCACGCACAAATTACATTTCTAATCCTCGAAAGTCAAAAAAGCCAACATATATTTTTGGCATGCCCAGTAAGACTATCATTATAATGGCTAGACGAAGACGACAAGAAGAAAATGAGGGTCTTGAAGAAGGCATAGAAGAAGAAATGACAAACGAATTGGATTTTGTCATTCAAATTTATCAATATGAAATATATTGTCGTCAAAGAAAATTTTTGAATATTTAAGAAGAGATCCAATTTCTTAATGAAGAATATTTTTAAGTTGTTACTTCATTATCATATTATTTGGTAGAAGAAAAAACACACCATTTAATTAGAATAATTCATCAACTTGATATGAAAATTTACCAATGGAAACATGGGTTATCAACCCTTTTTGTCAAGTCTTTTAATGACTAAATTTTGTGGGGTTTTACAAAATGTTTTCAAGTTTTTTATGACTAAAATTGGTGAAAAAATAATTTCATCAATGGTTCGAGCAGTTCAAGAGCTCATTTTTAAAGAGCCAAATTATAAAATTAACATAACGAAAGAGCATGTTCTTAAGTCAAACATAGCTAAGAATGATATTCCATATATGGCTCGGGGGGTTCATACATCCATTTGTAGAGAGTCAAGTCATGAAAAGCTTGTTAGAGATGATGTTTTTAAGTTTGGTTAAAAATTATGAGCAACCCACGATTAATAGATTTAAAATTTTTGATAATGTGAAAAATCTCAAAATATTTGAATTTCCAAAACCACTATCTTTGTTGTTCAAATTCATTTTGGATTTTTGTTTCATATCAAAATTTAATTTTGATGAAATGGTTAACAAAATATCGAAGTCTAAAAAATATATTTGTTGAGTTTTTTCCTATATTTTCATAATGGGAAGCATGGAAATGACCAATAATAATCGTCCTGGCTATTTTCATGGTTATATATGAAATAATGGCCAATACAAATGTACAGTTGGCCAAGGAAGAAGAAACTCTGTAGAAAAAACAATGAGTTCACATGTTTGTTGTTTTCTACCATGCAATGTGAAAACCATCATTCTTGACCAAAAGCTGGTTTTTGCTATGTATTAGACATGACATTTTTATACTCCGGATTGTCTTCGAAGTGGATATGTAAACAATAATCATTTTGGCTCTGTTGTTGGTCAATGTGTGTGCTTCCAAAACTCTTGTTGCCATAATTTTTTAATTTCGAGACACTTCATCTTGCATCAACAATAGCTTCGGAAAAAAAAATAATGGTGGTTATGAACCTTCGAAGCTTTGCCAAGTATTTTCAAGAATGTAATTAGTCATTTGTTGACACCTTCAACCTTTGAATGACGATTTTGGCCCTCTAGTAATACCTTTAAAATATGGCTTTCATCTTTTGAATTACAACTCTTCAAGAATTCAAGACGTCTCACAATTTTTTACCATGATATTGGCTACTGTCAAGTAAGACATTTGCTACTTTTACATGGTGGTAAACTTCGAATCATTTCGGAGTGGCTTCTAAGCATTCTAAATTGGCTTTGAAGTAGCTCTAGAGAGGCTTTAATACGTCATTCTTTATAATGAACCTTCTAGTAACCTTCGAAGGGTGTCAGAGAACCTTTGAAGGATTCCAAAAGAGCTTCGAAGAGGTTTTTTATAATGAATATAGTAGTGTTTCCATGTCATTGAAGTATTAGCCATGATTTTTTGACACCATCCACAGTGAGTGCATGCATTCATGGATTACAAATTGGTGTCTCATATTGAAATTTTGAACTTGCCATCTAAAAAAGTACGAAGCTTCTACTCATGACTCATATCAAACATGATTGGTATGTATTGTATCCAAATTAAATTGGTGCTTCTTAATTCGAATTGATTACTTTGAAGCACTCATATTGAATTCGAAGCATATGCTTTTAGTGTAGTATTCCTTCGAAGCACTTTGATGGTGCTGTTGTGGTATTCAAAGCACTTTATTACTTATATCAGTTCTATGCTTGGTTCAGCTCTTCAAAATTTAAATAAACATCACTTTTAAAGAGCCGCGGAGAATAATGTTGATACCATAAATAGTAATATTATTATTATTACTACTATTATTATTGCAGGACATGTGGCACTTTCTTAATCAATCAAGAGTTAAGAGAAGTTACAAAATTAGTGGTTTTGCATGGTAGAACATGAAAGACAAGATGGAAGAAATTAAAGCACATGTGAAGAATATGATAGATAAAGTGACTTAATGGAAGACATTGAGGGATATGTGATATTGTGTGAATGAAGGTAAAAGAGTGGATAGTTTTAAATGGTTATTAGGTAGTTATTATTGGAAAGCTTTTCCTATAAATAGCCATTGATGGCTACATTTACAAGACCCAAAACCAGATCCAGAAGTAAGTTTATTTTGATTTATATTTTTCTGTCCTTTACATTTCTAGCCCTTTATTTTTCCACTCATTTATTTTCCTGTTCTGCACTTCAATTCCTAGGAGTAGTTCTAAGATAGTATGTTGTTGTAATTCCCTTCGAAGCTGTGAGAGTACGAAGGTACAAATTGTAAACTCCTGATTATTTAATAAAATTTGATTTCTCTCTCTTTCTTTTATTTTTATGATCAGTCTTCTGAATTTTCTTCTAAAAACAAGCCACCAGTAAAAGTCTTCTTTATTGAGGCTAAAAGAATTTCAAAACAATCGTCTCGTTAATTGGTTGACACTTAATATTTTTGTAAGGACTTATTAATCCTTACTGGCACGCTCAAATTACATTTTTAACCCTCAAAAGCCAACAAAATCAAAATTTTAAAATTTTTCTGGGAAAAAAACCCTAGAAATAAGCTCTAATCCATTTATGAAAGTTGTTATTAATTATACGAGTGTGAAATAATCTTCTTGTATAATCCTGTTGATCAAGTTTGCACTCCTCCAGACAACGTTGCTTTGTCACCTGAAAATACAAACGTGAGCTAACCGGCGGGTGTGTGGTAGAAACCCCTCCGATGCCTAAGTTAGCAAATAGACAATAGACAAAAAGTTCTGTGTGTTCTAGAGTAGAAATTGTGATACCTGTCCATAGGTTTGGTCATGAGCTTTTATAGTTTGTGCTTGGCAGAATCCTAGTAGGATTCCAACTCTCCTTATGAGAGTCCTCCTAGGAATCACACACCCTACTCACTACCAACCAAGTGAGATGGTTTGCACAATCCCAGTAGGACTCTAAGTCTCCTTAGCAGAGTCCTCCTAGGAATCTCATGCCCAAGGATAATGCTTATCCTTAGAACACTTTCATCACTGCAAGCCAAGTGAGATGGCCACTCCCTTTACCTCGGCTGACACCTTTACCTCGGCTAACACCTTTACCTCGGCTAACATTGCGGTCAACCAAGTTACTTCGGCTCTGTTTGACTACCTTGCTTGGTAGCTCGGCCATAGCTTTGACCTCCACTAGGAAGTAGTTAAGTCCCGTAGCTAGGTCCCGTGGCTAGGTCTCATAGCTAGGCTGCGTAGCTAGGTCCAATAGCTTGGACCCGTAGTTAGGTCTTGTAACTCAGTCTCGTAATTAGGTCCCGTAGCTAGGTCCCATAGTTCGATCCCGTAGCTAGAACTCGTAGCTAGGTCCAACAGACTAGTTCTGTAGCTAGGTCCCATAGCTAGGTCTCGTAGCTAGAACTTGTAGCTCGGTTTCGTAGTTAGGTCCCATAGTTAGGTCCCGTAGCTAGGTCCAAAAACATCTTTGACCGCCACTTCAACCTAGCTCGGCCCAATTTGGCTACACAAATTACACTCTCATTAAGGGAGAAACAAACCCTTTATTTAAAATTAAAAAAAAGGAACTAAATTCTCCCTCAATTTTTCAATAGATATATTTATAATTATGATGAATTTTTTTTTTAAGTAAACAAGATTTTAAAGGTAAATTAAATATGTTATAAATAAATTTTCACTCAAATAACATAAATTAGGATTAAAGATAGCCTATGACACGCCCTAATTGCGGTGCGTGGGGTCGCCAATCAATGTACCTACTTTACATATAAATGTGAAAATGTGTCTGGACCAATAAATACAAGTCCAACGACTGCAAAATTGATACACAAGAAGATCTCGTTTAGCCACAAGTCATATTTTCAAACAATTTTTTTTCCCCCAATTTCATTATTAATATAAGAAAATAGTTTTGCCATCAAGTGTCTTGAATCACAAAAAAAAATTAAAAAACACCATATATTTTTAAGTGAATTTAAAATAGGTTTATTGGTAAAAAAAATCATATTTATGAAATGATACGTCAATAGTTTCAAAGTTTTTTTTTTAATTAATTAATTAATTTTTTTTTTGTTGAAATAAGAACATGTCGAAAAAGTCACCAACAACAATGGCGGATAGTAGTAAGGTGGATAGATAAATAATATTGGACATATAGGTAAGATTTGAACAAACAAGTGTCATTTTGGACAAGTAAATGTTCTTTTGACCCACAAGTTTAAAAATTCAGTGATACTATATGTATCAATTAATATATCAATTAGTATGTCAACATATGTTATAATATTGTTATTTTAAAACAATGGATCTCATCTATTATACAAATTACAAGACTCAAAAATTCTAAAATTATGACACATTATCCGCTAGAGCATCTCCAATGACAAATGTTATAATAGTATTGCCATTGTTATAATTTGACAATGAATAATAGAAAATGGTATAATCATAGTGATGTTGCTCCAACGGTGAGATACTAATTTGGCAGAACCAAACACATAAATTAGTAAAAATTGGTGTGTTCAGATAGGCACACTAGTTTTTGTGTTTGGTTTTGTAAAAATGACAATTTTGTAAAAAATTATCTATTTTGTTGAGAAAGAGAGAAAGGGAAGTTTTGACAGCTGTTGACACATATAGCAACTGTCAAATTATAATTATAACAGCTCCACTGATAAATCATTAGAGAGGCTCTTAATACACTAATTAATATACCACATCACTTTATTCTTAAAAATTAGACTTTAACGTAAATGTCATTTTTAAATTGCTTTTACCTTTTTTTTCAAAACACATTTTACTTTAAAGCGCTAGTTATGGTTTGTGTTAATTTAAAATTTGGTAAGCAATGACTTAAGATACTCATTCTATTTGAGCTATTCATACACTTATCTACACAGTTAAAAAGAAAAGTGGTGGATCCCACTTGTTAATAATAATGGGGGATGCACCAATAAATCCCAAATTAATAACTTATGCACTGTTTAGTCCTAAAAGTTTTCTTATAGACTGAAAGGTCCCATTACAATGTTAATAACATCAGATACAATGTTAATAACATCAGAGTCATGTTACAAACATTAGATTTCAAACATCTAATGTTCATCAAATTTCAATAATGTTTGAAAATATAGGATGAAAAACATTTAATGTTCATTAGATTTCAATAAATTTTGAAATTATAAAATGAAATATCAGATCATTTACATCATTTACATCAGGCTGATGTAAAAATGGGACTAAATGGAGCATAAGAAAACTTTTAGGACTAAATGGTTCAACGTTTCAAAAACTAGGACTTATGGGTAAATTTTCCAATAATATATTCTATATCAATCTTTTCGGTTAGAAATCTTTTTGATTAGAAAGAAATGAAAAATAATAGAAAGTAAAGTAAAGATTAGAGGAGAATTTTTATATTATTGCATCCATTTATTTAGGGTACAAAATTTGTATTTGACCATAAAATAAAATTTGTGGCAAGGAAATAATTGAAAATTTTAGCTTTATAGTTTGAGAATTATTAATGTTACAAGAAAATTTCTTAAGTTTTATATAATTTTTGTTAAACAAGTGCATCTAACAATCGTAAAATCATGATTTTCTATTTGGTACACTTGAAAGAAATGAAATGAAATTGAGTGATTATTCCTTAAACTTTCTTATGGAATTGTCATTATCTTATAATGGTGAATGATGATTCTATTTGTAATGTATTTTTCATTATTATTTTTAGTCAACTAAATATGAGAATAAATATTTTGATAAAATAATCATTTTATTTCACTCCGTTCTAATTAACCAACACCACTTGAAAGTATGATAATTGTTTTTCATTTTCATGGGCAAAAAATAATATTTTGTTGCAAAATTTAAGTTTAAGACCTTAAAAGGGTTGTATGAAAAATTGGAGAAATTATATTTTAAAAGTTTTGTCAAAAATTAATTGCAAAATCATAAAAAAGTTTATAATTTTATTTTTTAATATTTATAAAATTTATCACTAGTCTGTAAATATTGATCTAAATATACACTAAAATGAAATTATCCCTAAAAAAATTTACTTGCATCGCTGCTCCTTTGTTAAATAAACACCTAAAATAGTTAATTTTTTTTTTATTTTTTTTATTTTCATCACTATTTTTATAATTAAAAATATTTTATAGGATTTGTTAACAAATATATTAAGAACTCTTGTTAACAAATTTTAAATTATTAAACATTTTTTTTATAGAATTGTGTGTAAAAAAAATATAAAGTAAATTATACTAACATTTCTTTAAAGTTTAAAGATAGGCAAGTACAACAAGTCTCACACAAGTTTAATACAATTATACCATGCTTATTATATATTTTACGTTTAAATTTAAAATTTATATTTTATTATTCATATTTTCATACTTGGATTGCATTTTGCCTCAATTAAAAGAAAGATTGATATAATTATGTGTAAATTTGTAATTTTAAAGAAAGAGAATTACAATTTTTGAAAAAATATTTACAATACATAAAATAATTTAAGATTTTTATTATTAATATTTAATAAAATTTAGTATTATTAATGCTTAATTTTTTTTTTTCAAAATTCATTTTCAAAACCTTTTCTCATTGACAATGAAACGACATCGACAACACTTCTTTTATTTTGCAAATTCTAAAATATTTATTTATGCCTACTATTATTATTATTATTATTATTATTATTATTATTTTATATTAAGCTTTGTCCATAAAATAATCAATTCATCAATCATTTGAAAGGAGAGATCGCTGTGCGGAGGAGGAAGGAGTAAAAAGAGCAAATTAAACCCCCACTGCCACTCCTCTCTCTCTCACTTTCTCTCTCTAAGGTGATTTGATTTTCTCATCTTGGTTTTCTTTAATCTTTGAGTTCTGTGCTCATCATCTCTCGACAAACTGTTCATGCAATTTGTTTTATTTATTAATCAAACCAAGTTTGAGTTTTTAATCTCTTTCATCTAGGGTTTTGTGATCTTCTTGCACTCTTTCTTTGGTGATTCTTAACTTGTGTTGTTATTAGATCATAATTTTATGGTGATATATGTGTATATATGAATAATGTGATGTTTCTTCTTGAATGGCAGTGTAGATTCTTGTTGGGTCTTTGATGATGCATTTGGGTTTTGATTTGTTTTCCCTGTTTCTTGATCTGTAAACATTTCCCCCCTTTTACCCCCCCCCCCCTTCTCTCTCTCTCTCTATATATATATATATATTTATTTATATCCTTTTCTTTGGTGTGCAGTACAGGCAAATGCTTTGATTCGATAGTTATCTGTCTGGTTTTAGCGTCCTTTCTTTTTAATGCTTGGATAAGTTATTTGATCTTTCTTCTTTGATGAGATGAGTCATTGGTATACTGTCTAAGATTTGTTTCTCTCTCTCTCTAAAGTTTCTATCTTTATTGGAAAAGGAAATTTGTATGGTATGTCAGGTGTTAGACTTTTGATGTTTTGGGCATAAAACAACGAGGTGCACCAATTTCTTTAGATGCCCATTTTGATACGATTTTGTGGGTAAGTGGGTTGAGGTTTTATCTGTTAAGTTCTTGTCTTGTAGGGTTCTTTTAGGGTTTTGATAAAGAGAAGGAAGGATAGGCGATTAACATGCTCATTCTCGCTCTCTTGCCTCCTTCTAAATTGGCCACTTCAGATGTTGTTCTTTCACATACTGGGATGTACTTGTTAGATCATTTTGATGTTCACCTGTGTCCTGTTTACTGATGTTCTTTGGCTCAGGTTTAAAAAAGCAATGCCCATTTTAATGTTTGTGTGTGGCCTGGTAAATTGAACCTTGGTTCCTCCAAGATAGTTTGAATTTTGAAACTTGTGTGGCCTAGCATTGTTCATTTAAGGATTTTCTTTTTAATCATTACTCTCGCTTTTCTAATTTATACATATGTGTTTGTGTATGTATTATTTATTCAGAAAATTAAATCCTACTATTATCCAGGGGCTTGACTTTAAATGTTGCGGTGATATCACAAATTTGAAGCAATTTATTTTGATGGTCAAATGACACTTTAGTTGTTTGCATAAACTTGATTTGATGAATGTTTAGTTTTGGAAAGGATCATTCTGTTTGGATGTTCCTCTTGTCTTCACTTGGCTTTTGTGTAGTAAGGGACATTGATGTAATGTAGAGGATTGCAATGTCATTTATAGTGCATTCTATTATATGTAATTTAAACACGGTTTATTCGTCTTCTTAGGAGTTTTATTTATTGTTTTTTCAATAATCAAAAAATTGGTTTTAACACATAATTTTAGTTTGGATGCATTCTCTTTCTTAACCTATGCAATTGTACCCGCTCATTATATTGCAGGATTTCCTGTGGTGGCTGAAGCATTTCTCTTTGAAAACTATAATTGGAGAAGTTCTTGCGCATCATTGCCAATTCTAAGAATCAGCTACGTCTCGGAGGTCTTTGACGACTGCCTTTATTTGGGTGTCTATGGTAATGTTCCCGGTTTTTAGAACATAATTTTCTTGCTTGAGTGTTTCGGATGCTTGCTGAGTTTCTCCATGACAATTAAAGAAAAATATTCTTTTCCCCAAAATATGCTGTGTTATTGCATGAGTAATGGAAGGTTTAAACTTGAATGAGCTGGATTGTAAAACCTATGTTTGAATTATCTATTGCATTTTGCAGTGGTTAGTTAAAAATGCTTTGTGGTTGATTGGATTTTTTGTTTTTTTTGAGTTGGATGGTGACACGTCTTGGTTTTGTGATAGACATCTTTTGCGTCATGTTCTAAACTTCTCAACCAGGGTATATGTGCCAAACTTAGCACTTTGTTGTACATTGAATACTAAGATCCCTTTCAGTCAGAAAGGATATAAATTCAGAGCTTTTCTGTCTGTAGAATTCATTAATTGACATCAAGGAATATTCTCACAAACATTACTTGTTGGATTATTGTGGTAGGCAACCAATGAAAATCTTCCACCAAACGTCATTAAGCAACTTGCGAAGGAGTTGAAGAATCTTGATGAAACTCCTCCGGAGGGCATTAAAGTAGGTGTTAATGATGATGATTTTTCAATCATATACGCTGACATTGAAGGCCCAGGTATGTTATTTTCACTCAAACCTTGTATGATCATTAAAGGTATTTATTTTTTAGACTGAACAAATATCAACCTTGCAGCTGGAACTCCCTACGAGAATGGTGTTTTCCGCATGAAACTGATATTGTCTCATGACTTCCCGCATTCCCCTCCCAAAGGTTTGTTGAGGCTTATGAGTTAAGAGAATTTATTTCACCAAAGGTTGTGACATTTGTCTTGCCTTTGGCCTGTAATTAGTTTAAATTGATTGAGTTGTGAACTTAAAGAAAAATTATATATTATATGTTGCAGGACTGCCATTTTTGATATGATTTTTACTCATGTATTGTGATCATATACCATTCATAACCTGTCTTTTGTTTCTTTCAATCTAATATTTCTATATTTCATTCTTTTTTCCCTTTCTCATTCTTATCTCTATTTTTTTGATGGTCAGTAACCTTTCTATATTTCATACTTCACTACTCACAACTTGATGATTCTTTGTTTGCCTGGGTCTTTAGATCCGGTGTATATATAGTTGTGTGATGATTAGTTTACCCTTGTGGATCTATATATAGTTTTTGCATCCCCCAGCCCTTCTGTGACTGGTGGCAGAATGGTATCGTTATCACCGTCTCCCAGTGTATATGGGCAGTGGAATTTCATATATTTTCTGAATATTGCTTGCTTGGCTTCAAGAATTTTGTTAATGTTTTGGCCATAGTTGGTGGAGTGAAGATTTGAAAAGGATTTAGAGAAGAATAGGCAATTGTGCCAGTTGATTTCCTGGTTAAAATGATCTTGTTGTCCACTCTTTATGGATTAGCATGCTCTGTGAGATGCTTGGCTCTCAGTCTGTCTGCTCTGTTGCAGTTTTTAAGATTTCTGTCTTTTCAAGAACATATTATTCATCATCAATCCATTCCCATATGTTGAATCCTGTGTGAATTTTATTGTAGGTTACTTTCTGACTAAGATTTTTCATCCAAACATTGCAACAAATGGTGAGATTTGTGTCAACACATTGAAAAAGGATTGGAATCCAAGTCTTGGGTTACGACATGTTCTGATTGTAAGTTGATGTGCAGTTTAGAGTTCTAGCTTTGTTTTGCTTTGATGCAGTGACCAGTAATTTGTTGAACCCATCAATCCTCTAGAGATTTTTGCATTCGCGTGGCTTGTGTGCTGGTCCGATTATCTCCTCATTAAGCTCTTATATTTGTTATATATCACAGGTAGTCAGGTGTCTACTGATAGAACCATTTCCAGAATCAGCTCTGAATGAGCAGGCTGGCAAGATGTTGCTTGAAAATTACGAGGAGTACGCCAGGCATGCAAGGTGATACATCGCCACTATGTCATTTGTTTCTTTTTTATTTTTCTGAAATATGTGAGACTTCTGCATGATTGATCTCAGTGGTTATCAAGACTG